>BSBM01000316.1:11270000-11870000 GCA_027924585.1 Larix kaempferi | reverse complement strand
TGGCTGATTTAATCCATAGATGAGTTTTACAATGAAATTGCTAAGTTTCAATGACTAGTTTATGGGTTTTCTAGCTAGAAAATTGGATTGCCTTGATAATTTCTTCTGAATATTTTCTTATATGATAATGCATGGATGTGATATTGCACCTTTTTGGCTGTATAGTTCCCCCATATACTGAAAATATTTTATTCCTAAGTCTCATAGTGATTTGCTGTTAGGAACCCATGTCTTTACTTTGTTAGTATATTGTTGTTGGACGCATATGCTTTATAAGTCGTCCCATAGTATTTGTTGATCAATAGTTTATGTTATTGTTGTTGGCGCATATGCTTTGTAAGTCACTGTAGTATTGTTGATCCATAGTTTGTAGTGGCCCATGGCTTTGACCCATAGTATTGGCGCCTAGACTTAGTATATAAGTGTGTGTTGAGACCTATGAAGGCACCGTGAAGTTATTTGTATTGAGCTTGCTCATAGGAGGTTTCCCACTTGAAGTGGCCTATGATCAATATAAAAGTGATTCTGAAATCTGTCATTTCTGCTATTTCACATATTTTTATTAAGTAATTGTTGCAGGTGCCTCACATCTGGTATCAGAGCACTTTCTTGGGCTCGCTGGGTGAAATTTCTGCCAAATTTTTTTTTCGCATCTATTGTAGGTTTGGATTTGGGAATAATCCCTATCCGCTTAACTGTGGGAAGTACTTGGGCATAAGACCTAAAACTCATTGTGAGGAGTACCACAGGAACCCCAAAGTAGCTGAACCAATGAGATGAGCTGCCAGCGAAAAGGGCAACGACCCCTACCTGATTGACTAGTTCCCACTCGTGAGGTAAACCAAGAGTTGTCATTTGTGGCAAAGTGGTTATCAGTTTTACCTGAGCCGTGGAGTGAGGGGTACTGCCCCAATACGCAAGCCGTCAGACAACATTGGTGGCTGAGTGAAACCCTTGAACTATTAGGAAGCCGCACATACCTGGGGCCCATATCTATTTTCACCTGAACTGTTGTCAATCGTTGCTACACCATTTTAGATCCAGTCGTTCAGATCCATTTTGCAAGCCGTTCTAGATCCAACCATTTTCAATCCATTCGGCGTCGTTTCAGATTCCTTCCGAGAGTATAAAATTTAGTTTTTTCTCCATATCTCCCTTGTTTTCACTCTGTTTCCCTTGAAATTTTTGGCAAACCCCTATCATCCCATTCTGCATCTTTCATTCCTGAGGACCCTATCCCCAATTCCGCTTCCCAAAGCCCGACATCCCACATTTGTCTATTTTTAGGGTTTTCCATAACTTCCTCAAATTTCACCCGATCACCTTCAAATTTTACCACAGAGTTCCTTTCTGAATTCTGCTTCTTTGTTCCCCTCTGCCAAATTTTCCCATTCTTTGACCCTGCTTCTGAAATCCTCATTTTTGCTTCTCTTTCTATTCGACAGTGTCCAAAACCTAGTCAAACCCCAATTACCCTTCAGATTTTTTCCCAAGTCCAGATTTTCCTTTATTGAAGTAGTTTCTGTTTTTGTTTTTCTACCCAGTAAACCAAAAAAAAAAAAAACTCCTGGTTATGGTTGTCACCCGTGCAGGAGCAAAAACCATGGAAGACGCACTTGCAGCCATCCAAGCCAAACTCCAGGATCTAGATGAAAAATTTATCGGCCTCCATCTTGAACATTCAGCTATGAACAACAAACGACAGTCCGAGTCTTCATCAGACAATGGGTTCTCTTCTTCCAGCAATTTTCGTGGTCCGAAGCTTGATTTTCCTCGCTTCAATGGTACCGATCCAACTGGATGGATCTATCGTGCAGAACAATATTTCAGTCTGCATAATAATTTTGATGTCAACAAAGTTCCGCTGGCATCCTTTCATTTGGAACAAGAAGTTCTTCAATGGTACCGTTGGTACATCAAGGCTCATCTAGAGCCCAAATGGCTAGACTTTTGCCAGCTCCTTTTGCAACGATTTGGTCCTAGTGCTTTTGATGACTTCACAGGAGCCCTCACTAAACTTCGCGAAATTGGCACTATGAGAGAGTATCAAACCGAATTTGAGAATCTATCCAACCACACCGAAGGATTGTCTGATGACTTTTACCGGAGTTGTTTTATCAGTGGTCTAAAGGATGCCATCCGCTCCGAGGTCAAAATGTTCTGTCCCAACACAATGATGGAATCCCTAGGGTTGGCTAAGTTGGCAGAAGACAAGATTGCAGCTCAACAACGCTCCAAGCACACTTTTGTTCCCTTCTGAAATATGGGTTCTCAACGACCACCTATACCGCAGGCTCCTCGACCAACTCCTATCAAGCGTTTGTCTGAAACAGATATGCAAGCACGCAGAGAAAAGGGGCTTTGCTATAATTGTGATGAGAAATTCACTCGGGGACATAGATGTGTTCAACAAAAGCTCTATCTCTTGGATGTGGATTCTCTGCCTGCCTCTGAAATTGGTGACGAAGATCCAGAAACACTGGATGCTCTGGTCGACATTTAGGAACCGCCTATTGACCCTCCGTCTCAGCATGACCAGCCAGAGATATCTCTCCATGCTTTAGCTGGAATCACCACCCCCCAAACAATGCAGGTCAGTGGTTACTTCAAGAAGCTTCCTCTTACAATACTCATTGATTCTGGTAGCACTCATAATTTCATTGACCCTCAGATTGCCAAACAAGTTGATTGTTTTATCCATCCTTGCTCCAACTTTGAAGTCATGGTTGCCAATGAGGGCACCTTACCTTGCAAAGGGAAGTGTTCAAATGTGTGTATCTCTATGGGAGATTATACCTTGCGCTCTGACATGTTTGCCTTGACCTTAGGTGGATGTGATGTGGTTTTGGGTGCTCAATGGCTACGCACACTTGGCCCTATCTTATGCGATTTTGCTGAACTTTGGATGCAGTTTTCCCTCAATGGCCAAAAACACACCTTGACAGGATTACAACCAGGTTCTCTCAGCATCATCAGTTCACATCACATGGAAAAAATCCTCAAGAAGAATTCACATGGTGTCATCGCTCAGTTCCATTCCATTCAGATGCAACCTTCAGCGGTCTCCACTAATCCTTTGGATCTACAACAAATTCTGGATCGATATACAAGTGTTTTTGCTAAACCAGTGGGATTGCCACCTTCCAGGCCAGAATACCATCGTATTCAGCTCCTTCCTGGCAGTGTTCCTCCCAACATCAGGCCCTATCGCTACCCATTTCACCAAAAAACAGAGATTGAAATGCTCGTTCGGGACTTATTAAAGCAAGGTATTATTCGCCCAAGCACTAGTTCCTTTTCTTCTCCAGTTATTCTTATTTGCAAAAAAGATGGGTCATGGCACCTTTGCATTGACTTTCGAGCACTTAATCACCTCACCATCAAGGATAAGTTTCCAATTCCTGTTGTTGATGAGCTTCTTGATGAGATTCATGGGGCTCACTTTTTCTCCAAGTTGGATCTTCATTCTGGGTATCATCAAATTCGGGTTCATGAGGATGATATCCCTAAAACAACTTTCCACACACATGATGGCCATTATGAGTTTTTGGTCATGCCTTTTGGCCTCACTAATGCTCCTTCCACATTCCAGGCATTAATGAATAAAATATTTCGACCCTACTTGCAGAAATTCATTCTGGTATTCTTTGATGATATCCTCATCTACAGTAAAACATGGGATGAACATATCCAACATCTGGATCTTGCCATGCAACTTTTCTCTGACCATCATCTCCATGCCAAGCAGTCTAAATGATTTTTTGGATAGAAGGAAGTTGAGTATCTCGAGCACATTATCTCAGCACAAGGGGTTTGCATGGATCCTGCCAAAATCGTTTCCCATGAACAATTGGCCGCATCGTCAGACACTCAAGAGCCTTCGTGGTTTTTGGGGTTGACTGGCTACTACTGCAAGTTTGTCAAGGATTATGGAAAGATTCCAGCTCCATTAACTGCTCTATTGAAAAAGGATGCTTTAACATGGACACATGCTGCTCAGTGTGCATTTGACAAACTAAAACAAGCTATGTGTACTACACTTGTTCTAGCTATGCCCCATTTTTCCAAGCCCTTCACTATTGAGAGTGATGCTTGCGGCAATGGACTTGGTGCTATTCTCCTTCAAGATGAACACCCCATTGCGTTCACCAGCAAAGCCCTTTCAGGTAAGAATTTAGCTGCCTCTACCTATGAGAAGCAAATGATGGCTATTTTGCATGCAGTATAGAAGTGGCGCCCATACCTATTAGGGAATCATTTCTGCATCAAGACTGATCACCAGAGTCTGAAATATTTCTTGGAATAGTGTGTCTCCTCCCCGGCACAACAGAAATGGGTTAGCAAACTCATGGGTTATGACTATGAGATCACTTACAAGAAGGGTAAAGACAATATTGTGGTAGATGCTCTTTCTTGCACATTTGATGCCCAAGGTTCTCTTTCAGCTATTTCTATGCCTATTCCAAATTGGTTGCAATCTGTTCAACAGGGTTATGTCAATGACTCTTCCTTATCTCAAATCATCTGACGCTTGACCAACAACCCTTCTGCTGTACCACATTACTCTTGGGATGGTGCTTCTCTGAGATACAAGGGTCGTCTGGTGCTTCCCCAGAGCACAGATCTTCAATAGGCTGTCTTCTATGAACTCCATGCTTCTCCATCGGTAGGGCACTCTGGGTTCCTCAAAACGTATGAACAGGCACGGCATAACTTCTTTTGGCAGGGCATGAAAAGGACAATTCAACAGATGGTGGCCGAATGTGATACCTGCCAGTGCAATAAGGGTGAAACAACACTCCTTCCAGGATTGCTCAAACCCTTTCCCATACCTACACGGATTTGGACAGATATTTCTATGGATTTCATTGAAGGGATCCCTAAATCTGGCGGGAAGACAATGATTCTTGTTGTGGTTGATCGCCTCTCCAAATATAGTCATTTTTTTGCTCTCAGCCATCCCTATACAGCCTCTTTAGTCGCTCAAATTTTCCTAGACCAGATCTTTCGTCTTCATGGCATCCCTTCTTCCATTGTTTCGGATCGTGATGCGACTTTCACTAGTCATTTTTGGACTAAACTATTTCACCACACTGGCACCAAACTGAAGATGAGTTCAGGGTATCACCCACAAACAGATGGTCAGACTGAAATTATCAATAAATGCTTGGAAACTTATCTTTGTTGCTTCACCTCTGAACAACAACATCAATGGGAAAAGTGGCTCCCTCTCGTTGAATGGTGGTACAATACCTCTTACCACACTGCCTCTAAAATGACCCCATATGAAGCAGTCTATGGTCAGGCACCTCCAGTTCTTCTGCCATACACCCCCACCAGTTCACCAGTTCAAGAAGTTGACACGGTCCTTCGAAACCGTGATCAGATTCTTTGCATTTTGCGGGACAATCTTCACATGGCAAGAAATCACATGAAGCAAGAAGCTGATCAGCACCGTTCTGAGCGCACTTTTCATGTTGGCAATATGGTTTTTCTTCGTCTCCATCCGTACAAGAAGTCCTCCCTGAAACTCAAAGGGCGTCATAAGCTCGCTCCAAAGTTCTATGGGCCATATCAGATTCTTCAAAAGATTGGGTCCGTTGCTTATAAATTGGAACTTCCTCCTTCTTCCCACATTCATCCAGTCTTTCATGTCTCTTGTCTGAAGAAATTTTTTGGCACCAACATCAGTAGACAAATGATTTTACATGAACTAGATAATGAAGGATCCATCCTTTTGGAGCTGGAGGCCATCCTCAATCGACGCACTCATCAGCTTCGCTCTCTCTCTATCACAGAGGTCTTAATTCAGTGGCACTCCATACAACCAGAGGATGCTACATGGGAACCACTCCTTCAGATTCAACAACAATTTCCACATCTAAAGCTTTGAGGACAAAGCTTTTTTGAAGGGGGAGGGGATGTTAGGAACCCATGTCTTTACTTTGTTAGTATATTGTTGTTGGACGCATATGCTTTATAAGTCGTCCCATAGTATTTGTTGATCAATAGTTTATGTTATTGTTGTTGGCGCATATGCTTTGTAAGTCACTGTAGTATTGTTGATCCATAGTTTGTAGTGGCCCATGGTTTTGACCCATAGTATTGGCGCCTAGACTTAGTATATAAGTGTGTGTTGAGACCTATGAAGGCACCGTGAAGTTATTTGTATTTAGCTTGCTCATAGGAGGTTGCCCCCTCGAGGTGGCCTGTGATCAATATAAAAGTGATTCTGAGTTCTGTCATTTCTGCTATTTCACATATTTTTATTAAGTAATTGTTGCAGGTGCCTCACATTTGCTGAGTTTTGGATTGACTAGTTATGAGGTTTTCACATAGAAAACATATATCTTTCACTATTTTTAATGGATTCGAATATATGTTGATATATGGATTTAACAGGACCTGATATTTCACCCTTTTTGTCTTTATCATGATTCCATAGGTTCACATATTCATTATTTGACTTACATATGGTTTTGCAGGGGTTTCAAAAGCTTACCAGATGTCGGGTTTGTAATTACACTGCTAGATTGTTCATATAATCTCATGTTTGATTTCATGGTTGTAGATGGAAGACATGTATATGTTACTTATCATTATTAGATATCTATAGGCGATTATTTCAAATCTGGTTTGATAAGTGTGTCTTAACAGTTATGTTGGCCTCCTATTTTGACTGTTCAGCACAATATTTTCTAGTTTAAGTCTCATGAAACCAAGTAATCATCAGCTTTATTTAGTGTTGTTTTATGAAAGGTTATGCTTTTTGAAGAGCAACATTGCTAGGAGCTTTGGTAAGTGACTTTTTAATTGTTTATTTATTATTTTGCTTTGTTTTATGTATATAATGGAACCTTTAGTTTTCATGGGTCAATTAATGAGTCTTTATTTCTTTTATGCAGGAGTCTTTTGGTTATTTGGCCCAACGCTTGTCCCGGCGCTTCAAAGAAGATCTATGTTGGCTGAACCAGAGATTTGGGGGATTTTATTGCTCAGGATAACATCTTGTTTGATTTCCAACCGCTTCCAGGACGCAGGTGCAGTTATCCAGTGCTATTCTGAGGATGTCATTTGCTCAAAATGGCATTTCCGTCCTTGATCAGGACCCTGATTTCGGGCTCAATTTCTGAACAAACGGTTGGGAATTTTTCAAAACGGTTCGAAACCCACTTCACAAATGGCCCCATTTACCCCTAACCACGGGCAGTTTTCAGAATTTCTGAACGAATGTGGAGAAATCCCTTCCGGAACAGACGTGGTTTTGCCAGATTTGGTGTTGGCCGTTTTCTGGATAGTTGCTCGAATTTCTGAATTTTGGGATGGATCTTGTCCATCTGTTCATGCATAAATAAAGCTTGAGATTAATAATAGAGGGGCGCTCTGCATAAGAGCTGGACAGAGAGTGGTAATAGATTAACGCCCTGTAGTGGAGGAATGTAGTAACGCCCTGTAGTGGAGTTATGTAGAGGAGATTTGTAATTAATACAAGCTCTGCATCAGAGATGAATAGAGCCGAATGGGGGAAATCGTAATCAGTTGTAATGCTCCTGTTTCTTATTAATTAAAAAGCTGTTCGTTCATTTTATTTCTAGTATTATGAGTTTGTTGTAAGTTAGTGATTTCTTCAGAATGCGTTGATTAAAAGAATCAATCTGTTGACAACGAAGGCAGGGCCCCCTTCGATGGAAACAGACCCATATGAATTTCATTTACTTTAGATTTGAACGCTATCCTCTAGCAGAGATTTATTATCATCATTTCATTTCGTTTACAGAAGCAACATTTCATTAGTAGCATTTCATTTAATCTCAGAACAGGAATAGTAGCAGTTTCATTCATTTGCAACAGAGGATTTAGATTCAAGTGCAAATGTTATCTTTCAGCCATCGATTCCAGTTTTTAGTTTATCTATTTCATACTGCAGAAGTAATAGTTCGGAACTAGTTTCATTCGACTGCAATAGAGGGTTTTTCATTTCATTATAAAGTAGAGTTTGCTGAGTTATGTGGAGTGATAAGTAGCAGAAACATAATCGTTTGCAGTCATCAATGTCCAGTGGATCTTTTATATGCATATGGTCATTTTTAATTAGTGCAGAACACTTTTATGAAATTAGTGCAGAACAGATAGAGTACAGAACAGAGTGCAGAACAGATAGAGTACAGAACAGAGTGCAGAACAGAGTAGATTACAGTAGCTTCTTTTCAGCAAATTCCTTTCATGTTCAGAAAGTATTTTCGCATTCTTTTAACTCCCTCTTCAACCCTGCATTTCCTGTGCTGGTTCCTCTAAGTCTACCTTCCCGGGTTGACAATTAGATGTTGATTAATATGTTATATATTTAGCGCAACATTTTGGCGCCGTTGCCGGGGAGGTACTAAAAAGGATTGGAGAGTGGATGTAGGTGTGCTTTTATTTTTAGCCAGATCAGATTTGATTTTATTAGTGTGCAAGTGGTTTCTTTCAAGATTACATTCAGTAGCAGAGAATTTTTCAACAACAGCAGAGTCTTCATTTCAGTAGTGTTAGATTTGATTCAGCAGTTGATTTCATCAGTATGAGAGGGTGTGTATTTGATTCAGTAGAAGCAGTTTTCCTTTCAGCAAGGGTGCATTTCATTTTATTTCAAGCTAGTGTGGGTTTCAGAATTATTATCAGTTGGTGTGACTTTCAAAGTTTTTAGAAAACCCCCTACAAGAAAAGAAAAAAAATCACACACACAAAAAAAAATTGACTAATGGATCCAAGATTGAATGAACGAAAGAAGAGACTGTTGCAGGAGCTTTCGTGCATCTTGCAGGAACTTGAAGAGATCTCTGCAGCTCAAGAGATGGAGGAGGAATCAGTTGATTCAGTGGTTCTGATGGAACACCTTTGCCAACCTGCAGAGAACAATGAACAGTTAGACCATCCAGCTGAGAAAGAACATGGTATGCATAATCATATTGACCATTGCTTTCAATCTGTTTTACAACCTTCAGATAATCTTCTTCTTCAGCAATTCTTGGACATCAAGCAACCGGTGTTGCTTGCTCAGCATGCCTTGGTAATTATGCATCTATATATTCTATCAAAGGGCATGAATTTATTGATGATTCTGCTAAGACGGTGGCTACATTGGTTATTTGCCTATACTTAAAGAAATGTTTCATTTCTTTAAGTAGGTAGGTAGGGTAGTGAATAAAAGATAGCACCTTTAGATAGTTTATGTTTTCTGCAAATAAAAAGAGCATCAACTCGAATAAGAAATGATTGAAGATTTTCTATCTAAGTGATGAATGGATGAGTTGCTAGACTATGCTCAGAGTACAGGGGCTCTTCTCAGCAGTTCCTATTAATCAAGATGGACAGTTTTTGGGACTGTTAACATTCTATTACCATGTCAGTGTTACAGAGGTGAATTCGTTTGCATGAGGACATGCAAAAGGCTTGGCATGGGGGAAGGATGCAGATATTCTTGTCAGTAAGGCTCAAGATGTTTTGAAAGCATAAGGGAAGTCTTTCCATTACTACCCCTATTTCAGCCTTTGATTATTTTTGCAAAGCATTTTTAAGACTATGTTAATTTGGATTAATTTATGAGTTTCACTGGTTGATTGGAATGCCTGTATCAAGTAAATAAGATGTGTGCTACTAGGTTTTTCAGACTTGTCCTCTTTATTCAGATGAGTACTTTTCCACCTGGCATTGTCCCCATCAGTGATTTAAGCTTCCAAAAGTGGTTTTTACTTATGAACTTATGGGTTACTAGGACCATTTGACTTGGTTTCACACTAGATGGAATGAGGAAATTGTTTTTAATAATAACAGCTATGGCATTGAGTTATTCTTCTGTCAGGAACCATTTTGGAAAAAGGTCTTCAGGACTGAGCAGTCTGTTGGTTATTATCTATTGGCTTCTATAATATCAAATACATATACTTATATATACATTTTTGTGCAGCCACTTTATGCCTTTCACTTTATACAGTTGCAAAGGTTAGTTGTTCATTTGGGCAAATCTTTACAGGCATGTACAAAGAACACTCTTCCAATTTTGATACCATCCCACTCCTAGATGGTTTTCAGAGCTGCTCCCCCACTCATCTATGCTTGAGCAAATCATAAACTTTATCTTTAAGATGAAATTGGGACAAGGGCCTCTGATAGAAAATGGGTGCAAGAGGTTAACCCGCCGGGATACTGAACAGGTCCGCTGGCAGCGGGTACCGACCTGTGGTATAAACAGGCAAACCCATCAGGGTGCTGAACAGGCCTGTTGGCAATGGGGCATCTGCCTGGGGAAGAAACTTCTTGGATGTTACAGTTACCCCACCGGAGTACTGAACGGGCTCGCTGGCAGTGGGTTCTAACTCTAATATCTCCTTTAAAAGCCTCATCTATACTTGTCTGTATGAACAATGTACCTATGTAAAGGTAAAAGAGAGGTCATAAGGGTGGTTAAATAAAATTTAAATAAACTGTTTAAAAAAATCAGCTGATAGCCAGTTGATAATCATCTCCAGCTGCTCTGAATTTTGGTTACCTGATTCCTATAAAAAAAAGGGGGTTTATGCCTGATATTTTCTGAGTCCTGAACATAGCTGTGAAATTCAGTACTGTTTTTTTGCACTACTCAAACTGTCCTGTGTGAAGCTGAGTCAAAGTGGACCAATACCCCATTAGCTTCTTTTAGTACTCCACTTGTCTTGTGTTTTAAGGCACATGTCCTGGTGGAAAAAGTTCTATATGAATGACGAGAATGAAGTCTGTGTTCATGATTGAAGTGTGGAATATAGAAGTAAGATTGGTTGCTTGTGAATTGCAGTTATTTTTGTTTCTTGTGCTGTTAATAAAATTGATTTCATAACTCAGCTCAGTTTCCTGTGTGAATAGGTGAAACAGCAACCTTGAACTGAGGTAATTGTGCCACAAGCTTGTTGGGGTAAAACAAATTTTCAACCAGTTTTACTTCCTTTTGCAACTCACACAAGTGGTATATTTTCAAAGACATTTATTTGCTTTAATATCACTATCATGCTGGCAATGAATTGCTCCCTATAGAATTTCAGTTGAAGACCTTTCATACTGTTGCACAATTGAGCCTGAATTTAGATGAAGCTCAGGAGCAGGGGTTGATGCAATTAATGGGCTTGATGAAATTAAACAAGATGCTGTCCATGAACTGATTTAATACAGAATCAGAGGACTAAATGCCATGACAAATTGTTGAAGAAGAAAATTTTTGAAGAAGGTGATAGGCTCTGTTGTTTGACTCACAATTCAAACACTTTAAAGCTGACAACACAACCACTGAATAATGGTAACTGTGCAAGGAGCCTGCTGATAAAACAAAAATTTCAGGCTGTTATTTAATTTTCCAAGCAGTTATTTCATTTTTTTTTAGGCAGTTTTAATTGTCTTTTCAACTCATGAAAGTTGGAAAGACAGTTATTTGTCCTTACTGATAATATTACTGCTATGCTGGTGATTATCACTCCTTCAACATATGCTGGTAATTATTGTTTGTCCGTATCAGCCTGGAAGTACCTCTGTATTTTAAATTGCTGAAGTGTCGGATTGAGTGCCGGATGGGGGTGTCGGAATAAAAATTGAAAAATTGGCATGTTCAATGGTAAGGGTAATGAACGTAATGAACGTTGCATGATTGGGTAAGTCCTAATTGTTATATATTAAGGATTATTATTATTACCAATTGCTTTTTCCTTTAATACAAGGATCGTTGGGGTTTATTTAGTTGAGATTCCACCATTTCTTCATAAATTATTTTATGGCATTTGGTAATATTTTATTTCCTTATTATTAATTTGACATTTTTAATAAAACTTATGCCATTGATATATTTCAATTTGGGTTCGTAACTCGCCATGCGGTGAAGGTGAATTAAACGTGTGATAAATGGGCATAATTCATTGCAACGTGGGTAGCATGTGCTACAGCATGTGCCAGCGAGAGAAAGATTGATGCAGTTCTCCCTTGTCTTCGAATTGACTGTTTGATCTCTGTTAGTTTGTTGTCATTTCTTTTCCTGTTTTTCACAATGCTTATTCTAGCTGAGTTAAAGAAAAAGGATTGGGTATGGGAGCAATTTGTATAAGAGCTGTCCAATTCTCATCTTAAATCATCCCTGGGGAATGAACCATGTGAGCCTTGTATTCCTGATTTAGTGGATAAAGCCTCCTTTGTAAATATTTTTGAACATCAAGTCAGCCATCCTCAGGAACCAGCTGTTAAGAGTTATAAGAAGGTTGGCCCATCCCATACTAAGAAGTCTCCAGTATCTAAGGGGCAGCGTGTCAACTCTCAGTCTGGGGGAGAAAAGGGTCGTAAAAATTTGTTTGATTCACCCAATCGAATTTTTGCCCGTAGCATGACTGTTAAAGAAAAAAAAAAAAGGGAATCCAAAGGTAAGAGCCTGTCCATGTTGAATTGTCCTCATCCACTTCTTCTTCTGCCCATGATAACTCTGATTCTCATAGCTCTCATCATCATTCTTCAATGCCTAGTCCTGTCAATGAACCTTTGCTGGCAGCATCACCTTCAAAATCTAGTTTAAAATCTGCTAAAGCATCACCTTCCAAATCAGGTCCAAAGTCTGCTAAATATCATAGGTCGGATGCTTTAGCTCAGGGGATTGATTACTTCAGGCAGAGAAATTTTAAGTTGACAAAGAAATTACAGGAGTATGTTAGGCACTTCAGCCTCAGTTTCTAGAGTTTGAGCCAAGGCTTGATCATCTATTATGAGTTTCAAATTTTATTTGTCTGAAACTTTCTTGCATAGGGTCATGCAAGATCTTCAGTCTGGGGGAGATGTTGGCCTCCTATTTTGACTGTTCAGCACAATATTTTCTAGTTTAAGTCTCATGAAACCAAGTAATCATCAGCTTTATTTAGTGTTGTTTTATGAAAGGTTATGCCTTTTGAAGAGCAACATTGCTAGGAGCTTTGGTAAGTGACTTTTTAATTGTTTATTTATTATTTTGCTTTGTTTTATGTATATAATGGAACCTTTAGTTTTCATGGGTCAATTAATGAGTCTTTATTTCTTTTATGCAGGAGTCTTTTGGTTATTTGGCCTAACGCTTGTCCCGGCGCTTCAAAGAAGATCTATGTTGGTTGAACCAGAGATTTGGGGGATTTTATTGCTCAGGATAACATCTTGTTTGATTTCCAACCGCTTCCAGGACGCAGGTGCAGTTATCCAGTGCTATTCTGAGGATGTCATTTGCTCAAAATGGCATTTCCGTCCTTGATCAGGACCCTGATTTCGGGCTCAATTTCTGAACAAACGGTTGGGAATTTTTCAAAACGGTTCGAAACCCACTTCACAAATGGCCCCATTTACCCCTAGCCGCGGGCAGTTTTCAGAATTTCTGAACGAATGTGGAGAAATCCCTTCCGGAACAGACGTGGTTTTGCCAGATTTGGTGTTGGCCGTTTTCTGGATAGTTGCTCGAATTTCTGAATTTTGGGATGGATCTTGTCCATCTGTTCATGCATAAATAAAGCTTGAGATTAATAATAGAGGGGCGCTCTGCATAAGAGCTGGACAGAGATTGGTAATAGATTAACGCCCTGTAGTGGAGTTATGTAGAGGAGATTTGTAATTAATACAAGCTTTGCATCAGAGATGAATAGAGCCGAATGGGGGAAATCGTAATCAGTTGTAATGCTCCTGTTTCTTATTAATTAAAAAGCTGTTCGTTCATTTTATTTCTAGTATTATGAGTTTGTTGTAAGTTAGTGATTTCTTCAGAATGCGTTGATTAAAAGAATCAATCTGTTGACAACGAAGGCAGGGCCCCCTTCGATGGAAACAGACCCATATGAATTGCATTTACTTTAGATTTGAACGCTATCCTCTAGCAGAGATTTATTATCAGCATTTCATTTCGTTTACAGAAGCAACATTTCATTAGTAGCATTTCATTTAATCTCAGAACAGGAATAGTAGCAGTTTCATTCGTTTGCAACAGAGGATTTAGATTCAAGTGCAAATGTTATCTTTCAGCCATCGATTCCAGTTTTTAGTTTATCTATTTCATACTGCAGAAGTAATAGTTCGGAACTAGTTTCATTCGACTGCAATAGAGGGTTTTTCATTTCATTATAAAGTAGAGTTTGTTGAGTTATGTGGAGTGATAAGTAGCAGAAACATAATCGTTTGCAGTCATCAATGTTCAGTGGATCTTTTATATGCATATGGTCAGTTTTAATTAGTGCAGAACACTTTTATGAAATTAGTGCAGAACAGATAGAGTACAGAATAGAGTGCAGAACAGATAGAGTACAGAACAGAGTGCAGAACAGAGTAGATTACAGTAGCTTCTTTTCAGCAAATTCCTTTCATGTTCAGAAAGTATTTTCGCATTCTTTTAACTCCCTCTTCAACCCTGCATTTCCTGTGCTGGTTCCTCTAAGTCTACCTTCCCGGGTTGACAATTAGATGTTGATTAATATGTTATATATTTAGCGCAACAAGTTAATTAAATTGTCGAAATCTAGATTTACAGAAGTGTTGTAAATTATCTAATTTAAGTGTTGAAATTTATGGTTTGAAATAGTTTGCAAAGATTTATGTAAATATTATTTAAACATGTTATAAGGTTTAATATGGTAATTTTGAATGTGTTTAATAATGTTTATTTCTATATTGTTTAAGCATGCATATCTAGTTTAAATTCATGCTCAGTTATACTTGCACCGACATAAGCATATGAGGAAATAATTACATATTAAGTGTTGCAAATGTTTAAAAGGTTGAATGTTTTAATTATTTTGCATTTAGGCATATTGGAATAACCTTAGAGAACATTAATCCACTATGAATAATCTTAATTCAACTTTTTTTTATCATTTGGTGCCTCCAGCCTTGGTTTCAGGGTCGGGGACATTACAAGGTGGGGGGGGGGGGTGTTTGAGGGTTAGAGGTAGAGAGGGGGGGTTTGGGGTAGGGGGAGTAGGAGAGATATAGAGATATTGGGGGTGATAGGGGGTTATAGGTAGAGATAAGGGGGGGTGGTAGGCGGTTAGTAGTAGAGAGGGGGGATTTTAGGGTGTTAGAGGTAGAGAGGGTGGGATGTCAGAGGTACAGAAAGAGGGGGGATGTTAGGGGGTTAGAGGTAGAGTGGTGGGGGTGTTAGGGTGGTTGGGAGAGAGAGAGAGAGGTGGGGGTTAGGTGAATATGGGAAGGTTATTTTTCCTTAGTTTGAGAAGTATAAATACTCGTGGAAAGTGGATATGCTATATTATTACTATTATTATTACCCTACCATAATATATTGAATTGACAAATGTATCGATAATTATATTTTCGTTTGTCCACTTTGGTTTTAGAACTTGAAAAATTTGGTGGCAAAAAAACATGCACACGATATCAATTTAAGAAACATCCATGTGATTTTGTTCACAAAATTGCATGCGCGATATGCACCACCACAAATTTATTGCATATGACATTAAGGATTAGAAAGGTTTAGGGGGTTAGAGGTACGGTGTGGGGGGTGGTGTTAGGGGGTTAGGGATAGGGGGAGTAGGAGAGAGATAGAGAGAGGGGGGGTTAGCGGTAGAGGTAGGGGTAGTAGGATAGATAGAGATAGAGGGGGGACTGTTGGGGGTAGGGGTATGGTGAGTAAGAGACAGAGATATATAGGTGGGATGTTGGAGTTAAGAGGTAGAGAGAGAGGGGCATGTGTTATTGGGTTATTGGTACAAATGGTGGGTGTTACAGGGTTCATAATAGGGGGAGTATGAGAGAGAGGAGGGAATTAGGGGTAGGGGGAGTATGAGAGAGATAGAGAGAGGGGCGTTGTTAGATGAAGAGAGATATGGGGTTTGTTAGGGGGTTAGAGGTAGAGAGAGAGGGGAATGTGTTAGGGGGTTAGAGGTAGAGAAAGAGGGGAAAGTGTTAGGGGGTTAGAGTTAGAGAGGGGGGGGGTGTTAGGGGCTTAGGGGTAGGGGGAGTACGAGATATATGGAGAGGGGGGGAAGGGGTTAGAGGTAGGGGGAATATGAGAGATATAGAGAGAGGGGGTAGGTGTTATGGGTTTATGGGTATAGAAGAGGGGGTGTTAGGTGGATACGGGTATGGGGAGTAAGAGATAGATAGAGAGAAGGGAGGGTAGGTTTAGGGGGAGTATGCGAGAGATAGAGAGAGGGGAGTATTAGGGGTTTAGAGGTAGATATAAAGGGGCGAGTGTTAGGGGACTAGAAGTAGAAAGGTCTGGTGTTAGGGGTTTAAGGATAGCAGGAGTAGGAGAGAGATAGAGAGAGGGGGGGTTATGGGTAGGGGGACTATGAGAGAGATAGAGGGGGGGGTTAGGGGTAGGGGGATTTTGAGAGGGATAGAGAGATGGGAGTTTTTAGGGGCACAAAATGGAGACCAGGGTTCTTGTGCATGGGCCAACAAAAGGACACAGTTGTAGTCTAGTGTGCTAGCATTTTCAATTCCCTTAAGGGGGAAGGTCTCACATAAATCACAACTAAGACTGACATAGAATAGGGATTAGTTAACTGCATGGTTGCAAAGGAATTTTACAACAACAAGCATTACAACAATATTCATTATATCTCAAAAACACTTAAATAGTTCACGATTCATCCTTCTAAATCATTCCTGTAAACAGAAAGGAAAGGATTTTTTAAAAAATTCGAGGATTTGGATCAGATGGGGGATTTTCACCAGAATCCAACATTTTTTTATTTTGAAAAATCTAAATTTAACCATATTTTAATGGCAATTTTGATGGTAGAAATGGATTCAACACCATCAAAAACCTCTAGGGCACACAAAATTTCAGAGTTTGAGATTTGTAACCAGTATTTTAAAAAATTTATGTCATATTTTTTCAAATCGTGCCATACAAATCATTTTTTTCCATTTGAAATCATAAAAAATTTAGACTACGTGGAAAGGGAACATCATAGAGGCATGCAAAATACAAAATTTAACGGGGGTAAGCAATAACCTCCTTCATTCTATCAATGGATATTAATTACAATAGCAATATGACGGAGTCAATTTTTACATTCACCATGGAGTTACCTGTCACGGGCTACAATAGAACCTAAAACCCCCATTAGAAATCCCATATCATAGATCTATATAACTCTGTATACAACTACCTTTTCAGATGCTCGGGTATTCTTCTCTCAAACGATTTTGCAGGTTGTATTCTCTCTCTTTTACCTTCATATTCCAGTTTCCACCTCCTTTTATACTTGCATGCTAGGTCCAAAATAGGTGCAAAATAGTTGCGGATGTTACCTTTGTTCTGCAACTTCCAATACTTTTTTCTACTTCCAGTACTCTTCTGCAACTTCCTTCCTTTCCGCAACTTTTGTTATTCTTCTACTACTTTCTTCCTTTGGCATATCTTCTTTTTCTTACTTCTTCGTCCACTTCAAAATGAAGGAGCCAACATGCCATGACCACAAAGGTTGAATTTCCCTCAAGCCAACTCTGCTTCGTGACTAATTCCTAAAATTCTTACACTATTGGTCCTTAAAAAAAAGGATCCAAATCTAGTACTGAAAAACACCAGATTAGCACTTCTAGAATTAAACATCATCGGTATTTAGTTTTTGTTTCAGTTTCACTAGAGTGAAAATGCCAGATGTTTATTCGAGAAAAATCCTTACTAAAAGGATGATATCCCTCATATCCCAACAATTGATTTTTCTTCTTTAGAATCTTTGTTACCAATGAGACTCCCAAAGGTGGTTTATTAAGCATCGATGAGATGAAGAAACTAGGATGAAGCATGGGAAATGGATTCGGAGTGGGGAATGGTTGTGTCTTGGATTTCGGGGCATCCCTCTCTCAAAACCCCATATTATTTAACAGTGGTCGAAGGGGGTTTTAGAGTGTGGGAAGTGGAAATAATCCCATTGGAAATACTCATTGTCAAAACATCAATATCCATCAAAATATTTAGATAATGTGAGCCTTGGTGTTCCTGCCGAGCGTGGGGCATCAAAATGTTCAGATGATGTGAAGGGTCTTGGGAGCGATCAATTGGTTGCTTGGCGTGGGGATGACTAAGCGAGGCTGAAGCAACAAAATAGTCTCATATAGAAACAATTGAGCATACATAGGGGGTGGTGGAACTAGGTTAATGATGGCTAGCGAATTGTATGGGTGAGACAGCTAGGCGACTAGGGATGTAGTGTGGATGATATGGAGGGTCGTTTGCATTATGAAATGGTTCATGGGATGGAATGGTTGGGGCTTCACACAATTAACCATTGATCTGCTAGAAAATATGGTTGTACCGTTGGAACATAATAATAACAAGTATGATCATGATTGTGTGGCCCTCGCCAACCACAATGGTCCTAACTAACTTGCAACTGAAATAAACTACGAAAACGAATTAAAGAATTGAAAATAAACATCACTGAACTAAAAAATAGAAAGAAAAAAACTCTAACTCCTAACTAATGCACTCCCACAAGAAGGAGTGGTCTCTTGTGGAATTACTAATTAGAAACATAGGGATTCGGGCGTTTTGCATTCTCCCATCCCATATACAAAATACCATCAAGCTGCATAAGCTTCACCACACATGGGTCTTTAATTTCTGCAACAAAGAAACGTCCCGAACAATGCATTTGAACCTTCCTCAAAGCTTCATAAACTTACTGTCACATAATATCACTTTGTCACCTATAGAAAAGTATTTCTTCATGATGTGGCAATCATTCCAGGATTTCTGTCTCTTCTTCTCAACTGTTGCATGATATTTTTCCAGGAATTAGGCTTATTCAAATTCGATGAGTTCTGCAAGACATTTCATAACTGATTCATCCTCTTTAATCTAAGTTGTGGTTGCAATATAGAGGATTGGAATGATGAACTCAATGGGAACCAGTAATTCTCTCCCATAGACCAACTAAAATGGAGTCTTCTTATGAAGTTTCTTATAAGCCCATAGAAAAATTGGAATTCACTCATCCTTATCATCCCTATTTGCACCACAAATTTTTGTCAATCCTGTCTCCAAAATCTTGTTGAATTATTCGAGCGTTCCATTCACCTAAGAGTGATATGGACTTCTCTTATGATGTTGAATCAGGATTGAGTTCTCAATGCTTCAATGGTGTTATTAATAAATTCTTTCCTTGATCAACTGTGATACTTCTTGGACACCCAAATACAATTATAATGTTTTCAAAAATAAACTAAGTAGTAGTTTATGTGGAGCAGTCGTTGATGACTATAGCTTGGTTCCACTAAGTTAAATAGTTGGTGGTAGTGATAACATACTCGGTTTTGGATTTATTTTCTAGGGGATGAATAAATCCTACTAATTTAATTTCCCATTTATCAAAAGGTTGCACTGCCCGAACTAGATTCAATGGAAGTTCATCTCTACGGGATGGTCGACCAACATGTTGACAAATGTCGCATTTGTTTCCATAAACCTTAGCATATTTAAATAATGAAGGGAACCATAGTATAGCTTATAGCACCTTTCTCCCTGTATCCTTTTCACCAACATGTCTTCCTGCAAATCCAGCATGGCATCCCCATATAATAATCTCACACTCATGGTCACTACACATCTACACAAGATGCCATTAATATATGTTTTATACAACTATCATGCAATTAGCCAGTATTCCACCGCTCTGAACAATAAATTTATTTTCTATGTGAGAGGAAAGTCATCTGAACTATTCCATGTGGTGAGGAATAATGCAATCTCTTCAAGGTATTCCTAAACGGATTCCACTATAAATAATGCAGTGTCTGGTAGTTGATCATTTATTGGGATGTCAACTTCACTGGATTCAATGTGAGATAGATGATTTGGTCCATTGTTATGTTTCTTTGGTTTCACTATAACTTCAAATGAGAATTCCTAAAATAATAGTAACCATTTGTAGATTCTTCCTTCTAATAATTGCTTGTTCACCAAGTATTTTAGGGTAGAATGGTTGATGAAGAACTTGAAAATTCCTCCCAAAAAATAGTGGTAGAACTTTTCTAATGCATAGATCATAGCTAATCCATCCCGTTCTATGGTAGTGTAGTTGTTCCCTTCTTGTGATAGTTTTATGTTGGAAAAATACATTAGATGGTCAATCTCACCTTCTCTAAGGACCAGGTTGGACCAATACAACTCCAAGGGTGATTCCTGATGCATCTACAGGGACGGTATTTCTCCTGCCAATTAGGAAATGCGGAAATTAGGGAATTTACCATTCTTTCTTTGATAGTGTTGAATGGTTTCTCACACTCATCATTCCACTGAAAAAGCTTGTTCTTGTTTATCAGTTTCTCTAATGGCACAGTAATAGATGCATAGTTGTAGATGAATCTTCGATAATATATGATACAACTCAATATGAATTGCAACTATTTGATTGTCATTGGTTCTTTTAGATTTACAATAATGGAAATTTTCACAGGGTCGATCAACACACCATCTTTATAGACAATATGTCCCAGTAGGTTACCAAAAGGTACATAGAATATGCACTTCTGTCGATTCAATGAGATCTCCATTTTTATGCAACGACCCAACATGAGCCGAAGAAGAGAAACATGGTCCTTGAGAAGAATATAAATCATCCAATCATCCAAAATAATTCCAAGAATTTATGGATGAATTCATGGAATGATGCTATCACTATTCTTGAGAAGGCTACCAGTGCATTCTTGATTCTAAATGAAATAATATTGTATTCAAAACAACCCCACTTAGTAGTAAATTAGTATTATTCTTATCTTCTTCCGCAATCCTTACTTGGTGATATCCAGAGAATCCATCTATGAAGGAATATGCATTGTTTCCTTCCACCTCATCTAACACTTCATCACTAGTGAAAGGTGTTGGAAAGGGGTCATAAACACAAGTAGCATTCAAACTGCAATAATATACATAGACTCAAATGTCCTCTATTTCCTTTTTTTTCTAGATCACAATGAGGATGATCAACTGAGATTCATCAACTGGGAATATTACGCCAACATTTAGATTATGGTCAATCTCCTTTTTAACCTTTTTGTTGACCTAAGGGTTCTGCCAATATGAATGGTGTTTTATAGGATTTTCATCTCTATTCAATATGATCTTCATCTCTCCTAGATATTCCTAAGTTCCCTTAAGTTCCATGAAGCTTTGCAAAATCAAGTGTTCATAAGAGATGCAACTTCTGAGACTTCTTAACCATCCTAGTAATCCCCAATTACTACCATCTTTAGTTTATATTTAGTTCCAATATTGATATCTTCAACTACACTGGTTGTGTATAGATTTCTCTAGTATATTCTGGTTTGGTGTGTCTGACTTCTCAGATACCCTCAGACTCCTGGAAATGGAGGTGTCATAACTATTCTACTTCATCTGGTTTTAGCTCTCGTTGCTCTACATTTGCACAAGATAGAGGATGTCTCAATTATGCATGGAAGTATTCTAATGCTTGGTGTACTGGGAAGATATACGAGTGGCCTAGCTTCCACAACTGGTCAATAAATAGTGCACCCTTGATAGTAGTTAGTTATTATATTGTCGTGTCACTTGTGGAAAAGAATGAAAATTATTGAAAGAACTTTGCATGTAGCTTCTTCCAATTGTCAATTTTCCTTCTTGGCTCTTGATGCAGATACTAAGCCTTCAAGATAGGGCCAGGATCAAGGAATAATTGGTGAACCCAAAACTATGGCTATAATCCTCCTGACTCCCCGTGGTGCTCACATAGTTCAATATGATGATAAGGATTAAATCCCCTCATGTAGACTTCTTTCACCATGTTAGCATGCAGGGAGTGCTTGAACCTGATCATCATGGTCAGTTGTGTGGGATCCCAGTCAGGAAAATCATCTCTATGTGTTTCCAACTATCTTCTGTGGGTGCCTCTAAGAGTTGTATCCAACACATCCATATGGTATTGTTCCCCTACCTTGGCTTCCATCTCTGATAAGAATGTATCAACATGAACCCTACAATGTTCCCATGAGTGCATGGATCACCATCTATATACAATAGGTTCTTCATGTTAGATTTTCTAGAAACATAACCATTCATGCACATACTATACATGGAAATGTTGTACTTGTATTAAACAATATTCAAGTAATAAGACCGACAATAGATCGGACCACAAAATGGCATAAGTGCTACTGACTATTTGGGATGAACAAGTACATGTAAAAGGATAAACAACCCAATATTTGCAACTTCTATATTAGACTTCGTAATCATAAAATGATTACCACAAAAGGAGAATTCAGTTCCAACATCAGTCAAAGGGAGAGAGGATGTCCAAGCGCCATATAAAGCGCAGTTGTAAGAAGTTTGATAGTTACTTTGAAAATTCACATGAAGGGAGAAATCATCGCAACCCTCCAACAATTGGGAGAACCTCGGTGTGTACTTGGATAGTTTTGCTCTCAACTCATGCAACCTTTTGGATCTTCTAGTAGAGATGGGTTGGGTGGAATTCATATCATACTTTGGATCACTAGAACTTTTGTATGACTGAACATAAGACGAGGGGTTCGTCAATTTAGTCTCAGACATAGTTGTTTTGGCTTCCAACTTTCTAAAAAATGAGCATAAGGAAGTGTACCTACGTGTATTTTCTATATCACCTATTTGATTTGTTACTACAGTAGGGGGGATTACAACATTGGCATTAGGTAATCTATCATTGGTGTAATGGACCATGAGTGTGACACGTCAAGGGTTCTCCTTCAACCCTTTGACATTTGGAACAACCACAAACTACTGGGGTTTCATAAAAGAGTTCCAACTCAGGACGAATTACTGTCAATGAACCAGGATGGAGGCTTGAATATGGCATGTTAAAATTGGTGGGGTAAAGCAGCTGCCCATTTTTATCCGCGAATTGCTTGCGGTATCTTTCTCCTGATAAGGGATTACGACCCTTTGAAACTAGTGGAATGTCTTTTGCATCCAAATTCGAACTCGTATCGTGTTCCTGCAATATAGAATAAATTGATATTCAGATTCACATGGATAAGTAACATAAATTCAAATAAGTAGTCAAAAAATAAATTAAACCTGAACTTACTCGGGATGGAATGGGAGAACTCGTCGAACTTTGAACAAGATGGTATGAGCTTAAATATGAAGAATTGGCCATTTGATACTGCAAACTTCTCTTCCTGCATTTGATCCAAATCAACAACACCATATATATACTATGAAATATTGTAATTGGTGTGGTTAAATAGTAAAAGGACATTTAGTATGAATATATAATTTTAAGTGAACACATAAAAACATAGAATTTACAAAATAAATCAATGCATTTATTCATACATAAACGCACTGGTGCGCTAAAACAAACCAGACGCACCAGTTTGTGACAAATGTAAATGCACCATTAAATTATATCCGCAAAAGCCCCTGCGGTGGAAAACATCCGCCACATTCGGTAGTAGATACTTCTACATGCATTTTCACAAAATAATTCATTCTGGTGCATTTACAACATATAAGCGCACCAGTGCAGCATAACATTACACGGACCGTCGTATGGGTTTTAAAGACGGTGAGTTTTACTTATGTACGCACCGATGCAACTTAACGAAAGGTGCACCGAAAATGCCGAAATAAAAAATTTTAAAAAATCGCAAGAACCCTTTTTGCCTTAAATTAAAAAAATGGTGACAATTTTAAGCTTGAAAAGTAAATGTAAATAGTCTTTAAAATCCAAAAACCTAAACAGTAACTCATTGTTTTGCCAAAATTTCCAGGGGAGAGTTCTGGAACTAGAGACTTACATGGAAGGAGTTTGGAGGAAATGGAAGGAGTTCCGAGGGTGAAAATTTCTTAGTTATGGTGAATCAAACCAAACCCTGCATGATAGAAATTTCAAGCATGTAAGTATTACTGTAGATATTATAACCTTATTTAGAGTTTAACTAAATTTACAAAAAAAAACTTCATACTTACCTTCAATGTTGCAACCATTATTTTCTCTGTGCTTCTTTTTGTTTTATGTGGATGCAAAATTATTCATTAAGGTTTAAATCCCTCTATTGCTATACATAATTACAAATTCACCTTTTAGGGACTTTGGATTTACTGAGCTTGTGATTATATATAGAAAGAGTGGGGTGATATGGGTCTACTTTCTTGGTCAAATCCATAACCATGTCAGCCCTATCAAATTTTGGGTTTTTTTTTAAATTAAAAAAGACATGAGTCAAAATCAGTGCATTTGTATTACCGGAATGCACCAGTGCATACATCTAAATAATGCATTGATTTTGAACCATGTTGCATTATTTTTAATTATTTTATAAACACGCAAAAGTCATTTTTCGTCTCTTAGTTCTCTGTTTCCGGTGTGTCGTATATACTGTAACACACTAGATTTACTATAATGCGTCATTTTTATTATTATTTTACAAAAATGAAAAATCCGATTATAGTATTTCGATTCTATGTTACTGATGCAACATGTTCGAATTAACACACTGGTGTGGTTTTGTTACTAACACACATGGGTGTTTAATGTATACAAGCGCACCGAAATCATATTTATTCATTTTAATATTTTTTTTTTTTTCTGTATTTTAAAGGTTTGTAATTTGTTTGTATAATATATTGATAGCTTATATATGTAATGGTATAGGTTTTTTATTGATAGAAAATGCATGCTATGAGTTCAATGAACAACAACTTTAATCAACATGATGGGATTACATCGAGAATTACGAAGAAGGAAAGTGATTTTAATTAATTTTTGTATTTAAATTAATTTGTTTGAATTATTTGTAAACTTAAATAATATGTATTGGTTAATGTGTGACATGCAGTACCAAAAAATGAGGAAGCTCGATAAATTCTTACCAAACTAACTCTAGAAGAGCATAAAACGTTGATGGAAAAGTTGCAGATGGATGAATCAGGTGAATAAAAAATAAGTCATTATGAATTATTTATTGAAATTTGAGTAATAATATACTTAATTAAGAATATTCACTAATATGTTTCAAATAACGTAATTCAAATATGATGAATGTTATGCAAGTACTGACAAAAACAAAAGTCAATGCCATCATAAGGAAAATAAATTATGGATGATACAAATGTTGATCAATTGGTCCTTGGCTCATCTGAAGTGGTGTTGGAAATTAATAGAAGGGGCAAATAATTTTATAATACTATGAGGGATTTAGTGGAAAGAATGTACAGACGTACTTTTCAATTACAATACAAAAACCAATCAAATGATTCAAAGAATTAGGTCATATGTAAACTGCAGGAGGCGTTCCTAGAGAAATGAACAATGAGACCTATTAGGCTTGCAATAGCAAAAACATTCAACAACAAAAAAAATCATTCAAAAGGTAATATTCCTAAACATGTCTATGTAGAATATGTATCTAAACCTATTAGAAAGTGTCATTCATTCAATAATTTTAATTCTATCATATTTATTTTTCATATCAACAGTGAAATAGTTTAATGTCATTTTACATTTCAGGAAGATTATGACAATCCCAAAGGATGAACGAGGTGATATGCGAAATTTGCGAGTAGGGATGTCCAAGAAAGTGTACAAGGAGATGGTCAAGTAAATGGGAATAATTGCATCACAGGAAGAGCCATCTCAACAACAACGTGCTTCAAATGTATAAAATCATTGGTTTTTAGGTTTATGTTATACATTTTATTAATTAATTTGACATTAAATATTAATTTTCAATTGTTTTGTTGCAGAAAAGAAAAGAAATTGGAACCCATAAAACACACAAGACAGGACGACAAGGAAAAAAGGGGTTGATAGAAAAGTTTGTGAGTATTTTTTATTTCGTTGTAAGAAATATACATTTTGTAGTGGTTGTGATTGGTATATTTATTTATTTTTATATTGTATTCACTAGCAATCCTTGCATGCCTTCAAATAGGTGTTAACATACAAACAAGAGCCATCAGAAGAATTGATTGACATTGGGTTGGTGTATCAAAAATGAATTGTGGATTTTGTAGGTCTGTATGTTGTTTAACTTCTTTGATTTTATAATTAATAAAACAACAAAAAACTTTTATATTAAATATATTATTTGTGACAAGGCGTAACACTTGCAGGAAACAAAGTATGGAGTGGATCCAATAGAATACTTGTTGATAGAAGGCATGGTATTTGTTTTTTAGAGAATCTGTATCATTCATGAGTCGATTATTTATATGGTATGTCTCTTTTCAATTTACATTAGTGTATACTATCTATTTAATTTTCATTCTTCCCATTGGTAATGTAGATACACTCAATATACTTTATTTTTATGTTTACAGATGGAAGCTGAAGAAGAGGAAAACAATCGATCCAATCAACAAAACATTTCGCCAAATAACCCAATTGATACAAGTGGCTCGAGCATCGGTAATAGTTCCAACGAAGAATGATTATCCGTATTTAATTTTGATGTTAATGCAAGTTGTTGTAACTTGTTGTATATTTTGAAATAACTGTTTGTGAAAATCAGACATTTTGTATAATAATGTACTGGACATAGTGTCCGAATTGAAATACGAGTTACCAATAAGTGTAACAATAATTACATGCATGTTGACATTTTGATTATTGTTGTCTCTATGTTGTTGTATTTTGTATGACAAAGGCACTCTTATTGATATATATAAAATAAACTCTTTTATTCTATTGCCTTCTTGAAAATTATTGTCAAATGGAACATATGAAATGGTACATTGGTAAAACAAATTTCTAATAAAAAAATGTTTAGTTTCATTCAAGATGGAAGAAAAATAAATTATCCACTACCACACAACACTCGTTAATGGTAAATTTGTAATTAAATGTATGGATGATTAAATATTACAATAGATTCTTGCTTCTATGATATAAGAAATTAATCCAAATAAACAATTTCAATAATTAAAATTGAAATGAATTTGACTAAAAACAAATATTGCAATTTCAGAATATATATATATTTGGATGTAATGTTAATAACCATTCTTAAAATAATCGTATTCAGTGCTTTTACTAATATATGTTGCATAGAGGCTCCTATACTAACATTGTGCACATATGCTTATAGACAAAAATTATGCACGAGTGAGTGTATAACATTAAGAACAGGTGAGTTCACATAATTAAGCACCGATGCATTTATGTAATTGAGCACCGGTGTGTTTACATCATTGAGGACCATTGTGTTTATAACATTGTGCACCGGTGCGTTTTATTATATGAATCACACCGGTGCAAGTAGATTGTTTATGGTCACAGAGAATGATCACATCTTATGCCAACTGATTTTTAGTTTTTGAGCCTCATGGTGCATTCCATGTGTTTAAATGCACAGGGCCAGGTTGATATTTTGTAAGCACCGGTGCGTTCTATGACTAAATGCGCTGATGCATTCATGTATGAAAAGCACCGGTGCGACCGGAAAAATGTCTGGCACCATTAAATCTAAATGTAATGAAAAAAATGTACAGTGCGTATGATAAAAAATATCGCATCGGTGCTTTTATTTTGTACAGACGCTCGATTTTTCATATCACATTGCCAAGATCGATGATTCACGCCCTCTGGGCATTGGTGGAAACCCTAATACCTTCATTTCCATCTTCACATTACTAACCTCATCTAAATTATTCATTCCCTCTCAGCATTGGTGGAAACCTTAACACTCTTTCAATATTAATATTAATTTTTTTTTTTTACAATGATAATGGTTTTGGTTCAAGAGTAACAAAATGCTTTGAACCTGGTGTGTATTGCCTATAAGGTAGTCCAAAGTACAAAAGTAATCTATTATTCTTGTCCTCGTTGACAATTTCCTCTATCAGAACCAAACATATCAAGATGTCTTCCATTTCTTCTCTAATAGTAGTATGAGCCACGTTGAGAAAAAATAGATGGCCTTTAAGATGAGCTCCCAAACACCACAATAAATGAAAATATACTATTAGTTGCACTAATATCAATACATGAAATAAATTTCTAATGTGTAGTAGGTTAAAACTTAGAACTACCACTACGAAGGTATGAATGGGAAAGCTTAAAGTTTCATTGTCATAAGACCAAAAACCTTAATTCTAGAAAATGTGCATAAATAGGCATTCCATCACAATATTCAAGACTAATTAACAAAATTAAGAATTGAAGATCAAATTCTACATTCAAAACCATTTCTATAAGAAAAATACCTTGTGCTATAGTTGAAAAACCTTCTTTGGGGGGGCATGGGAGGCCATGGAAGTTGGATTTAAAAGCATGGTTCATGAATGTTTTGAATCTTGACGATATTCATTCGTTGTGTAAAAATCAGAACTTTGAGCCAAGCTCTCCGTGGATGAACCTATAATTATATTCTTAAGTAATATTGACGCAGTGTCTTTCGACGGGGGTTCACTTCGTACTGTTGCCAACAAACTATCAACCCAAACTCCCTTATACACCGGCCCAGAAAGGTGTAACCCTTCCTAGCAACACTTGCGGAGCAAGTGCAGTCTCACCCGAGATGGATAAGGGGGCTGTTGGAACCAAGTTTCCACAGTTGTGTAGAGGATATGCACATATTACCTTCGCATTAACCAGAGATTATAATATTCACAACATACTATTAATTTATCATTCACAGATTTCAATAAACATTCAGAACAACACATTCAACGTACTTATTCAAATTAGCATCACTTCTACAACATATTCACATCAACCAATGTAAACATTCACATAACATAGTTCTCATTCATCATTGCATAAGATTAAAGGCAGAGATTACACCATAACCGAACATCTCCATTCATTCACCAAACCTGTGGAATAAACCTCATAGAAACTATCAAGACATCATATCACGGATACAAAATGAACCCAAAAGATAGGATGATCATCCAAAACTTTGATGTCCTTAGGCTTACAATCCTACTCTATTTATATGCTTTTATCTTATTACAAAATGGTCCACTTGACCGACTCAACTAATCTAACAATTCTTATGCTTCCACGAATGCCGCGAAGGGTCCTTCTTTTGCGGAATGACCCTTTCGCACCTGTCAACTTCCGCACTTCCTGCAGATCTATCCCGTGCCAACAAGCCCCCAACACAAACTTGTGGCTTGTCCTAAGCCACCTTAGATGGACACTACTGGTTTATACCCATGCTTCACTGTGTTATGTTTCTGACGTTGTTCTTACCGTCTGGAGCTCGCTGTTGTGTATTTCTCATCTTCATCTGTCGATCTTTGGTTCACTGTCATGTACTTCTTGAACTCATCCTCCAGTCTCTGAAAACCTTCATCATCTACCTCTTCGGAGTTTGTTGGCTCGCTCCATGTTCGTTCCAGACTAGGGAGAAATTCATCGACATCGCCAAGGTGGGAAACAGGCCGACTACTCCGGCACATCTGTTTCACACCTTGTAGTGCTTCCAACCGGGGCCAAGGGGGCTACCGCCCCTGTCATTCTGTTGGTCACCAGGACTAGGAAGCTTTGAAGTACTACCACATACCTAGACATCTTGGATGACACTTTGCCTCTATGACACCCGATTGCCCACACCTCTTGCTGCTCAAGGCACTCATGCACACTTATCATTCAGGCGCACAACGTACCTGGTGTGCTACCGCATGAAATGAAATGGATCATTTCCATGGCCTCCTTGGAATTCCTAGCTTATCCAATTACCTAACCTACTCGTAGCATGTATTTCTCTCATTTGGTAAATTCCACTTAGCTCTGCTTAGCCTCTTGTGTCTGTATTTATGCATTTTGTCTTTCAGGACACCTGCTTCAGAAATCATTCACAAATCCATTCACCTAATGTGTCGATTCTGTCATCATTTGTTTCCTATGTGTTGAGACCAGACTTCCTACGTGTGTGATTGGTGACCATACTTCCCTTTGTTGCAAAACCATGCGAACCGTTACCCAAGGTGCCACCGGCCATGCTGCCACTGTGTGTTTCCATGTGCCAAATGTGTCTGGTCCTACGATCATACTTGCCAAAATGACTGATCATCTGAAAATGTCCCATCTGCGGACAGTCGGGAATGATTGTTGATTTGATAGGGTAGCGACCCTACAGCTGTCACAACTCGAACCACGATACAATCACTCTCACTTACACACTCTCTTCCTACTGGTGCGTCACCTTGCCACCTAGCATCCTACTATTTTTTTAATTTTTTTTTACACCATCAATCCTCATCCGCTCTGCATCAGATCATGGTGATAGGGCTTCAGCCTATTCCCATTGACTAATTTAGGTAACAGTACTCCATCCAGACTTTGTAGCTGTACTGCACCTCCGTTGGTGACAAAAGTGATAATGTATGGTCCCAACCAGTGCATTTTCAACTTACCAGGGTGTTTTGCAAACATACTATCATACAACAGAACTGTATCCCCATTCTCAAAACTGCTTCGTCTTGACATGGTGGTCGTGCCACACCTTTTGGTGGTTCTTTTCTACCTTCTGATGGAACCCTGCGATGAATCGATCTTCGTCAAGCTGTATTAGTTGTGTCAACCGTTCCTCCAGCACGCCATCGTCGCTCATCCCTGTTGCTGCCGCGATGCGCAAGCTGGGTACTATGTATTCCATCGGCATAACTGCTTCCTGGCCGTAAACGAGCTTAAATGGGGTCTAGCCAGTCAATCGCTTGCATGTTTTGCGATATGCCCAAAGGACCGTTGGGATTTTTAGGTCCTAGTCATCACAGTTCACATTGCACACCTTGGTGAGAGCATGCTCCAAAATCTTATTGAACGCCTCAACTATCCCGTTTTCCTGAGGGTGGTAAGGCGTACTCTTATTGTGCTGGATTTGAAACTCTTCTGTCATTGCCGCAATTGTTTGGTTAACGAAGTTCGTCCCTTGGTCGCTTAATAATACTTTTGGAAAACCAAACCTAGTAACCACATTGTCAAATCATTAGAGAAATTTTGAGGTCAAAAATGGGCCTCAAAACAAATAAAATGTACTCTAAAAATCAGCCAATCATATTCTAGTAGATGACATCATCCCCCATGGTTGAGGTGGCATTGCATGAGTTAAGAATGCTTATTTGTCAAATTTTCTATGGTGGATGAAAACCCATAGTTAACAAAGGTAGTGGTATAAGTACTTTTAAGTCATAAAGTAAAGTACTCATAATTCATAAAGAAGGTCCTTTCACATTTTTTTATAAAATAATATATTCTCATTTTCATGTTTTTAATTTTAAGTTATATATTCACTCCATTCTATTTAATATCATAATGCAAACTAATTTATTATATATATATATAGATATAGATATAGATTCCTTTCACATGTTTTCATAAAATAATATTTTCATATTTTTAATTTTTAATTATATATTCACTCCATTTTATTTAATATTATAATGCCAAACTAATTTATAAGCATATATATATATATATATATATATATCATTGTACTTTTAAAATAAATTAAATTCATGAATGATATTAATATGAAAAATGTATGTTGGTTATCTATAAATATAACTATCTAATATACACATACACACAAATTGTCCATTTTATTTCAATAATAATACATGACAACATATTATAATATTCCTAAAAAAATCAATTTCATCACAATTTTCAAAGTTTTAAATAAACATGTTTTACAAAATAATAATGTTCTAAAGAGATTACTAATAATTAAAAAAAGTTATATATTTGTACTACTCAATTTTTAAGAATAAATTAAGTCTTATATTATTTTCTATGAGAGACTTAACTATAACATTTCTTTACAATACAATAAATATCCCCAAAACATTTATGATTTTGATATTAATTTACCAATATATATTTAATGAATAAAGAATAGTAATAAGAATGCAATGTGGATTATAATAATATTATTAACATTTTACATGTAAATAAATTTTCAATTAAATCACATTATATTAAATTGATGAGAAAAGTACTAAATATAAAAAGTCAACATAAATTAAAAAAATAGCTCTTAAAAAATGTTTTCTATTATTTAATTTCATTTGCAAGTTCAAGACAAATAAATGCTAAAGGACAATAAATTTTGGGAAATTTACAATGAATTTTAGTCACATCAATGTAGAGTTATTTTATTAATTTTTTTTCTAGTGAATTTTGAAAAGTAACTCAACCATGGTTATTTATATTGTGCATAGAAAATAGTGTAGGAGGTGACTTGTCATATATACCTATCCCATAAACCTCTAACTCATAATATTTTAATATATCTCATACTTTTTGAGTACATCTCTTAGGAGGCCATTTTTTGACCTCAAAATCTCTCTAATGAGGAATCGTGCTACAGTCGCAGTAGAACAATCTCTCACTGGTGCAACTTCAGTCCAATGTGTCAGGTAGTTTATCGCAGTGATGATGTAATGTGACCCTATTCTCTTCCCAGGTGGGTTGATGGGTCCCACAAAATCAACAGCCCATTTATCAAAGGCCTGAAGCGTTACTTGTGGTACTAGTGGCATTTCATCTCGACGTGAAAGCTTCTCGGTTTTTTGGCAAACGTTGCAGCTCTTGGCATAGTCTGGGGCATCTCTATGCAATGTTGGCCACCATAGCCCTGCTCAAAGGATCTTCCTAGTAGTTGCTCGTCCACCATAGTGTCCCCCAATAACTCCATCATGAGCTTCCGACAGAATCTGTTCCTTTTCATGTGGAAGGATGTATCATCGTAAAATCTTATCTGGGCCTATTTTATATAATTTTCGTGCAATTAGATAGAAATGTGCAGCTTGGACAACTAGCTGCTTCTTCTGGCTGGTAGTGAACTCGGCCAGCGCCTCCCCTGTCAACAAAAATTGGATGATTTTTTCATAGTGGCTATCGACCATGCCAATCGTAAACAACTGAGCATACGAAAATCCTTCATCGATGCTCCTTGGTTCCTCTCCTGATTCTATCTGTAATATATGATCAGGTCCCGCGTTCAATCGTCCCGCCTTTATGATAATCTCAAAATCAAACTCTTGAAACAACAATACGCAATGGCAGATCTTCCCCCCCAACACAGGCTTGTTCACCAAGTATTTCAATGCGGAATGATCCATGAACATCTTGAAGTGGCCCCCCAAGAGGTAATGCCAGAATTTCTGCAAAGCATAGACCATCGCCATCCCTTCCCGCTCAGTGGTCATATAGTTCCTCTCAGCAGTAGACAGTTTTCTACTGGCAAATGCTATCGGGTGGTCAATGTCGCCAGTTCCTGGTTGGGCCAAGATAACGACAAGTGCAACTGACGACGCATCAACATGTACGTGAAATTCCTTCGTTCAATCTGAAAATGCGAGGATTGGCACTGCGACCATATTTTCTTTCAATATGTCCAAGCTTTTCTGACATTCCTTGGTCCATTCAAACTTAGCATCTTTCTTTAGTAACTTCTCCATGGGTGTTGTGATAGCTACATATCCTTGAATGAATTTCCTATTTCCTGTAATAACCTGTGTGTCCCAATGTCGCTCGTAGTTGTTTAGCTATTGTTGGTGGTGGGAGGTTGACAGTGATGGCAATCTTCGCCGGATATACCAACATTCCTTCTCTAGAGACAATATGTCCTAACAGTATGCCGAATGGAGCACAAAAGATACACTTCTTGAGGTTCAAGGAAATTTGGTGCCATCGACAGCGTTATAGCATGAGTCTTAAGATCGCGACATTATCCTTGACTAGTCAATATACCTTCCAATCATCCATGTAGATAGTGAGGAACTTATGAACATAATATTTGAAGGCTGCTACCACTATTCTGGAAAAGATTGCAGGAGCATTCTTTAATCCAAATGGCATCACCGTGTACTGAAAGCATCCCCACACTGTGACGAATGTAGTCTTGTGTCGATCTTCTTTCGCAATCGTGATTTGGTGGTATTGTGAAAATCCGTCCAGAAAGGAATATACCTCCTGACCTCCTACTCCTTTGAGCACCTCATCCATAAATGGGGTTGGGAACGGATCATGTAGGAAGGCATCATTCAGTTTCCATAGGTCTACACATATTCGTACTTCGCCAGTTTTCTTGTCCTGGACAACCATTGGACTAATCCATTCTGATTCATATACTAGTTCTATGATGCCTTCCTCCAACATTCTTTCGATTTTGGCTTGCATGCATTCCTTGTATCTTAAGTTCAATCAATATGGTCGTTGCTTAACTGGCTTCGCGTCGAGTTTCAGGGGGATCTTCATTTCCCCTAGGTCTCCATAAATTCCCTTCATCTCTGAGAATTTCATTGGAAACAAATCCTGAAACTCATGCAGTAAGTCAATCATCTTCGCAATGGTCGACTAATCCCAGTAGTCGCAAATGCTTGTGAACTTGGGGTTTTCCCCTGACCCAATGCTCAGGTTCTTGATCTTTAATGGTTGCTGAAATTTGTCCGACGGTATATCTGGTGCCACAACACTGCGACTACCCTCTAATTCTGGTACATACGTAGCCCTGGGGTCATCATCATATTTGGGCTCTCCAGTGATGTTGTAACACTCCATCAACATTTCTGGTGTCGTAGTCCATTGGAGTGCCATCGGTTGTCCATAATGGAACCAAATCATTAACTGAATACACCAAACCTCCTACACAAGGTTTTAATGTCAGGTAATCTTCAGAAAGGGTTGAAAATCCAATAGTAGTCCACATATTCATTTCCATTACTTGGCCTAGTTACTTGTGGATGTAGGCAGAAAAAAACATTGGAGAGCTTCGTTCCCTACTGATATTCCCACATTCAGCTACGAGGAGAATAAATTTTGGTGTAGATGGAAACATTTAATAGTACACTTTCCAAATCTGTGTTGTTGGAAGAACTTACATACTTCAACAAAGGAGTGTTTTGCAGGTGACTTGAAAGTCCCTTTCAATTTTCAGCAAATAAATAAGAAATTCAATGTATAGATTATTATGCAAGCCTTTCAACCAACCAAATGACTAAATACAGGGAGAATACCATTTTCGTGAGAATAAAATCACGGATTCCTCTCAGCTGCCATATTTTCTCCTATAAGTCATTTGCGCAATGGAAAAGCTAATGTAATAACCCATTTTTGACATCTTTCCTCTGCTCAACCCTACACTCGTCTTCTAAAGGAAACCACTGCCTCCACATGTAATAACTACATTGTGTCATAGTAAATTGATCTTCTTCTGCTAACAAATGCATAATGAAGGATTCATTGTCCTTTCTTTGAGGAGTTATAAGGTTAAGCTCCATATGTTCCATCTCACAAAATGAAAGCTTATTTATCTTAGACATAAACAAAATAAATTCAGGACGAATACTAGAGAGCTATTGTTTTACAACTTCAACCTTCTCAGGGAGTAGGGGTAGAACTATAACAATATTGGGAAACTGACATACATAAATTTATCTGAGTTGTGTTGTGCATGGCCTATCTTCTAGTCATTCGGGAATAATATATCAAATCTTAACATTGAGGGGGGTTCATTGAATCTTATCCTATATCCGTTTATGAAAATGCAAGGTTGTCTTGCAACTAAGAAAACACTCTTAAATCCAATACCTGCAATGAAAACAATAATTTTCCATTCAAAACAGAAAACAAAACTAGGGGGTTATATATTTGCACTAATATATAATTTAAAAAAAGGTCGACACACATATTGTTCTACTTGTATCTAAATATTTTTTTCCCACCCTTATTATGTTTCGTGGATTTGTGCCAACAACATTGTTTGGAGGGAGTTATCCCACCCTTCCGGTGATAAATTCCAAATCAATTTTACATTGGATTGTGTCCATAAAATTAGAAAAAATACAACATTTATTTCCTTATAGTTATCCCCTTGAAGTCCTAGATTGGTGATATTTGATGCCCTAGGTTGGCTATATTTGAAATTCATGGAACACCCCCCTCTCACTTTACCTCTAACTGCTTACCACCTCCCAATGTCTCTCTTTCTCTCTAACCCATTAACATCCCCCCTCCCTTTCTCTACCTCTAACTCCTTACAACCCCCCACCCCCCTTTCTCTACCTCTAACCCCTTACCAACTCCCATCCCCCTTTTTCTACCCCTAAACCCTTACCGCCAATAATTTTTTTTAATGTTATAATCAACGAAAAATAAAATTAGATCCCCCTTCGACAAAAAAAATTATAGTTATAAAATGCGCAGGCGTTATGTAACTATAAAACATGCACGCGTTCTGTAAATATAAAACATCTGCGCATTTTGTTTTGGTGGGATTTACCATTTAAATTTAAACAAAACGTTAGCGCATTACTTAGCACTATGCTCGAACCTCCACATGAGCTAGCGTGGCATTCCTATTCTTATGTGTCTGCTTAGTACTTTTCTTCGTATTTACCATGCCTATTCCTTGGAATATGATATACCATGACTACCTGAGCATCGTATCCAATTTTTTAAGCGTTCCCGTGTTTAGCTGATAGTTACAGTATGCTACACACCATCATTTTTGATGAGATTTTAGACACAGATAACATTTTTTTCTGTAGATTCCAAATATGTAATTTTTAAAAAGAAAATATATATTTTTCTTATTTTTCTTGTGTCATGACTCAACTCAAAAAACACATTGTTAGTGTTTCATCCATAACTCTTATGTTTCTCAACCATTTTGAAAAACAAATTCTATGGTGCACTAAAGGATATCGACCTCTACATGCTATAAAAAAAATCGTTTCAAAATAGTTGCATTAAGACCTTCAAAGGCTACACCCACAATTGGCATACTATTTTCGAGGTTTGATCACTTAGATAATTAAAGAAAAATTTATTAATTATTATATTTTTTGGGGGGGAATAGCGGTGCACTAGTACTACCTGTGCTCTATTTGTGTACCATTTTTCGTAAGTTGATTCTATTGATTAGGCACTCAAAGGATGCACCCACAAAAAACATATACCTTATCATTTGTCCAAAAAATAAAAAGTGCCCATTACAAATGAATCTTAGGACAGTTAAGAACTTTTTCAATAGAAAAAAATCAGTTTTCTATTGCATCTAACGTGTGAGAAGAGACCTTCATTATCTCTCATATGCCCTCAAGTGCTTTTGTCTTTGAGAGTTTTCCTCTATGGGTTCATTATGCATGGCAAGACTCAGGGAGGGTTATTATAATTAAAGTGATGTGGTCAGAGTGAGGCTCTTGTTGTTTAGGATGTTGAAATTTATTATTTCATTGTACAAAGGAATATCACAAATAACACCTAATCTAACACTATTGTTTTATATAATTTATAATTTTCTAAAGTTTTTTAATTATGTTAATGGTGTCAATTTTTTTATTTATTTAATATAATTATTAAAAAATATTAATTATTTAAAGTGAGTACCTATTAAAGTTATATATATATATATATATATATATATATAGAATTTGATTAGAATTTAGTTTTAGTTTTTTTTCTTAAATTGCATTGAGAGTAGCAAGACACTCTATAAACAAGAAAAAACAATTAAAAAAATTTCATATTGTCTCATCAAATAATAAAAAAATAAGACCATTATAAATTAATCTTGATCTTTAAATATAGAAAGAAATCCATTTTCTTGAAATATAATTTTTTTCTTAATATAAAAAAAAATTAAGATAAAATAATAAATTACATCTAAAAAATTAAATATACTTACTAAATCTGAGAATAATCTTAACCATTTATATTTACACATCTATATACAACTTGTTCTACACCATTCGAAGTGAGATTCTATCATGAACATGAAAAATGAATGTATTTTTACCTTACATTAAGTCAACGGTTCATTGTGACCTTTTGGGGTAAACATTAAATTTAATGGAGTTGAAAGCCTTAGTTCAGCTCGATTAGGTAACAACGTAGCAGAAAAGTCGTAGTAATTAGGAAGGTCTCCTTATAAAAAATGAACTGATCATACATCACAATTTTGTTTGACACGATGCCTGTTTTTGTGCTTCTCTTCAAAATTGCAATGTTTAAAAATTAAACTGAGCGGAGTATTTTATTTAAAAAGGGTCGTAATCATATATTTTATATCAAGGAAGGGTACTCCCATACTCAATTTCATGTATCTTAAATATAAGTGGTGCATTCATGTTCCAATTGATTTGGCTTTCAACCACTTCAATTAGGTCTTTAATATAAATTCGATAATGAAATTTTAAATTTTAATTTTAAAAAAATAATAATTTTAAAATTAAAATACAATATAATAATATTATATTTAAAAAAAAAATTTAAAATTACATTATCAAAATATTATATGTTCTGAATGTTAAAATATTACAATGATTTTTTTTCGTTATACAAAGGTTATAAGAGGTTTATTATTATTATTTCTTCAAAATTTTCATTTTTAAAATACATGTTATTAGAATGTTTAAGAATTTTAATGGTAATACATGGTATTAGAATGTTTTAAGAATTTTAATTGATCATTAAAATAAAAAAATAGATAAAAGGATATATATATATATAGATATATAGATATAGTAATGTTTTTTTAAGTTGATTAAATAGAATATTGAAAAAAATTAATTAATAATAGTGATATTAGTAGAAGAAGAAATATAGCATTGGTGTTTTTTTTTGGAATAAATGAATTGTAATTTCAATCATTTTATTTGTTTTGAACAGTTTTTACATGTGGTGGTTTTTTCAACATTTTTTTGTAGAGTATTCATATGATGATGATGGGGTTGGTGTGAGCTAATGAGGGTCTATTTTGATAGGTTAGATGCAATAGCAAACTCAAAAAAAGTCATTCACTTAAGTGGATATTTTGAAATACTTACACAATGAATATTGCTTTGAGTAAAAAATATGAAATGTAGGAAATTGAATCAATATGTAAATTTTATCTATTGAGAATGTTCATAACTATCTCAAGTTTGGTATTTTCTTTAAGACATAATGTTTTTTAGAAAAATGATAAGATATATGTCTTTGTGGGTGAAGCCTTTGAGTGCCTAAATAATGGAGTCAACCTACACAACTTGTAGGCATGTAGAGAACAAATAGTACTAGTGGGGCACTTTTTTTCCAAAAAAAAATGAATAATTTTGAATTTTAATTTGAATTATCTAAGTGATCGGAGTAGGAAAATTGTGGTGTATCTTTTGAAGGTCTTAATGCAATGATCATGAAACATTTTTTTTATAGCATGTGGAGGTCAGTGACTAGTAATGCAGCATACATGTTTTTTTAAATGCTTGAGAAACGAAAAAGTTATGGAAAAACATTAGAACACCGTGTTTTTTGAGTTATGGAGTAATGACACAAGAAAAATAGAAAATAAATACTATTTTCTTTAAAAAATTACATATTTGCAATCTGCAAAAAAATGATATATGGATCTAAAACTTTATAACAAATTATTGTGTGTAGCATACTGTAACAAGTGGTATAACACAAGCATATTGAGAAAATAAGTGAGATGCCCAATTAGCTATGGTTTACCATATTCCATAGCACACGTTTGCTTACCCCAAAACTAACTCTAAAGGAGACACATAGGAAGAGGGATGACAACCAAACATGTGGCGAGGTTCGGTCTTAGTGCTAAAAAATGCATGCGTGTTTCGTTTAAATTCAAATTTCTTACTATCACTGAAAAAAATTGGTGGCAAACAAAACGTGTGTACGTTATAGAACAACAAGAAACACACATGATATATAGCTATAAATGTGCATGTGATATATAACTATAACTATAACCAATACAAATATATTACATATGACACTAAGCATAAGTAAAGGTTATGGTGAAGGGGGGAGATAGATAAAAGAAGAGTAGGGGGTGAGAGAAGAGAGCAAGAGATAAAGATCAAGGGGGTTAGGGGTTTGAGGATGAGTAGGATGGTTAGAGAGAAGGGGGGTTATAGGTGAGTAGTGGAAGGTTTGGGTTAGAGAGAGAGTGGAATAAAGAGAGAGAGATGGGCGGCTTGTTAGTGGCAGAGGGAGGGGAATTATGAGAGACAAATATAGAGGAGGCCTTAGGGCTAGGAAGAGTAGGAGAGAGATAGAAAGAGGGGGTGTGGGGCAGGGTATTTTTTAAGAATTTTAATATTATACTTAAGTATAGTATTATAGGCGATTATTTTGGATTGAAATAAACATATATATAGATAGGTAGGAAAATATTAAATAAGAAACATACAATTTACTACTAAAAATTATGAATTTTGGTGAATATTATGGTAAAAAAGTTCATATTTTATGTAAATATAGGCGATATTATAGACTAGAAATGACAAAATAGTGAATTTATTTTTTGAAAAAAAGTCCAAAGAAAAGCCAATAGCGAAATTTCAGCCCTAAAAATTTCCCTACGGGGGATTAAGGGTGGGGGAGTATGAGAGAGATAGAGAGAGGAGGGGTTATTAGGGGGTTAGAGGTACAGAGTGACGGGGGGTGTTAAGGGGTTATAAGTAGAAAGAGGGGGGGCGCTAAGAGGTTTGGGTAGGTGGAGGAGGGGAGAGAGTGAGAGAGGGGGTTAGGAAGGGTTAGGGAGCGGGGGGGGGGTTAGTGGTTTGGGGGATAGGTATTTTTTGATGTGTGTGTGATAGAGAGAGAGAGAGATAGTGTGTGTGTGTGTGTGAGAGAGAGAGAGAGAGACCAGTGAGGCCGTGGGGTGTTAGGGGGTTTCGGGAGGAAGAGAGGGTGGAGGGTATTAGAGGTAGGGGGAGTAGGAGAGAGATAGAGGGGCATGGTTAGAGGGGGTTATAGGTAGACAGAGAGGGGATGTGTTAGGTGGTTAGGTGTAGGGGGAGGAGGAGAGAGATAGAGAGAGGGGGATTAGGGCTGGGAGGATAAAGGTAGGTAGTTACAGGTAGAGAGAGAGGGGGGTATTAGGGGGTTAGAGGTAGAGAGAGGGGGGGATGTTATTAGTGAGAGGTAGAGAGAGAGGGTGGGATAGGGGTTAGGGGTTTAGAGGTAGAGAGGGGTTAGGGGGTTAGGGATAGGGGGTTAGAGGTAGAGAGGTGTTACGGGGTTAGGGGTAGGCGAAGTAGGAGAGAGACAGAGAGAGGGGACATGGGGTTAGGAGTAGGGCCAATATGACAGAGATAGAGAGACATGAGTGTTATTATAGGTAGAGAGAGAGGGGGGTGTTAGGTCATTAGGATTAGGGTGTGTAGGAGAGAGATAGAGATAGGGTGGGTGTTAGTTGCTTAGAGGTAGAGAGAGTGGTGTGAGCGTTAGGAGGTTAGAGGTAAAGAGGGGGGGTGCTAGGGGGTTAAGGGTAGGGAAATTAGGAGAGATATAGAGAGAGGTGGGGTTAGTGGTGTTAGGAGTAGGGGGTGTAGGAGAAACATGGAGAGGGGGGATTAGAGGTAGGGTGTTAGATGGGGTTACATGTAGGGGTGAGAGGTAGAGAGAAAGTAGGGGAGTTAAAGGTTTGGGGTAGGAGGAGTATGGCAGAGATAGAGAGAGGGTGTGTTTTATGGGTAGGGGTTAAAGTTAGGTGTTTATAGGTAGATACAGGGGGGGTTAGGGCCTAGAGGGATAGAGTGGGGGAGCTTCTAAGGAGTGAGAGGTAAATGGAGAGGGGGGAGTTTAGGGGTAGGGGGTTAGAGGTAGAGAGGTTTCATGGGTTTAGGGGTGGGGGAGTAGGAGATATATAGAGATAGTGGGTTGGGGGTTAGGGGTAGGGGGTTATAGTTAGAGAGGTGTCATGAGTTAGGTGTAGGAGGAGTAGAATAGATATAGACATAGTCATGGAGTGGGTTAGGGGTAGGGGCATTATGACAAAGATAAAGAGAGGGGGGGGCTATTATAGGTAGAGGGGGGGTGTTAGGGGGTTAGAGGTAGAGATGGGGGGGTGCTAGGGTGATAGGTGTAGGGGAAGTAGGAGAGATATAGATGGAGGTGGGTGTTAGGGGGTTAGATGTAGGGGGTTTGAGGTAGAAAGAGGGGAAGGGGTTAGAGGTAGAGAGGGGGGGAGATGCTAAGGGGTTAGGAGAAGGGGGAGTAAGAGCGAGATATATAGAGAGGTATTTAGAGAGAAGGTTAGAGATGTTAGGGGTAGGAGGAGTAGGAGAGCGATTGAGAGAGGAGGGTTTCGAGGTTGAGAGAGAGGGGTGGTGTTAGGGGGTTAGGGTGAGGGGGATTAGGAGAGAGATAGAGAGTGGAGTTTATGGTTATGCGGTTAAATGTAGGCGGTTAGAGTTAGAGAGAGGGGGGTGTTAGGGGGTTAGAGATAGAGAGGGAAGGGCTATTAGGGAGTGAGAAGTAGAGAGAGGGGTGGTTAGGTGTAGTGGGTTAGAGGTAGAGAGGTGTTAGGGGGTTAGGGGTAGGGCGAGTAGGAGAGAGATAGAGAGAGGGGGGAGGGGGTTAGGGGTAGGGGGAGTATGAAAGAGATATATAGAGGGGGGTATTAGTGGTAGAGAGAGGGGGGGTGTTAGGGGGTTATAGGTATAGGGGGTGTAATAACCCATATGTTAATCCCCTAGAAATGTGTAAGTTGTAATTTTTTTATTATTGAGGCACTAGGTGCTAAGACAAGGGTCCTTAAGTACAAAGGAACATTATTATTATTTTAAATAATTAATTAATGAAAACAACTTGCACACCAGAAACAACAAACGAAGATGGGAGGCCATGTTTCCATAGTGTGAGGGGGAATGGGGACATTCATAGCACTTAGACTTGATGTTTGTATCTCCTAGTTCATGTTTATAGCTTGGAGAGATGTTGGTGACTCGAACATTAGAATTGGAAACAAATATTGCTTATGTTTTCCTTTGGAGTTATTATTGGACCTTAAGCATGGTTTATTACCCTCCTCTTGCCTAATATGCCCCTCATGAGAGATTTGGTGGTATCTACTTTCCTAATGTTATGAGTTAATGGTGACTGCGAGGTGAAGGGATGATGATATCCTGAGGGATTGGTAGTTGCAAGGTGAAGGGAGTCTCATGTATCTGGGTAAGAAGTTGGTGATGAAATTTTAGATGGTATGGAATGGAATTTTTTCTTCTAAAATGATGTTTTTAGTTATTTTTTAGTGCACCTCACGTGTTGATCCTTGGTCTCAGCTTAGGCATGGCTTGTCCAAGAATATTTAGCTTGGCAGTTCCTAAGGCTAGGTGGAATGTGGTCCGTTGGATGCCAGTTCCATACTATTAATATAAGTGTTTTATTTAATGTTATTTTATATGTTAATATGAAGCATTTTTTATTTTATTGCATCCATGGAAAATGAGCCGTTGTTTACTTGTGTAAATTTCTTTTGTGCAAATCTATGGATGTAGAATGATGGAGTTTCATCATGGGACCTTGCTTATTAATTCTTTCTTTTATATTTGCATGTATTATAAGTTTATTTACTATTACATACGTTTCCATTGTGCCCTTGATGGCTGTGTTGAATTTCGGTTCTAGGTTGCGGGGGAATACTACTCAGAACCGTGCATAAATGCATTATATTTTTATATATGTTTTAATGGATGATTTAATATCTAGTTTTTATGTGTATAGTATGTATATTAACCTAAAAGTGTGCCATCAGTGTTTGATTTAACCCATAGATGAGTTTTACAATGAAATTGCTAAGTTTCAATGACTAGTTTATGGGTTTTCTAGTTAGAAAATTGGATTGTCTTGATAGTTTCTTATGAATATTTCATTATATTATAACGAATTACTATGATATTGAGACTTAGTATCTGTAGAGTGCTCCCATTTATTGAAAATATTTTATTCCTAAGTCTCATAGTGATTTGTTGAGTTTCAGATTGACTAGTTATGGGGTTTCACATAAACAACTAACTTATTTCATTGTTTTTTAATGGATTCGACTATCTATTGATATATGGATATAATAGTACCTAAAAGTGTGCCCTTGGTGGCTGTAGCATGCTTCCATAGGTTTAAATATTCATTATTTGACTCAGAGATGCTTTTGTAGGGGTTTCTGAAGCTTATCATATGTTGGGTTTGCAATTAAACTTCTAGATTATTGATCTAATAGTCTATTTGATTTAATGGCTATATATTGTGTCCCCGCATCTGTTAATTATCATTATTATATGGTTATAGTTGATGATTTCAAATCTGGTTCGATAAGTGTGGGTTAACAGTTAATTAAAATGTCAAAATCTAGATTTATGGAAGTGTCGTAAATTGCCTAATTTAACTATTGAAATTCCTGGTTTGAAATAGTTTTCAAAGATTTCTGAAAATCTGATTTAAACATGTTATAAAGTTTAACATGTTCACTTTTAATGTGTTTAATAATTTTTATGTCCATGTTGATTAATCACATGGTTTGGTTTAAATTCATGCTTAGTTATCCTTGCATCGACATAAGCATATGAGGAAATTATTGCATATTAAGTGTCACAAATGTTTTAAAGGTTGAATATTTTAATTATTTTCATTTAGGCATACTGGCCTAACCTTATGGAAAATTAATCTGTTGTGCATAATATTAATTCAACCTTCCCTTTGGTCATTTGGTGCCTCTAGCCTTGGTTTTGGGGTCAAGGACGTTACAAAGTGTTATTAGAGCTTAGGTTCCAACTCTGCGGATTTTGGGCCTATTATGAATTTAAAAATCTGTTTGCATGCATTTGGAAATTATAAAAAATGCATGGTAAAAGTAAAATTTAACCCCCTTATGTTTATGGAATAATCATAAGACTCGGTTCATAGATCAACTATGTTGTATCCTTCTGTTAACTCATAAGTCAAGGAATTATGGATCAGTTTATGACGTGTTTTGGATTGAGATTAGCCTGTTTGATGAACTTTAGAGGGATTGATCTTATGTTTGAACCCTTATAAAACTTTGCATTCTTACTTGGAACTCGCATTTTGAAAATTGAAACATTTTTATTTGACAACTAAGAAAATATGACTTATTGTGGAATGTGTATACATTACAAAATCTTCACGGGAGATTTTCCCTTCGATTTTTTTTAAAAATTGAAGCATTCTACCACAATTAAAGCATAATAGTAGTTTCTCAAAATGAATTTTCAAATGATTTCTAAATGCAATTCAGTAGTCCAATTAAGATAAAAATCAGTTCTAATGGCTCGGAATGGAGTGATGCTCAATATGGGAGTGGTAATGATTAGAGTCACTTGTTCATTTTGTTTGATTGGTACTTTTTCAATATGCATGTGATGGATTTCTGATTTTTTTAAAGAAGCTTTATGCATTGTATTGAGATGGAAGTAGTATGATTGATGAATTAATTTGTTGGTCTGCTAACAATGACTGGAAAATGATCACATCGTAGCTTCAGCGTCAGTTGATCAAGCAGTGAAGGATAGGAAATGAAGTTTGATAATGCATAGAGACAATAAAGTCATGTAGAGGATTTTGTTTGGACAAGGGAATAAAGAACAAATGGACACAAGAAAAGTACCAAACCCTTGAACCTAGAGGATTCAGTACAAAATTTGAAAATGGATATCAGAACCTGCATAAAAGACAATGAAAAGATCATCCATGCACACGAACATATCATGCACAATCTGAAAAATTGAAAGAAGGAACCCCAAAAAGAAGTGTGCCAAGAAGGGATCATGAGAGATCCATATTCTCTTGAATAAAAACTTACCACTTTCCCTTAACTATGATAAAGAGAAGACATTCATCATACAATTCCAACAATAGTCCTAAAATATCCCAAGTTAGATATGGGAAGAGGAGATTTGCACAACATAAGTTGATGGGAGAACTAAGCAGAGTAAAGCCTCCAACTTTTGATGGAGAAGCAAAGCAAGGTGAGGAAGTGGAAGCTTGGTTTTTGGGACCAAGGAAGTTTTTCTAGTTGCATCAGTACTCACCAAACATAGAAGGAAGGGTAGCTATCTACCACTTGCATGGTAAGGCTTCTATTTGGTGGGATCAACTGGTCAAGCTTAAGGACATTGATGAAGAAAGGATCTCTTGGAGGAAGTTCAAGAAATAATCCCAGAAGGAGTATCTCTCAGAATATTACTTTGAAAAGAAGAGGGAAGACTTATTTGAACTCAAGCTAGCAAGCATGACCATGGAATCATATGAAAAAAGGCTCTTAGATCTTTTGAAGTTTGCATACTTTGTGAAGGATGAAAATGTGAAGATTAAAATATTTCTCAGTGGTTTACCCAATCTCAATGGAGACAAGATTTAGTATGATACGACAAATACCCTTAGGGAATATGTTTGGAAGGCGAAGGACTTGCATGATAAAAATAAGAACAAAACACCACAATAGAAAGACTGGAAACATGAGAAAGAAGACAAGCAAGAACAAAAGAAGAAAAGATTTAAGCCTATAAACAAAGAAACAAGAACAACCAGAACAAGGCAGAGTTAGAAGAGATATCAAATCTTGGGGATGTAATGGGGATCATTACTTCAAGTATTTTCCACATAGGGGAAACATCTTGGATAAGCTTAACAGTATTCGAGAAGCCCCAACTATTGGAGATCTTTTTTCTCTGCTAGTTGTTCTAGCATTTTTGGTTTCTTAGTTAGATTGGCGTTGTTGTGTATTAGTTTACTTTACTTGTTGCATTACATCGAATGTGGTTTTTCTTGTTATTTGAGTATATATTTTCAGAGAAGTATATTTATGATCTTGTTACCTTTGTTAGAAAGTGTCTTTATGACCTTGTAAAAAGTATTTCTTTTGAAAGTATCTTTGCTGAAAGAGTAATTTGTGATATTTTCCTTGTAATCTTCTTAGGAAGTATCTTAGTAATCCTTGTTCTAAAATTATCTTTATGCAATCCTTGTATCTCTCGTACATTACAAATAACCTAGAATTTGTAATTAAATGCATGATTAAAATTGAATTGAAATTGATCAGAATGTGTTTCGGATAGATACATTTTTAGGTGTTTTGATTTCACGTGTCTTTGATGAATTAAAAAGGAATTTATTTCATGTGATTAATTAGAATTTATCTTGTATTTGGAGATGTATTTTATGTATATGTTGTTGCTAACCGTGTGTTGATGAAATGTGGAGAAAGTATCTTTGTTGAAGAATATCCTATATCATGTATTTTACCTGATATTAATCATATGGGTGATGAAAATATGATTTGTGGGTGGATCTACCCTTGTTGAATATTGAAGTGAAGTCCTTATAATGAGGTTTGAAGTCCTTGTAATTAGGTTTGAAGACCCTATAATGGGGATTGAATAATTTCCCTTGCTTCCTTGAGTCCACTGCTTATCCTGGAGCCTAGAGTCTCGTAAAAGCAGGAAACGGGATGCTGATATCCTAAGGGACTAGCAGGGTGAAGGGATGATGATATCATAAGGTACTAGTGGGATGAAAGGAGTCGCATTACATAGGTAGAATAGATGGTTGGAAAGCATGTGGTAGTGGGAAGTATTGTGGTGAGGCATGTATGGGCGTGTATGATATATCCTTTTGAAAAAAATATATTTTTTAAAAGCAAGTATCTTATGCATTGAGGACGATGCATTGTTTAAGGGGGAGGGGAATGTAATACCCTATACGTTAAGCCCCTGGACATATGTAAGTTGTAATTGTTTATTGTTGAGGTACTATGTGCTGATACAAGGGTCCTTAAGGACAAATGAACATTATTATTATTTTAAATAATTAAATAATTAAAACAACTGGCATAGTAGAAACAACAAACGAGGATGCAGGGAGGCCATATTTCCATAGTGTGAGGGGGAATGGAGACATTCCTAGCAATTATAATCGATGTTTGTACCTCCTAGTTCATCTTTGTACATTGGAGAGATGTTGGTCACTCAAACATTAGAGTTGGAAAAAAATATTTCTTATGTTAGCCTTTGGAGTTATCATTGGACCTTATGCATGGTTTATTAGCCTCCTCTTTCCCAATACGCCCCACATGAGAGATTTGGTGGGCCCTACTTTCCTCATGCACCCTCTCCCTAGAATCTAGCTTACATCTCCTTGTTTTGTGCTTCCACCTCCTTGTTTTATGCCTCCACTCCTCTTTTTGTGCTAGATTCTCCCTATTTTTTTGCTTATAGGATCATTATGATGGTGTGGAAACCTATATCTCTCATGGATATGCCATATTTAGCCTCCTTACTTGGATTTGTGTAACTCCTCACTATTTTGGGTTTGTAACTCCCTCTCTTAGCCTCCACTCTAACTAATTCGAGTTGCCTCTCTCTAATTCAAGCTTAGCCTTATGGGTTTAAGTTAGTGGGAGGTAAACGCACTCTCTACCTCTCTCTAACTTGATTTCCCCCCTTTGGGTCTAATTTTCCTCCTTGGTCTATAATAACTTGGTTGGTCTTCATGTGAGTCTAGCCAAAAGAAATCCTCATGTGATGGGAATCTAGTGAGCTAGTAACTTGTGAACCAAGAGACATTGTTGTTTGTGTTGAGAGCATGAGATAAATATTTCATAGTTGATAGAATCCCTTGATTATACTTGATGCCACTCTATAATTCCTGGATAGAAGTGGATAGGTTTTGAGGTATTGGTGACTGCAGTGTGAAGCGATGATGATATCTTGAGGGATTGGCAGTTGCGGGGTGAAGGGAGTCTCATTTATCTGGGTAGGAAGCTGGTGAGGAAAGTTTAGATGGCATGGAATTCAATTTTGGATTTTCAAGTGATGTTTTGAGCAATTTTTTAGTGCACCTCACCTATGGATACATGGTCTCGGCTTGGGGGTGGTCTATCCAAGAATATTTGACTTGGCAATGCCCAAGGCTAGGTGGAATGTGGTCCGGTGGTTGCTAGTTACATACTATTAAGACAAGTGTTTTATTTAATGTTATTTTATATGTTAACATGAATCATGTTTTATTTTATGACAACCATTGAATTTGAGCTGTTGTTTACTTGTGTAAATTGCTTTTCTACAAATCTATGGATGCATAATGATGATTTTCCTCTTGGGAGCCTTCTTATTCATTCTTTATTTCAAATATGAATGTATTATAAGTTTATTTAATATTAAATATGTTTCCATTGTTCCCTTTATGGCTTGGTTGAGCTTCGATAGATTTTATATTGGGATTACTAACTTCTGATTGTAAGTTGGGGGGAATACTACTCAGAACCATGCATAAATTCTTTATATTTTTATATATGTTTTAAGGGATGATTTAAGATATTATTTTTATGTGTATTTTTTGTATATTAACTTGAAAGTGTCCCCTCAGTGGCTGATTTAATACATAGATGAGTTTTTGTTAGGAACCTATGTCAACCCTTCTCTTTACTATGTTAGTATATTGTTGTTGGACGCATATGCTTTGTAAGTCGTCCCGTAGTATTATATGTCCCATGGTTTTGACTCATAGTATTGGGCATAGACTTAGTATATAAGTGTGTGTTGAGGTCATTGAAGGCACCGTGAAGTTAATTGTATTGAGCTTGCTCAAAGGAGGTTGCCCCCTCGAAGTGGCCCGTGATCAATATAAAAGTGATTCTGAGTTCTATTATTTATGATATCTCGTGTATTTGCATTAATTAATTATTGCAGGTTCATCACATCTGGTATCAGAGCACTTTCTTGGGCTCATTGGGTGGAATTTCTGCCAAATTTTTTTTGCATCTGTTGCAGTGTCGGATTTGGGAATAGTCCCTATCCGCTTAACTGTGGGAAGTACTTGGGCATATGCCCTAAAACTCATTGTGAGGAGTACCACAGGAACCCCAAATTAGTTGGCCCATTGAGAGGACTTGCCAGTGAAAAGGGCAACGACCCCTACCTGATTGATTAGTTCCCACCCGTGAGGTAAACCAAGAGCTATCATTTGTGGCAAAGCGGTTATCATTTTTACCTGAGCCGTGGAGTGAGGGGTACTACCCCAATACGCAAGCCGTCAGACAGCATTGGAGGCTGAGTGAAACACCTGAACTGTTAGGAAGTCGTACATACTTGGGGTCCATATCTATTTTTATTTGAATTGTTGCCGATCACTTCCGCTCCAGATCCAGCTGTTTCAGATCTCTTTTGAAAGTCATTCCAGATCCAGTCGTCGTTTCAGATCCAGCCGTTTTCGATCCCTTCCATGCCGTTGCGTCGGTGTTGCTGATCCATTTCTGAAAAAAAAAAGAAAAAAAAAATACTTTCACTCCATATCCAGCCATTTCAGATCTATTTTGAAAGTCGTTCCAGATCCAGTCGCCATTTCAGATCCAACCATTTTCGATCCCTTCCACGCCATTGCGCCGCTGTTGCCGATCCATTTCTGAAAAAAAATAAAAATTCAGTTTTTTCTCCATATCTCCCTTGTTTTCACTCTGCTTCCCTTGAAATTTTCGGGGAACCCCTGTCATCCCATTCTGCATATTTCATTCCTGAGAACCTTATCCCCAATTCCCCTTCCTAAGCCCGAAATCCCACATTTTTCTATTTTTAGGGTTTGCCATAACTTCCTCAGATTTCACCCAATCACCTTCAAATTTTACCACAGAGTTCCTTTCTGAATTCTGCTTCTTTGTCCCTCTCTGCCAAATTTTCTCATTCTATCACCCTACTTCTGAAATCCCCCTATTTTCTTTCTTGTCCTTTCGACAGTGTCCAAAATCTAGTCAAACCCCAATTACTCATCAGATTGTTTCCCCAATCCAAATTTCCCTTTACTAAATCAGCTTCTGTTTGTGTTTTTGTACCCATTCCACCAAAAAAAAAAATTCAGCTTATGATTGTTACCCGTGCAGGAACACACACCATGGAGGAAGCACTTGCAGCCATCCAAACCAAACTCCAAGATCTGGATGAAAACTTTCTCAGCCTCCATCTTCAGCCTTCAGCCATGAACAATACCAGACAGCCAGAATATTTTTCAGCCACCGGGTTCTCTTCTTCCAACAATTTTCGTGGGCTGAAGCTTGATTTTCCTCGCTTCAATGGTACTGATTCGACTAGATGGATATATCGAGCAGAACAATATTTCAGTCTGCATAATACTTCTAATGCCCAGAAAGTTCCACTTGCATCCTTTCATTTGGAACAGGAAGCCCTTCAATGGTACCGTTGGTACATCAAAGCTCATCCCAAGCCAAACTGGACAGATTTTTGCCAACTCATTTTGCCACGATTTGGTCCTAATGCTTTTGATGATTTCACAAGAGCACTCACTAAACTTCACCAAATTGGCACAGTGAGAGAGTATCAGACAGAATTTGAGAAATTGGCCAATCACACAGAAGGATTGTCTGATGAATTCTACAGGAGTTGTTTTATCAGTGGTCTCAAGGATGAAATCCGCTCAGAGGTCAAAATGTTTTGTCCCAACAAAATGATGGAAGTCCTAAGGTTGGCTAAGCTGGCTGAGGACAAGATCGCAGCTCAACAATGCTCCAAACCCACCTTTGTTCCCTTTAGAAATATGGGTTCCCAATTACAACCTCCCATCACGCCTGCTCCTCAACCAACTCTTATCAAGCATTTGTCTGAAATAGAAATGCAGGCACGCCGAGAAAAAGGGATTTGCTATAATTGTGATGAGAAATTCACTCGGGGACATAGATGTGTTCAACAAAAGCTCTATCTCTTGGATGTGGATTCTCCACCTGCCTTAGAACTTAGTGAAGAATCTACAGATACAGTAGATGATTAGGTCGACATTCAACACCCACCTATTGACACCCCATCTTAGGACGACCCACCCGAGATCTCTCTCCATGCTATAACCGGCGTCACCACCCCACAAACAATGCGGTTCAGGGGATACTTCAAGAAGCTCCCTCTTACCATACTCAATGAGTCTAGTATCACTCATAACTTCATTGACCCTCGGATTGCCAAACAGGCTGATTGTTTTGTCCATCCTTGCTCCAACTTTGAAGTCATGGTTGCCAATGGGGGCACCTTACCTTGCAAGGGGAAGTGTCACAATGTGCATATCTCTATGGAAGATTATAACCTGCGCTCTGACATGTTTTCCTTGTCCTTAGGCAGATGTGATATGGTTTTGGGCATTCAATGGCTACGCACACTTGGCCCCATCTTATGGGATTTTGCTGAACTTTGGATGCAGTTTAAAGTCAATGGGGCACAACACAAATTTATGGGCTTACAACCAAGGTCTCTCTGCATCATCAGTTCACATCGCCTGGAAAAAATCTTTAAGAAGAATTCACATGGTGTCATCGCTCAGCTCAATTCCATTCAGATGCACCCATCAACAGTCTCCACTACTTCCTTGGATAGATATGCAGGTATCTTTGCTGAACCAATGCGCTTGATACCTTCAAGAGACCTTTTCGGTAAGAATTTAGCCACATCTACCTCTCAGCAGGAAATGATGGCTATTTTGCATGCAGTACAGAAGTGGCAGCCATACCTATTAGGGAATTATTTCTGCATCAAGACTGATCTCCCGAGTCTGGTAAATTTTCTGGAACAATGGGTCTCCTCCCAAACACACCTGAAATGGGTTATCCAACTCATGGGTTATCCCTATGTGATCACTTACAAGAAGGGTAAGGACAATATGGTGGAAGATGCTCCCTGTCGCACAATTGATGACCCAGATTCTCTTACAGCTCTTTCTCTGCTTGTTCTAAATTGGTTACAATATGTTCAATATGGCTATCTCTTCTATGAACTCCATGCTTCTTCATCAACAGGGCACTCTGGGTTCTACAAAATGTATGAACCGGAACAATGTAACTTCTTTTGGCAGGGACTAAAGATGACAATTCAACAAATGGTGGCTGACGATGATAATTTCCAAGTCAACAAGGGGGAAATGACACTCCTTTCGGAATTGCTCAAACCATTGCCCATCCCTACACAGCTTTGGCCAACTATTTCTATGGATTTCCTAGTAGCGCTCTGGTGGTACAATACCACATCTCAAAGGACACCATATGAAGCAATCTATGGAAAAACACTGCCAGTTCTTCTTGCATACACCCTTAGCAGCTCCCCAGTTCAAGAAATTGACTCAGTTCTTCGAAACCACGATCAGATTCTTCTCATTCTGCAGGACAATCTTCACATGGCCAAAATTTGCCTAAAACAACAAGCTAATCAGCACCGTTCTGAGCGCATTTTCCACACAGCTGACAGGGTTATTCTTCATCTACAGCCTTCCAAGCAATCCTCCTTGACACTCCAAAGGCGTCAGTGGCCCGAAATGCAACCCGAGGATGCTACCGAGGAACCACTCCTTCAGATTCTGCAACAATTTCTCCAACCAAAGCTTTGAGGACAAAGCTTTTTCTAAGGGAGAGGGGATGTTAGGAACCTATGTCAACCCTTCTCTTTACAATGTTAGTATATTGTTGTTGGATGCATATGCTTTGTAAGTTGTCCCGTAGTATTTGTTGATTCGTAGTTTATATTATCCCATAGTATTGGATGCATATGCTTTGTAAGTCGTCCCGTAGTATTATATGTCCCATGGTTTTGACTCATAGTATTGGGCATAGACTTAGTATATAAGTGTGTGTTGAGGTCATTGAAGGCACCGTGAAATTAATTGTATTGAGCTTGCTCAAAGGAGGTTTCCCCCTCGAAGTGGCCCGTGATCAATATAAAAGTGATTCTGAGTTCTATTATTTATGATATCTCGTGTATTTGCATTAATTAATTATTGCAGGTTCATCACAGTTTTACAATGAAATTGCTAAGTTTCAATGACTAGTTTATGGGAATTCCAGCTAGAAAATAGGATTGTCTTGACGGTTTCTTCTGAATATTTGATTATATGCTAATGAATGGTTGTGATATTGCACCTTTTTGGCTGTAGAGTTCCCCCATATACTGAAAATGTTTTATTCCTAAGTCTCATAGGGATTTGCTAAGTTTTGGATTGAGTAGTTATGGGGTTTTTGCATAGAAAACAGATATATTTCACTATTTTTGAATGGATTTGAATATATGTTGATAAATGGATGTAACGAGACCTTGTATTTCACCCTTTTTGTCTTTATTGTGATTCCATAGGTTCACATATTCATTATTTGACTTACATATGGTTTTGCAGGGGTCTCGAAGGCTTATCATATGTTGGGTTTGTAATTACACTGCTAGATTGTTCATATAATATTATGTTTTATTTCATGGATGTAGATGGAAGACATGTATATGTTACTTATCATTATTAAATGTCTGTAGGTGATTATTTCAAATCTAGTTGGATAAGTGTGGCTTAACAGTTAATTAAACTGTTGAAATCTTGATCTATAGAAGTGTTGTTGTTGGGCCTAGCCCAAGTAAGGCATTTTTGGAAAAACAGTTTTGGAACTGCGAAGTTGAGCGCGGTTCAGCTGGAAACTTTTGGCAAAAGATAGTTTTGGAAGCTGCGAGGATATAGTGCAGCGCAGCATCGAGAGAGAAGGAATCCAGCACCGCGAAGATACCACGATGCAAAGTACAGTGTTGCGGAGAAGTAGAGCTGCGAAGAGCCCGATCTACAAAGATCCGACAAAGCATAGTTTGGAAGGAAAACGGTATATATTCCGCTAAGACCATCGGTGGTCTACTTTTGGTTAAGATACTCTATGATTATAGAGCGGTGGGTAAGGAGTAATGCGGAAGGAAAGCGACCGGTCGCACAAGCAAAGGAAGCACTACATGGACCGGCCGCATGAAGTCGTTAGAGCAGGAACAGCTGGGTGAAAGCGACCTGTTGGCATGCGCACAACAGGGGGGCTAAAAGCAACATGACCACGTGAAGAGGATGGCCACGACAGAGGAGTCGCTATCAGAGCCTAACAGTCTGGTTAGGGAAAATCGTGACATTTTTGGGAAACCTTAGGGTTTTTTCCTATGCATTGTAAAGACAAATTACCTACGGGCATGATCTTTAAAAAAGGCACATTTTGTAAGGGAAGGGGTTAACCTCGAATATTCATTGTATAATCTTGAGAAATACTTGTCTGTTTTCCTGGAAGCCATTGTAAAGGCTCTGCAAGCTGTGTCCGCAGAGGCCTATTGAGAGAGAAGAAAGTATGCAGCTGAGTGCGCAGACTGGAACTGTTGTACCCTTCCCAAGGTAATATAACAATAGTTCCTGTGGACGTATCTCCCTTCCTGGGGATGAACCACATTAAATTTTGTGTTGTGTGACTGTTTATATGCTTGAATCTGTATATTTGCTTACTATGAATGCTTAAGATCTTGCTTACCAGTTTATGTGTTTTACTTTTATATGTATTTGCCATAAGAATGAAGATGGAAAAAATATGTTAAGTATCACATTATGGATGAATGTTAGATGCACAAGTAATTCTAAGTTTGTGAATGCATAATCTAGTTGAGTAAACACTTAAGTAAGTAGAGTTCGCGTCATGCGACTCCTTCAAAGCGCAGCACTGGAAGTGCGCAGTATTTTGTGTTCCGTCGAATTGCATAAGTCATAAGATTAACAGCCTAAGGCAATTAATGAATGGATAGAAAATACTAAGTAAAGTCATTGAAGTGGGTTAAGTACAGAGAGGAACCACAGTAGTCTGTTGCGCTATCCTGTTGTCGGTTAAGTCTGAACCGCACAGTCCTTGGATGCACGAGATGTGCAAGAGTCTATCTTGTAGAAGTGTTATCCACGAAGAAGGTGAACTTAGCACAGTCCTCAGCATGATGTTCATCAGATTTGTTTAAGGAACTCATCACGTGGTTGTGGAAACCTGATTCTGTAGCCTCCCCATTACTTCGCCTCGGGTGAGACCTTAGTTTGTTCACAGATTTTTGCCGAAAGGGCCAGTGAAAAGGGGTTTTGTTGGTTCCTTGAAACTCGAAGAACCTGGGTCTACATTGGAAACCTATAGAATAGTTACTTAAGCTAACAAATGGTTTTGTTTCCGCGCTAAGAATCTGTGATGAGTTGTCGTGCTTGAAATAGTGATGTGCTCAGACGAAAAGGTTTTGTTGATTGCAAAAAATTGGCACCGAGATAGGAAAGAGATTTGGGCCTGGTGTGACAAGATAGAAAGAGACTTCGCAAAGAAAGAAAATAGACATATGCATCTCTCTGACATAGAGGGGTTGAACAAATACTTGTGGAAATATATTCACGAAATTTTCTGGGCATCTTTTGGAAATGAGTTGCACAAGTGGTTATCAAGGCTCACAGAGTGCAAGAACTGTTTCGAGCCAGAAGCACCGACCGAGTGGACTCCAGAGCTTACTGAGAGGCTCAAAGTGATAGATAGTCCACTGTCATGGGCAATCAACTTTTGGGTTGACAGCATACTAGAAGGCTTCGTGATAGAGCTCGTTGTGGACACGTTGAAATCTTATAGCGCAACCGAAGCATAGTTCTTCAAAGGGTTCAAAGGTAAGTATCTGAACAATCTCAGTTTATAGATTAAAATGCTTTTAGCTGAGATAGGTATTTTAAGAATGTAGTGAAATTTTTGAGTCTGTTATGGTAGATAGCATATTTAGTGACTCTGACAAAGAAACCCATAATTTGAGAAGTCGAAAGAGATACAAGTATACTACTGAGAAAAATCCTAGACCGCATGGACTCTACGTAGAGACCAAAATACCATGTGATTTGAATAGTCAGACTGCACCTCTATCAGCCACTTATCAGCCTATTAACCCACAGAATCCACCAGTTGCGAACACCGCACCCCCTATTTCTCAGAATCTGTGAGTTCAGAAACCTCCCATTGCTAATATTCCTAATCCTGAGAGTGTCAATACTAGTAACATTGCAGAAGTACGTACTTAGGCCATTCTGACTCAGACCATCCTGAATCCGACTATTCCATCTCAGAATATCCCGATTCAGAACAATCTGCGCAGTACTATCCAAAATCCCACTCAGAACCTTACGCCACCTAGAAGGAGGATGACGAACAACATCAAGATACTTATATTTAAGGGAACGGGTGTAGAAGAACCTGAGCAACATTGGTTTCTATGTGAAGCCGTGTGGAGTGTTAAGTAGGTTCAGGATGATGCTGTGAAGAGAGCAAAGCTCGTCACTACGTTCAGAGACAGAGCCTTAAATTGGTTCATGAAGTACTCTCAGTGGCATAATAGAACCTTAGTCGAGATTAAGGCTACTCTATTGAGTGAGTTCAAGAAACCAAAATAAAATCCCAATGTATAACAAAATTAAAGGAAAATAAACAAAAACCTAATGAAAGAGTATGGGAATTTGACCAAAAAATTAAGACACTTCTAGACCAGTCAGCTTTGTCATAGCACTGCAACAACACCAAGAATGGTTTATAGCTACGCTATTTCCCCACATCAGATTACCGTTAATGCAACATAATTTTTCTATGCAGGCATAAGCCTTGGAGATCATGATGAAGTTAGAGGCTTCACTGATAGGTGAGACTAGCACTAGAATGTCTTAGATCCAGACACAGTTAGCTACGCTAACACTACCACTACAGGATATGAAGAAGCGAAAAGAACAGAGACAAGAAATATATTGTACAGGATGTAAGGGAGAAGGGCACACAAGAGAGCACTACCCTTTATTCTCAGAGTACCTTAACAGTGGAGCACTGAATCCACTAAATCAGAATCAAGGGCCATGGTGTGAAATATGTGGAACTAGAGGAAACCAGCCTGAAGACTATTATCTGATACAGAAGTATGTCTGAACCCCTAAGAACCTATATTGCAACTTCTGTAAGTCAGTTGGACATAATGAATCCAACTGTAGGGCATATCAGCTCATGACAGAAAGAAAACGAGACATGGATCATATGCACAGTGGAGGAGTATACATAGTCTAAGAAGAAAATCTATCGAAACAAGATAATGTGTAGTACGATCAAGGCGCATATAGAGGCCATGGAGGATACCGCAGACGAGGAATAAATGACATCCCAACACAAGGAAGAGGTCGAGGTTAGGTAATCTATTATAACTATGGCCATCCAAGTCACGTATCTAGAGATTGTACCAATGCATGCGCTACTTGTAATTACTGTAAATATTTTGATCATGTTATTGAAGATTGTCCAGTGCTAGCAGCAGAGATGCAGAAACGAAAGCAAGATGCACCGAACCTGAACATTTAGTTGATCGCATCAGAGAAAAGGGATACAAATCCAAGCATCAATGGGGTGACAGGAAGTGGCGCTATGACAGGAAGGGATAGGGGAGCAGAAGCTTTGACTTCTGGATATTTTGACAATAAGCAGACCCCTGTTGAAATGATCTGGATCAGAAAAGCTACTAGGAAAGAACCTGCTTTCAACTTGGAGAAAAACAAATAAGTATTTGAAGAAGAACGGGACATCTTCAAAGAGCCAGCACCTATGTCACCAAGAATCCCGTTGCGCAGTGAAATACCGTAGACACAAGATATGCTAGCGGCATATGACAAGACATGCACCGCAACAGAGATAGGCACCTCTGTTGCGCAATTCCTACGGAGCTGCATGAAACTACTGAAGAGTGCAAATGCTGTAGTGGAATTCAAAAAATTGTTAAACCAGTATGAACCACGCATCGAGAAGGATATTGCCGAGAGCGCAGTTCAGCACATTAAAAGCTATAAAAGAACAGGCAAAGAAATGAGGCTCACTGCGCAGATAGGAGATTACGAGATGGATAAAATCATCGTTGAATTAGGATCCAAGGTTAATTTATTGACTATGCAGACATGGCACCAGATGGGGAGACCAATGTTGTTATGGTCACCCATACAGTTGAGGTTAGAAAATCAGATGAAAGTCATACCTTTTGGAAGGTTAGCCAATGTTATTGTTGACATTGATGGAGTGCGAAGTCATCTAGACTTCGAGGTTATCAAAATTGTGGATGATAGCCAGCCTTATCCAGCACTATTGGGTATAGATTGGGCTATGGATAACCTTGCCATCATAAATTTGAAAACAAAGAAGATGATATTTGAAGGTCAGGACATAAGGGCCATCGCGCCGTTAGACCCTTTGCAAGGCGAAAGATATAGCGAGTTGATTCAATAAGAATCCAGAGCTCAAGAGCTGGACCGCATCTACAAAATGACTATGAATGATGCTGACTACATCAATCCTACTGTGGATGGAACAATCACCTAACGATGTGATAGTTATTGCATCTGAGACTCCGATGCAGGACTGGAGAACTGGCAGAACAGAATCCATGAGGTATCTCCCAGAAGATGCGAATAGATCACAAAGTCACTGCGCTGGATTGGAAGAGAGGTAAGTACAATCCCCACCTATGATGGTTCATCTAATGTTTATTCATTTATCCAAGACTATACTGTATTAGCTGCAGCTGAACACTGCATACCAGCACTAGACATGGCACTGCGCGAGACACCTTCTAAATGGTGGGCTGCGCATAAGGAGACCTTGACTACATGGGATCAGTGCAGGCAGATGATGCAAATAAGAATCATGGAAACCACTACGCTAACCATGGTAAAGTACAATGGATAGACAAGTCCAAGGGTTAACGTAAAGATCTACGCGAAAGCATGGATAAAGAGACCACAGACATAATGGGTTCATCTATTTGTGCACACATTAGACTGGATTCCAAAGAATTGGTATCTAGACACGGAGTTGCGCAGAGGAACCACAGACTGGGCGATGTTGGCTGCGAACTTCCAGAAAACTTTCATCTTTGAAGACGAAAGTCCAAGTATAAATGAATCTCTGCAAGTTATTAAAGAAAGCATATTCAGAGCAAAATGCACAAGTATCAATAAGGCATTGGAGGAACTAAAAGAGAGAGTGTTTGAAGATATCAAAGTACCTATGAACCTACAGCCAGAATGGTGGAGGCAGATAGAACATGCTCTTGAATGTTATAACCTCACTGAAAATGGTGAAGAAGAAGAAGAAAGCGATGAGGAGGATCCGCGCAACGTCAATATTCTTGAGTCAAAAGGTCCATGTGATGTAGAGGGACCTCCAATGGAAATCCTAGACATGAGTGGACTTGTGAAAACAAGAAAAGTGAACATTGGCACAAGCGAAGAGCCCAAGTTCGCATCTATTGGAGACTATTGGGATGATCATACGGCCACGGAGATCACAAACCTGCTACATGAATATCAGGATTTATTTCCGACAAAGTTTACAGAAAGGAAAGGTATTCTGGGTGACTTAGGGGTTATGAAAATACCTCTTAAGCCAGGTGCGAAGCCTGTTAAGAAAAGGCCTTATAAACTGAATCCTCGATACAAAGAAAGAGTCAAGGTAAAACTTGATAAGATGCTCGATGCGAGAATCATTGATAAGCCCAATGGTTATCTAGGACAAGAAGACAAAAGGTGAGATCAGGATCTACGTAGATCTCATAAAATTGAATGATGCTTCGATGCATGAACCATTTTTTACCCCTTTTACATATGAAGTACTAGATAATGTTGGAGGAAATAAGGCATACTCATTCACTGATGGAATTTTTGGATACCATCAGATAAGGATTGATCCAACGGATAAGCATAAGACCACTTTTTCCACTAAATGGCATTTGTTCCAGTATACAGTAATGCCCTTTGGTCTGAAGAATGCAGCTGCAATTTTTTCTAGAGTTTTTGTGGCAGCATTTAAAGATTTCATGCATAAATTTTTAGAAGCATATTTTGATGATTGGACTGTCTTTGGTTTGCTGAAAAACACTGTGAAAACCTGATAGTGATGCTCGCGAAGTGCAGACAACATCATATTTCCTTGAATTTAAAGAAGTGTGTTTTCTATGTTCCTTATGGTATTCTTTTGGGACACATAGTACGCAGATAAGGTATGATGGTTGATCCTACGAAGATCGCAGTTATTGTGAACCTGCCAGCACCAAATTTAGTAAAGCAGCTTCACACCACATTGGGGCATATGGGTTACTACAGAAAGTTTATAAAGGGTTATGTGCAGATAACCACGCCGATGGAGAAGCTGTTGAAGAAAGACGCACAGTTCATCTAGAACGTGGAATGTGAACAAGGATTTGACACATTAAAAGAGAAAATGGTAACTGCATCGGTCCTAGTTTTTCCACACTGGGAGAAGCCATTCTATGTACATGTTGATGCTTCATGTATAACATTGGGTGTTGTGCTAGCACAACCAGGAGAGGGAGGTATTGACCATCCCATTGCATTTTCTAGCAGGAAGCTCTCATTTGCGGAAAAGAATTATACGACCACTGAGAGAGAGGGCTTAGCTATCGTCTACGCACTCTAGAAATTTAGGCACTATTTGTTGGGTGCGCACTTCTCTATGTACACTTACCATTCCTCTTTAAAATACTTGGTCAACAAGCCTGTAACACCCATATTTTGATTAGGCATATTTATCGGTTAGACACACCATACTTTATTTTCTTATATATTCTGTTGAACTCGGCTCGACTGAGTAAACTATATTCCGATATGATGGACCTCATTATATGATGTTACTTTGTTTAATGATTTCACCATGATTATGATGTTACTATGTTATGCAGTTACGATGTCATGATTATCATATGATTTCTTTATTTTACGATTACAGTATATGTTTATATGTTTTCATTAATAAGATGTGAAATATATGATTCAGTACGTGGATACCATCTTCTTAAATGAATTATTGAAGTGTTATATTTCATACGCATCTATGATGAACTAAAAAGGTTACATGGAATAAAATGATTTTTGATAACATGGATCAATTGGCGATCAATGGGAAATGCTTCTATAAATTTGTACTTTGCGAAATACTAACCTACAAGACACAAGGGCTATGGGATAGCCAGTTACTTGATCTAATATATGGGACACAAAGAAAACTTGTTCGTACAGTAAACCTTTGCATCCAAAATGATGATACGATAACACAAACTGATAATCCCGATAGCAGCAAAGTATGAGTTGATAAGGGTGTAGGCCCAATATGTTGAGAGGGATGGATGTGTTTCCCACCCTATGTTTCCATGAGACCCGAGGTCGTGGGAGGGCTGTGCTGAGACACGCTCCCCATGTTGTTGTGATGATGATGGTCGGATGCCTGCTAGGGGAGGATAGGTCCGTTGTTTAGCCGACACTATCGCTCTCAAGTTCTTTGTGGTCAGATCGGTGAGTCCGACATCCACTTTTGTACTAGCAGAGGAAGGATAGGGAGGATGCAGGATGTAGTTTATGATGGGAGGATGTGCTAGTTAGTACTATTGAGGGTTGAGTATTCCTTGATTCCGAGTTAGTGGTAGTAGGTACCCTTCCTTGTACATGATTGATTAAACTAATGTAAAGATAAAGATAATGATGTGAAATCGTAAAGAATTAACTGTTAAATAACTGAGGATGTTAAAGTAATTGTACTATATATATATTGCTTGTTCTTTTACATGGGGGTAAATACTACTACTGGTTAGCAGGTATGCATAGGCGGGATGGGGTTTGTCTATAGTACATTTATGATCTGTGCATACGTTGGCCACGCATGCACACCTTGCACATGTACACTAGTATCGATATACAAACACTTAACATATTGAATAAATGTATAAATCGTCATAAGTAATTATGTTAATCATGCATTGATTGAATTCAGATAATGAATATAAAGTTATTTAAGATGTGTAAAACAAGTCAATTAAGCTATGTATTACTTGTTGGTAAACATTGTGATAATCAATTGAGACAAGTGTCGTCAGTTCACATTGTCATCTAAGAATTGTTGTAAATAAGGTAATGGTACTGTCTAATTAATTAGTAAGATTGTTTAAGCACTTAAGGGTGCTTTGTTTAGAAGAACGACGATACTGTGTATATTTGAGGGTACTCATGTGATAAACAAATGATTTAAAGGACATTTTTATTAAATTCACCATTTATTATTACTTTGTGGTGATTTAATTAATATTATTACTTAATTAAGGTTATTTTAATAATATTACTACCCATGTCATAACAATTGCAATATAGGTAAAAATGTAAATATTAATTAATAAATGATTAGAGTGTGATTATTTCCATTACTAAGTTAAACATAATAGGATAACAATTCTTGAATGGATGTGATGTGATGGAAAATGGTTAAAACTATTTATTTATTCAATACGAATCTTAGAAATTAAATTTCAAGGTAAGTTATCTTGATGGATGAGGTAAACCATTAGGACACACCTTGTCCAAGTTGAAAAGGTCAACTATTTGTATAATATTTTATTAATTACACTAATAACATTAAATAACAAGGGTGGTGAATAGACTTGTAATTAATAAAACTTGTCCCGAATGGATAACCTTTGGGTAATGATTCCCACCATAATAAATACTTACGACCGTCAATCAAAATCAAATAAATTTACCATGAGTGTAATTAATTATTCGGTACATTGAGTGTGAAAAATAGATTTTTATAATGAAACGTGTATGAATGAACTAGTGAAAGGAGTAAATGTTTGAGGGGCTCGAGAGGGGGAGTTTGGGGCAGTGGAGTAAGCCCAAGGTCTTCTCAAGGAAAGAAATGTATATAGAGGGGAAGAAAGTTGGAGGTAAGGGGAGAAGATATTGAAGTGGGGAGAAAGGTTGGAGAACAGAAAAGAGTTTGAGAACAAAGAAAGGTTTTGAGAACCTAAGTAAACGTTGCTCTCGGGATTATCAGATTGTGAGCTCGGGGGCTTGGAAATCCTTTGATTTCCAAGGGCCAGCAAGATAATAGCTGGTCGGTAGGGTGGACACATCATCTTGGCTGACTAAGAGAATAAAAACATAACCTACTACAACCTACGGTCTACTAGCATCAGCATCAGGTAATTTCCTTGTTAATTACGTTATTTGATTATTATGCTAAAACGTACTTTAAACATGCATATAACTTGCTATTTACTGATTTAATACTGTGAAACATATTCTTATGCTGGAACAAATTGTTGAAAAGAAAATATTGATATGTTAGTTTATTTTAAAATACGAATGTATGGTTGATAAAGACAAGACAGTATACTAAGTTTCATTTAGAAGCATAGAAATTTTTAGAAATTTACTCCCATACACCTGAATAAAGTTTAATACATAGAAAATTAAACTCAGAAATTTTACTTAGTGCTCTGTTGTAAAAACCAAAGCACTACAAAGATAGTGTTAGGGGGAGAATCTGCATATGGTTGTTACTCTTTCAAGATTATGACTTTGAAATCATGGTTAAGCCAGGAAGATTGAACTTAGGACCTAACCATCTCTCAAGGATTGAGTCAGGCGAAGAACCAACTAACCTCGAAGACAGTCTGCCTAATGGGAAGTTATTTTCTATCCAGATTGTAGATGACTACTATAAAGACATTGCCGATTTCTTGACTACCGGGTTGGCACCAACAAAGTTTACTACACAACAAAAGAAGCAATTGGTAGTAAGAGCAACATACTTCACCATAATCGCGGGATCGATATACAAATTGGGACCGGATGAAGTGCTGCACAGATGTGTATTAGAGCACGAGAAGCCATTCATATTGGTTGATGCACATTCAAAAGCATTAGGAGGTCACTACGCTAGAAGAACCACTGCGCAGAAGATATTGCGAGCAGGGCTATGGTGGCCTACTATTCACAAATATTCGAATAAACATTGCCAGGGATGCAATGTCTATCAGAGGACAGGAAGTCCATCCCGAAGAGATGAAATGACACTAAAACCACATTTGACCCTTCAGGAATTTGAGAAATGGGCCATTGATTTTGTGGGACCGATCAACCCACTAGGGAAAAGGACAGGTGCGAGGTACATTATTAGTGCAACTGATTACCTCACCAGATGGGTAGAAGCAAAGCCAGTGAAGGGCTCTAACGCAGCTACTACCGTGCAGTTCATTTTTGAGAACATCCTTACTAGATTTGGATGCCCAAAGATTTTGATGAGTGATCAAGGCAATCATTTTCTAAACAGAACTATTGAGGCACTGATTGAAGGGTTCCACATTTACCACCAATGAGGTACGCGATATCATCTGCAAGAAAATGGAACTGTGGAAGCTTTCAATAAGGTACTGGAGAATGTGCTAACGAATTATGCAATGCCAATAGGTATGATTGGGATCTACGCATTCCAGATGTATTATGGGCGTACAGGACTACTTGCAAGAAATTGACTGGCCATACACCTTTTAGGTTGGCCTATGGATAGGAAGCAGTAATACCTATGGAGTATATTGTACCCAGCTTGAGAATAGCTGTGTTTACATGCATGGAAGATCAAGATGCACTAGAATAAAGGCTTCTACACTTGGTTTGGTTGGAGGAAGATCGCTTCATCGTAGGCTTCCACCAGCAAGTGTAGAAAGATAGAGAAAAAGCATGGCATGATTGCCATATCAAGAATAAGACCTTTCAGGTAGGTGATCTAGTCCTCCTGTACGATAGAAAATTTATGAAGTTTCCTGGAAAGTTTAAAATGCATTGGATTGGCCCATATACTATTTTGCATGTTACTAACAGTGGCGCAGTTCAGTTAGCCACATTAGCAGGAGATACATTACCAGGCCTAGTAAATGGAAGTAGACTAAAACCCTATCAGGATAGTCCTATTTTGCAAAACCCTCAATGAGCAGAAAATTGGGCACTAGAAATGGGGAAGAGTCTGTACGCAAAGTTCGATGAAGAAGATGTATCGCATAGCACTTGCTGAGAAGTGAAGCTGCATGAAAAAAAAAAAGAACCGTGGAGTTTCGAAGTTCAAAATGAAACCGCCAAGATCAAATGAAACGAGAAAAAGGTAAAGTTTAGAATCAAGAAATTAGGCACCGCGAAGTACCTGCGTCGAAGCAGTGATGACCCGCTGTGCAGTTCGATGCCACACTCCACAAGACTAGCCATTAGAATATCAATCGGGAAACTAGTCGTTATACAGTGATTTTTCCAACGACTACTTAAGCATTTAACACAGAAATAGGCATTCTGAAGGAGTTAAGGAAGGAAAGGACCGAAATCTTCGCCAGATTTGGCCAACGGCCATAACATTTAATGCTGATCTAGCCATTGAGGGGCACGACTGAGCCGTGCTACGCATAAAAATACTATTGTATTTGGACTCACGGGCATTACTGAGTGAGTGATTAGTAACCCAGTTATTCTGTCTAGAACATCCAGTGAATGTCTAAAATGTCCTCTATTAAGCAAGAGTTCACCATCAAGGAGACTGTGAAGGTTTTTCAATACGGCGGGATCGAAGGATTGATGAGAACCCCCACTAAGAAGGTTATTACAGAGCAAGGCCAAGGATCCCGACGATCGCCAAGACATGCCACATCTATGCAAGACAAAGGAAAAGGACCACCAGTGGAGAGGATGAAACCAAAGATGATGAGCTCCACAGTGCTAGAAGTTCTGCTGGGAAACAAGGAAATACCACTTCAATTGACTCCTCAGTATATCTCACCGTGTGGAGAGGATGCATCATCTGTCAAGTTGTTAAAGAATGCAAAGTATGAGATTTCGCTTCCACCTATCTCGAAGCATGTCAAACTGGAAGGAAATCTCTTGGGGAATATTACAAAGTGTAAATTTGAAGACTTCGACCTGCTTCAGATGCAGAAGGCCCTAGTTGAAACTAAATACCCGAAATTTCAGCCAGATCCATATATGTGCTAGTGGAAGGACGTGAAAGCAAATTCTATGTTGGTCACGTAAAACTGGTTATCTGGAGTGGTCGAATCGGGATTGCTCAACCAGTTGAGGCTCCCGCACTTCGACCAAATGATAGAACTGAATGCGGTGGTGCAACTCTTATGTCGCACACTCACAAAGGTTATCTATGGTTGGATCGAAACATCGATCTGAACATCGACTTGATTCATCACATCATCGGCTTAAGCAAGAGAGGCGAGGACCCCAAGCAATTATTTCAAGGAAAGAATAGGGATAAGGAGGTCATCGCGAAGATGAAGAAAACACAACCTATCGTCAAAGGAAAGAGAGGCTTCGTCATGGATGACATAGATGATGATGTTATGCTGTTTGTAACACAACTGCTAGTAGGGAAGATTCTGCGAAAGGCAAGACCTAACAAAGTACCCACTAGCGTAGTGCTCCTTGGGGAAAAGGCCATGACAGGAGGAATATTTAACTGGTGTCAATACATGTTAAATGATTTTCTCAAAGAGTTGAACGATACAAAGACACATGGAAGTAATTTCCACTATACCTGGTTGATAGTGTTGATTGCATTTGTGGGGTGGAAGGACCCAAAACATTATGTTGCCCTTGTTACTGATAGAAATGACTACATAGGAGCCAGATATGCAAACCTTTGGGGAAACCTGATAGCATAAAGACAGCGCGCGTCAGCTGAAGTTTTCTATACATACTATGAGCAGCTGCGCGAAGTCATTATTGTCAAGCCGTGGATATCAAAAGAGGTAACAGCTAAGTATATTCGCACAGTCAATTTTTTGGCTGATATGCATTCTATCTACATTTCAGCAAAGGCTTAGAAGAAGAACCCAAAATGGTTCCAAGGAAGCTATCACATGAATGAAGAGGACATTGACACCATTATGAAGGAATGAATACCTGAATTTAAAGTTGAAGGACCTGTGGAGATTGAGAGTGACTTTGAAGAGATTAATCCAATACCGAACCTATTGTCGAAGAGCCGTGGTTGGGAAAAAGGAAGGAGCCAGGAAGCTTCGTACTAGAGAAAGCACAAATAAAGAAGCAGAAAGTTGTTAAGGCCCAATCATAAGCAAAGCTCCATGATGACAATTATGAGATGATCGCATCCACGGTCACCGCACAGATGGAAGATCTACTGATCGTTAAAGATAAAAGGACGAGTCCATTCAAGAGAGTTTGCAGAAGGACCTCACCACGCTACAATGCATAACAGAAAAGTTTGAGCAAGTTCAGCACAGCTTTCCCTTGCCCCAAGACTCAGAATCAGAAGGAAGGTCAGCGGACACTTCGCAGCCGAAGACAGCGCCTCTCGCCCTGACCTTGCCACCAAAGTCATGCATCATAAAACTTGACACACTGAGTGTAATATTACCACCATGCGAACAGTTATCTTTGGGCAAGCAGGACATCCAGCATGTGGACGTCGACATTGTGATGTTGCCAATGTAGGGTCTACATAATCTGCACCTGCAAGTTGTGGAGGAGATCCATGAAAGAAATGTAGTTGCTTTGAACCAACACAATGAGTTATATTCAAACTATAAGCAGTTGCAGGAATCAAGCTTAAAGAGGAACATGCAACTTCAAGATGAGCATGACCGATGAATGAGATTGGAGCATACAGTCGCTTCGGTAGCCACGGAGATACTAGAATGCGACGAGCAGCCAGAGCCTGCAGATACTATCCTTAAGATAGGCTCGGTGGTCATCGATCTTAAGGCTAAGATGAAATATATGGAGACTAGTTACCAAGAAAAGATTGTTTCCTTGGAAGCGCAGAATCAGCCGAAGACACCACCTGATCAGCAACAGCTCAAAGCAAAGGAAGTGAAAACTGCAGTAGAGAGTATAGCTAATGAAGTTTCTAAGTGCCAAAGTCTGTTGGACGAGGCGACAAGAAAGTTTACTGCACTCGAAGAGGACCCAAAGCTGTTAGAAGTGAAGAACACTTTGAAGGAAAAGCAAGCCGCATTAGAGGCCCTGGATGCAGAGGTGAAGGTACTGCAGCCAAGAGATAGGCTAAAAAGATATCTGGAAGTCAGAGAATTGAAAAGAACAGTTCAAGTTATGAGAAACAGGGAGACTGAAGTTGGCGAGAAATCGCAGCCCCTGCAAGAGGAATCCCATGAACTAACATAGAAAATTGAAGAAAATTTGAGGGAGCTCCGTGAAGGACAAGAATCAATGCATACTATTCTGAGTCTCAGGCAAGAGCAAGATGAGGATGATATAACACCTGATGTGTTGGAGACCATCAAGCAAATTGAGCAGGATACCAAGGAAACGGTTGCAAAGTTGAGTGCAACATATCAAGAGTTCGTCGCTAAGTTAGCTCTGCAGGAGGAAGAGCAACTCGGCAAAGCAGAAGATGAAAGTGGCTCGGGAACGAGCCACATGTAAGTGTTAGGGGCCTGTTGGGCCTGGCCCAAGTAAGGCATTTTTGGTAAAACAGTTTTGGAACTGTGAAGTTGAGCACAGTTCAGCTGGAAAATTTTGGAAAAGCACAGTTTTGGAAGCTGCGAGGATACATCATAGTGCAAAATCGGCAAAGAACGAAGCCAATGCCACAAAGATACCACACTACGAAGTACAGCTTTGCGGAGAAGTAGAGCTGCGAAGAGACCGATCTACGGAGATCCGTCAAGGCATAGTGTAGAAGGAAAACGGTATATCTTCCACTAAGACCATCGGTTGTCTATTTTTGGTTAAGATACTCCATGATTACCAAGCGGTGGGTAATGAGTAATGCAGAAGGAAAGCGACTAGTCGCACAAGCAAAGGAAGCACTACATGGATAGGCTGCATGAAGCCGTTAGAGAAGGAACGGCTGGGTAAAAGCGACCTATTGGCGTGCGCGCAATGGGGGGATGAAAGCGATGTGACCACGCACAGAGGATGGCCATGATGGAGGAGTCTCTATCAGAGCCTAACAATCCGGTTAGGGAAAACCGTGATAGTTTTGGGAAACCTTAGGGTTTTTGCCTATGCATTGTAAATACATGACCTATGAGCATGATCTATAAAAAAGACACATTTTGTAAGGGAAGGGGTTAATCTCGAATATTCATTGTATAATCTTGAGAAGTACTTGTTTGTTTTGTTGGAATCCATTGTAAAGTCTCTACAAGTTGTGTGCACGTAGGCCTATTGAGAAAGAAGAGAGTCTGTAGCTGAGTGCACAGACTGGAACTGTTGTACCCTTCCCAAGATAATATAACAACAGTTCCTGTGGATGTAGCTCCCTTCCTGGGGGTGAACCACGTTAAATTCTATGTTGTGTGACTATTTATATGCTTGAATCTGTATATTTGCTTACTATGAATGCTTAAAATCTTGCTTACCAGTTTATGTGTTTTACTTTTATATGTATTCACCATAAGAATGAAGATGGGAATAATATGTTAAGTATCACATTGTGGATTAATTTTAGATGCATAAGTAATTCTAAGTCTTTGAATGCATAAGCCAGTTGAGTAAACACTTAAGTAAGTAGAGTTCTCGTCACACGACTCCTTCGAAGCACTGCACTGGAAGTGCGCAGTACATTGTGTTCCGTCGAATCGCATAAGTCATAATATTAACAACCTAAGGCAATTGACGAATGGATAGAAAATACTAAGTAAAGTCATTGAAGTGGGTTAATTCCAAAGAGGAAGCGCAGTAGTCCGTTGTGCTATCCTGTTGTCGGTTAAGTCCAAACCACGTAGTCCTTGGATGCGTGAGTTGTGCAAGAGTCTAGCTTGTAGAAGTGTCAGCCACAAAAAAGGTGAACTTCGTGTAGTCCTTAGTCCGTAGCACGAGCCCCGCAACGCGTTGTTCATCATATATGTTTAAAGCACTCATCATGTGGTTGTGGAAACCTGATTCCGCATCCTCCCCATTACTTCACCTCGGGTGAGACCTTAGTCTCTTCGCAGATTGGTGCCTAAAGGGCCGGTGAAAAGGGGTTTTGTTGGTTCCTTGAACCGTGAAGAACTTGGGTCTACATTGGAAACCTCTAGAACAGTTACTTAAGCCAACAGTTGTAAATTACCTAATTTAACTGTTGAAATTTATGGTTTGAAATAGTTTGCAAAGATTTATGTAAATATTATTTAAACATGTAATAAGGTTTAATATGGTCACTTTGAATGTGTTTAATAATGTTTATGTCTATATTGTTTATGCATGCATAAGTAGTTTAAATTTATGCTTAGTTATCCTTGCACCGACATAAGCATATGAGGAAATAATTACATATTAAGTGTTGCAAATGTTTTAAAGGTTGAATGTTTTAATTATTTTTCATTTAGGCATATTGGACTAACCTTAGATAACATTAATCCACTGTGCATAATCTTAATTCAACTTTTTGTTTTATCATTTGGTGCCTCCGTCCTTGGTTTCAGGGTCAGGGACATTACAAGGTGGGGTTGGGCGGGTGTTTGAGGGTTAGAGGTAGAGAGGGGGGGTGTTAGGAGGTTATAGGTAGAGAGAAGGGGGGTGGTAGGGGGTTAGTGGTAGAGAGGGGGGATTTTAGGGTGTTAGAGGTAGAGAAGGAAGAGGGGGTAGGTGGGATTAGGTATAGCAGGAGTATGAGAGAGGTAGAGAGGGTGGGATGTTAGAGGTACAGAGAGAAGGGGGATGTTAGGGGGTTAGAGGTAGAGTGGAGGGTTTGTAGGGGGGTTGGAGAGAGAGGGAGGTAGGGGTTAGGTGAATATGGGAAGGTTATTTTGCCTCAGTTTGAGAAGTATAACTCCTCATGGAAAGTGGATATGCTATATTATTACTCTTATTATTACCCTATCATAATATTTTGAATTGACAATGTATCAATAATTATATTTTCCTTTGTCCACTTTGGTTTTAGAACTTGAAAAATTTGGTGGCAAAAAAATGTGCACATGATATAAATTTAAGAAACGTCCATGTGGTTTTGTTTACAAAATTGCATGTGCGATATGCACCACTACAAATTTATTGCATATGACACTAAGGATTAGAAAGTTTTAGGCGGTTAGAGGTAGGCTGCAGGGGGTTAGGGATAGGGGGAGTAGGAGAGAGATAGAGAGAGGGGGGTTAGGGGTAGGGGTAGTAGGAGAGATATAGATAGAGGGGGGAATATTGGGGGTAGGGGTAGGGGTAGTAGGAGAGATATAGATAGAGGGGGGACTGTTGGGGGTAGGGGTAGGGTGAGTAGGAGAGAGATAGATATAGGGGGGATGTTGGGGTTAAGAGGTAGAGAGATAGGGGCTTGTGTTATGGGGTTATATGTACATATGGTGGGTGTTATGGGGTTCAAAATAGTGGGAGTAGGAGAGAGATATAGAGGGGGAATTAGGTGCAGGAGGAATATGAGAGAGATAGAGAGACGGGGGTTTTTAGAGGAAGAGAGAGATGGCGGTTTCTAGGGGTTTATAGGTAGTGAGAGAGGGGCAAGTGTTAGGGGGTTAGAGGTAGAGAGAGAGGGGAATGTGTTAGGGGGTTAGAGGTAGAGAGGGGGGGTGTTAGGGGCTTAGGGGTAGGGGGAGTAGGAGGGAGATAGAGAGAGGGGGGGTTAGGGGTAGGAAGAGTATGAGAAAAATAGAGAGTGGGGAGGGTGTTAGGTAGTGAGAGGTAGAGAGAGAGGGTGGGGTTAGGGGTAGGGGGTTAGAGTTAGAGAGGTGTTAGGGGGTTAGGGGTAGGCAGAGTAGGAGATATATGGAGAGGGGGGGGGAGGGGTTAGAGGTAGGGGGAATATGAGAGATATAGAGAGAGGGGGATATGTGTTATGGAGTTATAGGTATAGAAGGGGGGGTGTTAGGTGGCTACGGGTATGGGGAGTAAGAGAGAGATAGAGAGAAGGGAGGGTAGTTTTAGGGGGAGTATGAGAGATATAGAGAGAGGGGAGTATTAGAGGTTTAGAGGTATAAATAAAGGGGAGAGTGTTAGGGGACTAGAAGTAGAGATAGGTGGTGTTAGGGGTTTAACAATAGCGGGATTAGGAGAGAGATAGCGAGAGGGGGCATTAGAGGTAGGGAGACTATGAGAGAAATAGACGGGGGGGTTAGGGGTAGGGGGAGTGCGAGAGGGATATAGAGATGGGAGTTTTTAGAGGCACAAAATGGAGACCATGGTTCTTGCGCATGGGCCTACAAAAGGCCATAATTGTAGTTTAGTTTGATATCATTTTGAATTACCTTAAGGGGGAAGGTCTCACCTAAATCACAACTAAGACTAACATAGAATAAGGATTATTTAACTGTATGGTTGCAAAGGAATTTTACAAAAACAAACACTACAACAATATTCATTATATGGAAAAAATACTTAAATAGTTCACCATTCATCCTTCGAAATGATTGCTGTAAACATAAAGGAAAGGATTTTTTTTAAATTTCAAGGATTTGGACCAGATGGGGGATTTTCACCAAAATCCAGCATATTTTATTTTGAAAAATCTGAATTTAACTATGTTTTAATGGAAATTTTGATGGTAGAAATGGATTCAACGCCATCAAAAACCCCTAGGGCACACAAAATTTTAAAGTTTGATATTTGTAACTAGTATTTTAAAAAATTTATGTTAGATTTTTTCAAATCGTATCGTACAAATTAATTTTTTTTCCATTTGAAATCATAGAACTTTTAGATTATGTGGAAAGGAATCATCATAGAGGCATGCACAATACAAAAAATTAATGGGGGTAAGCAATAACCTCCTTCATTCTATCAATGGATATTCATTACAATAGCAATATCACGGCCTCAATTCTTACATTCACCACGGAGTTACTTGTCATGGGGTACAATAGAACCCAAAACCCCAATTACAAATCCCATATCATAGATCTATCTATCTCTGTCTACAACTACCTCTTCGGATGCTCAGGTATTCTTCTCTCAAATGATTCTGCAGGTTGTGTTCTCTCTCTCTTTTACCTTCATGTTATAGTTTCCACCTCCTTTTATACTTGCATGCTAGGTCCAAAATAAGTGCAAAACAGTTGCAGATGTTACCTTTGTTCTACAACTTCCAATATGTTTTTCTAGTTCCAGTACTCTTCCGTGACTTCCTTCCTTTCGATAACTTTTGTTATTCTTCTACTACTTTCTTCCCTTGGCTTATCTTCTTTTTCTTCCTTCTTCATCCACTTCAAAATGAAGGAGCCAACAGGCCATGAACACAAAGGTTGAATTTCCCTCAAGCCAACTCTGCTTCGTGAATGATTCCTAAACTTCTTACACTATTGGTCCTTCAAAAAAAGGATCCAAATATAGTATTGAAAAACACCAGATTAGCACTTCTGGAATTAAACATCATCGGTATTTAGCCTCTATTTTAGTTTCACTAGATTGAAAATACCAGATGTTTATTCGAGAAAAATCCCTACTAAAATGATGATAACCCTCTGATCCTGACAATTGTTTTTTCTTCTTTAGAATCTTCGTTACCAATAAGACTCCCAAAGGTGGTTTATTAAGCATCAACAAGATGAATAAAATAGGATGAAGCATGGGAAATGGAATTGGAGTGGGGAATGGTTGTGTCTTGGATTTCGGGGCATCCCTCTCTCAAACTCCCATATTATTTAATGGTGGTCGAAGGGGCTTTGAGAGTGTGGGAAGTGGAAATAATCCCAATGGAAATACTCATTGTCAAAACATCAATATCCCTCAAAATATTTAGATAATGTGAGCCCTGGTGTTCCTTTCGAGCATGGGGCATCAAAATGTTTAGATAATGCGAAGGGTCTTGGGAGCGGTCAATTGGTTGTTGGGCGTGGGGATGACTGAGCGAGAATTAAACAAGAAAATAGTCTCATATAGAAACAATCAAACATACATAGGGGTTGGTGGAACTAGGGTAATGATGGCCGACGAATTGTATGGGTGAGACAGCTAGGTGACTAGGGATGCAATGGGGATGATATGGATGGTAGTTTGCATTATGAAATGGTGCATTGGATGGAATGGTTGGGTATTCACACAACTAACTTACAACTGAAATAAACTACGAAACCAAACTAAAGAATTGAAAATAAACATCATTGAACTAAAAAATAGAAGGAAAAAACCTCTAACTCCTAGATAATGCACCCCCACAAGAAACATAGGGATTCGGGCGTTTTCCATTCTCCCATCCCATATACAAAATACCATCAAGCTACGTAAGCTTCACAATACTTGAGTCTTTAACTTCCGTAACAAAGAAAAGTCCCGACCAATGCATTTGAAACTTCCTCAAAGCTTCATAAACTTACTGTCACATAATAGCACTACGTCACCTATAGAAAACTATTTCTTCATGATGTGGAAATCGTGCCAGGATTTCTATCTCCCCTTCTCAATTGTTGCATGATATTTTTCCAGGAATTAGGATTCTTCAAGTTCGATGAGTTCTGCAAGATGTTTCATAACTAATTCATCCTATTTAATCTAAGTTGTGGTTGCAATATAGAGGATTGGAATGATGAACTCAATGGGAAGCACTACTTCTCTCCCATAGACCAACTAAAATGGAGTCTTCTTATAAAGTTTCTTAGTGGCAGTCTTATAAGCCCATAGAAAAATTGGAATTCACTCATCTTTATCATCCTTGTTTGCACCACAAAGTTTTGTCAATCCCGTCTCCAAAATATTATCGAATGCTTCGAATGTGCCATTCACCTAAGAGTGATATGGACTTCTCTTATGATGTTGAATTAGGAACTGAGTTGCCAATTCTTCAATGGTGTTATTCATAAATGCTTTCCTTGATCACTTGTGATACTTTTTGGACACCCAAATCCAATTATAATGTTTTCAAAAATAAACTAAGTAGCAGTCATGGATGACTATAGCTTCGTTCCACTTAGTTAAATAGTTGATGGTAGTGATAACATACTCGTTTTTGGATTTATTTTATAGTGGATGAATCAATCCCACGAATTTAATTTCCCATTTCTCAAAAGGCTGCACTGCCGGAATTAGATTCAATGGAAGTTCATTTCTACGGAATGATTGAACAACACATTGACAAATGTCACATTTGTTTCCATACACCTTAGCATATTTTAATAATGAAGGTCACCATAGTATAGCTTATAGCACCTTTCTCCCTATATCTTTTTCACCAACATGTCCTCGAGCAAACACAACATGGCATCCCCATAAAATAATCTCACACTCATGGTCACTACGCATCTGCACAAGATGCCATCAATATATGATTTATACAACTATCATGCAATTAGCCAGTATTCCACCACTATGAACACTAAATTTCATTTATATGTGAGAGGAAATTCATCTGAAGCGTTCCCAGTGGTGAGAAATAATACAGTCTCTTCAAGGTGTTCCTAAACAACTTCCACTATAAATAATGCAGTGTCTAGTAGTTCATCATTTATCGAGATGCCAACTTCACTGGATTCAATGTGAGATAGATGATTTGGTCCACGGTTATGTTTCTTGGGTTTCACGATAAATTCAAATGATAATTCCTAAAAGAATAGTAACCATTTGTAGATTCTTCCTTCTAATAACGGCTTGTTGACCAAGTACTTTAGGGTAGAATGCTCGATGAAGATGTTGAAAATTCCTCCCAAAATATAGTGGTACAAATTTTGTAATGCATAGATCATAGCTAATCCATCTCGTTCTGTGGTAGTGTAGTTGTGCCCTTCTTGTGATAGTTTTATGTTGGAAAAATACATTAGATGGTCAATCTCACCTTCTCCAAGAACCAGGTTGGACCAGTACAACTCTAAGGGAGATTTCTGATGCATCTACATGGACATGGGATTCCTCCTCCCAATTAGGAAATGCGACAATTAGGGAATTTGCCATTATTTCTTTGAGAGTGTTGAATGATTTCTCACACTCATCATTCCACTGAAAAAGCGCATTCTTGTTTAACAATTTCTCGAATGGCGCAATAATAGATGCATAGTTGTAGATGAATCTTCGATAATATATGATACAACTCAATATGAATCACAACAATTTGATTGTCATTGGTTCTTTCAGATTTACAATAATGGAAATTTTCATAGGATCGATAAACACACCATATTTATAGACAATATGTCCCAGCAGGTTACCGAAAGGTATGTAGAATATACACTTTTGTCGATTCAATGAGATCCCCATTTTTCTGCAATGATCCAACATGAGCTGAAGAAGAGAAACATGGTCCTTGAGCAGACTATACACCATCCAATCATCCAAAATAATTACAAGAATTTATGGAGGAATCCGTGGAATGATGCTATTACTATTCTTTAGAAGACTACTAGTGCATTCTTGATTCTAAACGACATAATATTGTATTAAAAAATACCCCACTTAGTTGTAAATTATTCTTATTCTTATCTTCTTTTGCAATCCTTACTTGGTGATATCTAGAGAAGCCATCTGTGAAGGAATATGAGGTGTTTCCTTCCACCTGATCTAACACTTCATCACTAGTGAAAGGTGTTGGAAGGGGGTCATGGACACAAATAGGATTCAAACTACAATAATATACATATAGTCAAATTTCCTCTATTTCCTTTTTTGTTTGGATCACAATGAGGATGATCAGCTTAGATTCATCAACTTGGAATATTAATCCAACATTTAGATTATGGTCAATCTCCTTTTTAACCTTTCGCTTGATCTAAGGGTTCTGCCAATATGGATGGCACTTGATAGGATTTTCATCTGTATTCAATACAATCTTCATCTCTTCTAGATATTCCTAAATTACCATAAGTTCCATGAAGCTTTGCAAAATCAAGTGTTCATAAGAGATGCAACTTCTGAGACTTCTTGATCGTCCTAGTAATCCTCAATTACTACCATCTTTGGTTTATACTTAGTTCCAATATTGATATCTTCAACTACAGTGGTTGTGTATAGATTGATCTAGTATAGTCTGGTTTGGTGTGTCTAACTTCTCAGATACCCTCAGACTCATGGAAATGGAGGTGTCATAACTATTCTACTTCATCTGGTTCTAGCTCTCGTTTCTCTACATTTGCATAAGATAGAGGTTGTCTCAATTGTGCATGGAAGTATTCCAATGCTTGTTGTATAAGGAAGATATATGAGTGGCCTAGCTTCCACAACTGGTTAGTAAATAGTGCACCCTTTATAGCGGTTAATTCTTCTGTTTCTATGTCACTTGTGGCAAAGAAGGAAAAGTATTGACAGAACTTTGCATGTAGCTTCTTCCAATAGTCAATTTTTCTTCTTGGCTCTTCATGCAGATACTAAGCCTTCAAGATAGGGCCAGGCTCATGGAATAATTGGTGAACCCAAAATTGTGGCTATAATCCTCGTGACTCCCCCTGGTGCTCACATAGTTCAATATGCTGATAAGGATTAAATTCCCCCATGTAGACTTCTTTCACCATGTTAGCATGCAGGGAGTTCTTGAACCTGATCATCATGGTCATTTGTGTGGGTTCCCAGTCAAGAAAATAATCTCTATGTGTTTCTCACTATCTCACGGGGGTGCCTCTAAGAGTTGTATCCAATAAATCCAAATGGTATTGTTCCCCTACCATGGCTTCCGTCTCCTATAAGAATGTATCTAGCTGAACCCTGCAATGTCCCATGAGTGCATGGATGACCATCTATATACAATAGGTTCTTCGTGTTAGATTTGCTAGAAACAGAACCATTCATGCACATACTATACATGGAAATGTTGTGCTTGTATTCAACAATATTCAAGTAATGATACTGACAATAGATAGGGCTGCAAAATGGCATAAGTGCTACTCACTGTTTGGGAGGAACAAGTACATGTAAAAGGATAAACAACCCAAGATTTGCAGCATCTATATTAGAGTTGGTAATCATAAAATGATTACCACAAAAAAAAATTCAGTTCCAACATTAGTCACAGGTAGAGAGGATGGCCAAGTGTTGATGTTTATGTAACTTTAGAATGTATTTCATCTATGTATTTCATATATATTTATTGTACCCTTATAAGAGATGTGTTATCCCTCTATAAGGAAGTGTCGTCATGTGGATTAACAAGTGTCACAAGTGTGTGTACTTTCCGATGGGTTATTAGACCACCATGTGTGGGGTCGGCCCTGGAATATATATTATATGATGTATCTAGATAGACAAGTTGGCCCCATATTGTAACTGGGAAAACAGGTTAAGTATAAATAGAGATCGGGAGATCTCTATTTGGATCATTCGAAAAGACACTTTTCTCTCACTCAAAAAGTGGCACACTAGTGAGGAGGAGGATCATCTGCTCTAGGAGACTATCTCAAGTGTACTTTGGTTGAGCCATTTCTCTCTCTATCTCTGAGGAAGTTGTGGGGTTTTTCACCTTAGGGTTTTCCCCACGGAAACTCTGTGTCTCTTCTCTATCATGCTTTTGATTCTTGTGATGATTGTCATGCTTATTGTGTTTGTTATGCATTGATATACTATATATGTTATTCTCTCAATAAAGATCCAAGAGTATTGTGAATTAATGCTCAAAATTTAACATGGTATCAGAGCTAACCCGAGAAGAAGACATTTTGCAGTGACAAAAACTTGAATTTCTTGTTTATTGGGTTTCTCTCCATAGTTTTTGGAAAAGCAGTATAGTAGATTGACTCTACTCATCAAGGAGAATCTATCTATCCAATCAGAATTCAATTCTGAGCATTTTCAGATTTGGCCCTAAAAATTAGGGTTTACACAAAAATAGGAATTTCTGAAATCTGAAGACATAGCTGGAAGCTCCTTGCAAAAATCGAAGTTTAGAGCTTTGAATCGAGATTTTTGGCTGGGTAGATCTCCAAGAAACTCAAACCCTAATTCAAAGCTCTCCCGAGTGAACCTAGGAGGACAAAAAGGAAAATTTGAAGGGTAAAGCTTTGCTGATATCAAATTCTGAATACACTAGGCTGATCCGCTCACCAAGGTGCATCTTTCTATCCTTTCAGAAAGTTGAAATTCACATTTTGAATTTTTAGGGTTTTTCCGACAAACCCTAATCTGGGACCAGATCCAATTTTCAGCATTTCAAGTGGTAAGACCTAAATCTTTTCTATTTCCATTTGAAGCACTCTTTAAGATGTCTCACCACACCAAGCTTGAGGATAAGCTTGAAGGGGCTGATAACTTCCGAGCTTGGAAGTATAGGATTGGGTTAATCCTGGAAGAGAATGAGCTGGACTCATATATAAAAGAAGACATCCCTATCCCATAGAATGAAGAGGCTAAGGTATTGCATAAGAAGAACTTGGTCAAGGAAAGGAGAATCATTGCTGATTCTATCAAAGACCATCTCATACCCCATGTGTCTTCTCTAAAGACACCCAAGGCTATGTTTGACTCTTTGACCAAGCTATTTGAAGGAAAGAACATAAATCGGAAGATGATCGTGCAGAATCAATTGAAAGGGGTCAAGATGTCGAATGGAGAAACCATTCAATCCTATTTCTCCATGGTCTCTCAGATCAAGGAACAACTTGAAGCTGTAGATGAAATGGTGGAGAATGGTGAAATTGTTATGACTACTTTGAATGGCCTACCTAGGTCATGGGAATCTTTTATCCAGGGGATTTGTGCCAGAAAGAAATTAATCTCCTTCAGCAGATTATGGGAGGAATGTTCTCAAGAAGAAGCAAGGCTTGTGGCAAGAGAAGAGAAGATGGGAAATGAAGATCAAGCTCTCACAGCTCACACTAAGAAGGGCAAGTTCAAGAGGGAGCCATCCCATCACAAGAAGAAATATTCTCATCATTTTCACAAAGACAAGAAATATCTAAGGTGTTTCACTTGTAATGAGTAGGGTCACTTTGCTTCAGAATGTCCCAAGAACAAAAGGGACAACCACAACAACAAAAAATTCAACAGGAAGAAGAAGGGCAGCAAAAGAAGGTTTCATGCTCATGCTGCCGAGGATAATGAACCTCCCAAGAAGAAGGCTAGAGCAGAAAGTGATGATGATAACTCATCAAGCGAAGAAGAGTATGTTCTAATCTCTGCTCTCATAGGTACTATCTCCCATGGTTGTAATGATTGGTTAATTGACAGTGTGGATTCAAAACACATGACTGGGTTTAAAGAATCCTTTGCTAAACTATCTGAACATGAGTCACCCCATAAGGTGAAACTTGGGGATGACTACCAATACCCTATCAAAGGAAGTGGTGAGGCCTCCTACAATTTCGACTCTGGGAAGTCTTTGAAGATGAAAGATGTTTTGTATGTACCTGGGCTCAAGAATAACTTACTCTCCATCTTTGCATTCAATGCAAAAGGTATGAGGGTTGCATTTGTGGCTGGCCAAGTCCTAATGTGGCCAAAGGGAAATTCCATAGATGATGCAGTAGTGATTGGAGAGCAAGAGGGAGGTTTGTACAAATTGAAGGGACAACCTGAACTTGCTATGGTGACATGAAGACAAAGATTCATCCATAGTCATGGATCACATGGAGGTATGTATGATTTGGTTTTGAAAAGGTTAACTTATGAGTTATGCAGGTCATTGAAGATAACAATAAAACATTGCTAGACATAACTAGCAAATATGGTGAACATGTATGTTTTCCTTATATCACAGGATCTCTTATATAAGTATGCATGGCATGATTGATGATGATTATTAATGAAGTCATAGGTTTCAATAATCTTGGGTATATGCATATTATGTGTCTTACCTTAATTAATGATATGACTAACCAAAAGAGTCATAGGTTTGAGTAATCACAGGTTTAGACATGTTATGTTTCTTATGATATGACTAACCATAAGAGTCCTATATAAACCTTGAATGCTAATGCTTATTATTTCTGTTTGAAATGATCATGACTATACATGCTTGAGATTATTGTGTTTTGATAGTATTGAGAATATACTAATGAATGTATGATTTTGTATGAGATCACAAGGATAACACAATCATTATACTAATAAGCATGCATAGGGACCAAGGATGAATAAGAGTTCAAGGACAGGTAATCTAGGAAGCAAAGATCAAGAGGGAGCACACTCTAGTAGTTTTTGCAAGGATGCAGATATTCAGAGAGAGTTGACCATGTTTCTGCATTCCACAACAGAAAGGTGTAGAAGAAGCTACTTCAGTAGCTCCTGCAAGGAAACAAAGACTCAGAGGGAGCCCACCCAACAACCAAACAAAGATAAGTATTTGAATTATCATTTCTTGTATATTTGATTGTTTAAATAATATTGTTCAATGATGTATATGCCTATGTTCCTAGATTTAGGATGTGTATTATGCATATTAGAATAGTTGCATTGATGAACAGTATACTACTAATGTACATGGGTAAGTGGCCTATGGAACTATACAACATTCCATTGCTACTTATCTAGAATGAAACCTCTTTGCTGACATGTTGGGAGTTGTGCACACTCTTAACAATGTTCTGGTATATTGGAAGGCATCTAGAAAGTTATGGGATATGGATAAATGTTGTATTGAAGCATTGGCTAAGATAATTGCATGACTGTATGACATATTTCCTTATGTGTAAGAATTTGTTCTGAAAATTATGAGATGTTTCTAATCATGCAATTCAACTTGTTTTGTAGGAAAGACCATATACCTTCACCTACAAAAGAAGGAATACAACATTTGTTCCAGAACAAAGATATCTATTGAAGATATTGAATATATTGAAGTTCCCAAGATCTGGGATGAAGAAATGGAAGAATGCCATGATCCGTTGATCATGAAGAATGATGTTTGGGATGCAGTACCAAGACCTGAAGCGGAGTCTATAATGACTCCATATGGATCTATCAGATCAAGCATGTTGTAGATGGCAGCATAGAGAAATATAAAAGTGATGAAATGGAAAATACACCAGATAGATGTCAAGATTGCTTTCTTGAATGGTGTAGTTGAAGAGGAAGTATATGTGGAGTAGCCACTCGGCTTTGAAATACATGACAGGGAGTCATATGTGTGGAGATTGAAGAAATCCTTGTATGGCTTGAAGCAAGCCCCCAGAACTTGGTATGGTAGGATGGACAGTTTCCTATCTAGTTTTGGCTTTACCAAGAGTAAAGTGGATTCCAACCTTTACTACAAGGTTGAGGAAGGGAATCCTGTGATTCTACTCCTATATGTGGATGACTTATTTGTAATAGGAGACGACAGATTGATTGCAGATACTAAGAGGAAGCTTGCTGCCGACTTCGATATGAAAGATTTGGGAATGATGCATTATTTCCTAGGTATGGAGGTGTGGCAGAGTGCAGGTGGGATCTTCCTTGGTTAAGGAAAGTACACAGTAGATATCCTGAAGAGATTCGGGATGATGGATCGCAAGGCCATGGCCACACCTATGGAATTGAATATGAAGCTTCTATGTGATGCTTCATCTGAGCCAGTTGATGTCGTCTCTATGTATCATCCGATGATTGGGTCCTTGATGTACCTGATGAACATGAGACCAGATATTTGCTTTGCAGTCAACACATTGAGCCAGTTCCTGATGGATCCGAGGAGTGTTCACCTGGTTGCTGTAAAGCATGTTCTGAGGTACCTGAAGGGTGCAGTTGATTATGGGCTCAGGTATGAAGCGAATCAAAAGTTTAACCTGCAAGGTTATGTTGATTCAGATTGGGTTGGCAGTGCTGTAGATAGGAAGAGCACATCTGGATGTTGCTTCAGTATGGTATTAGGTGTGATTTCTTGGTTTAGCAGGAAGCAGTACTGCATAGCACTGAGTACATCTGAGGTAGAGTATGTTGTAGCCTATTTAGCTAGTTGTGAGGCAGTATGTCTACGGAAGCTACTGTCTAAGTTATTTGATCTCCCATTGGATGCTACTGGTATATTCTGCGATAACCAGAGTTGTGTGAAGTTGTCTGAGAACCCAGTGTTTCATGACAGGACGAAACACATAGAGATCAAATATCCCTATATCAGGGATATGGTGCAGAGAGGAGCTATGAAGCTCCTGTATGTTGTGACGGACAAGCAGATTGCAGATGTGCTGACGAAGCCACTAGCTAGTGTGAAGTTCGAGTACTTCAGGGAGAGGCTTGGTGTTCTTCAAATCAACAACACTTCAAGGAAGAAGTGATGGAAACATTTACTGAAGCCATTCCAAGCATGTTGGAAGGAGGATCCTTCACATGGCTGTGGATGTAAGCGTTGGATGATGAGCATCAGGACGATGCTCCAGTTACTGCTCTGTATATGCATCACGTTCATTCTGGATATGATCAATTGGATCATTTATATTTGTATGTATGTACGCATCGTATTGATGCTGGATATGATCAGTTGGATCATTTATATGTATGTATGCATCATGTTGGATGTTGGATATGATCGGTTGGATCATTTGTATGTATTTGTATATGCATCATGTTGGATGCTTGGATCATGTATCTATATATGTATCAGGTGGATACATTGTATGATCAGATGGATCATGTATGATGATATGTATCAAGTTGATACTTGGAGGTCAGAGATGATATGTGGTAGGTTGTGCAAATAGCATGTAATCAATCCTGGGAGATCTTGCCGGTCATGCTGCGGCACATAAATGTTCCTAGGGTACTATTGTTGGTATTTCTATGTAGTATGTAATCAGTCCTCAGATATCAGATAGGTTGAGCTATGTGCTCGTAATCAGTCCTAGGATGAGGTATTACTATGGAGACATGTAATCAGTCCTAGAGATCCGAGAGGTTGAGCTGTGTGCTCGTAATTAGTCCTGGGATGCTCTTTAGAGATCTTGCCGGTCGTGCTGCGGCACATAAATGTTCCTGGGATGCTCTCTAAAGGTTTTGTCTATCCACATGTAATCAGTCCTGGAGATCCAAGAGGTTGAGCTGTATGATCGTAATAAGTCCTGGGATGCTCTTTAGAGATCTTGTCGATCGTGTTGCGGCACATAAATGTCCCTGGGATGATCTTTAAAGGTATTGTGGAGGATATGCATGTAATCAGTCCTGGGAGATCTTTCCAGTCGTGCTTAGGCACATAAATGTTCCTGGGATACTCTTTCTTGTATTGCATCCGCACATAAAATTAGTACTGAGAGGCCACCTCTATCAGACCGTTCGCACAGATGATGAAGACCTGCAGGTGGTGGGCCTACATCCAGTATGAAAAAGGACTGGTTCTGTAGAACTTCCTATGACGAGTAGAGTCAGAGATTGGTTGAGATAGCAGCAGCAGTGGCGATGATGATGATGATGATGATCCCGAGAAGAAGACTTGTCTAGCAGAACTATGTGGAGAAATACCTTCCTAGTTAAGAGGGAGTGTTGATGTATATGTAACTTCGGAATGTATTTCATATATATTTATTGTACCCTTATAAGAGATGTGTTATTCCTCTATAAGGAAGTGTCGTCATGTGGATTGACAAGTTTCGCAAGTGTGTGTACTTGCTGATGGGTTATTAGACCACCATGTGTGGGGTCGGCCCTGAAATATATATTATATTGTGGATGTATCTAGATAGACAAGTCAGCCCCATAGTGTAACTGGGCAAACAGTTTAAGTATAAATAGAGATCGGGATATCTCTATTTGGATCATTCGGAAAGACACACTTCTCTCACTCAGAAAGTGCCGCACTAGTGAGGAGGAGGATCATCTGCTCTAGGAGACTATCTCAAGTGTACTTTGGTTGTACTTTAGTTGAGCCATTGCTCTCTCTATCTCTGAGGAAGTTGTGGGGTTTTTCACCTTAGGGTTTTCCCCACAGAAACTCTGTGTCTCTTGTCTCTCATGCTTTTGATTCTTGTGATGCTTATTGTGATTGTTATGCATTGATATACTGTATATGTTATTCTCTCAGTAAAGATCCAAGAGTATTGTGATTTAATGCTCAAAATTTAACACCAAGCGCCATATACAGCATGGTTGTAAGAAGTTTGATATTTACTTTGCAAATTCATAGGAAGGGAGTTCTCCTCGCAACCCTCCAACAATTGGACGGACCTCGGTGTGTACTTGGATAGTTTTTCTCTCAACTCATGCAACCTTTTGGATCTTCTAGTAGAGATGGGTTGGGTGGAATTCATATCATACTTTGGATCACTAGAACTTTCAGATGACTGAACATAAGACAAGGGGTTTGTCAATTTACGATTAGACATAGTTGTTTTGGCTTCCAACTTTCTAAAAAATGAGAATAAGGAAGTGTTCCTACGTGTCTTTTCTATATCACCTATTGGATTTGTTACTGCAGTAGGGGGAATTAGACCATCGATTAGGTAATATATCATTGGTGTAATGGGTGAGTGTGACACATCAAGGGTTCTCCTTCAACCCTTTGACATTTGGAACAACTAGAAACTACTAGGGTTTCATAAAAGAGTTCTAGCTCACGACGAATTACTATCAATGAACTAGGATGGAGGCTTGAAGATGGCATGTTAAAATTGGCGAGGTAAAGCGGCTGCCCATTTTTATCCGCAAACTACTTGCGGTATCTTTCTCCTAATAAGAGCTTGCAACATTTTGAAACTAGTGGAATGTCTTGTGCATCTGAACTCGAACTCGAATCATGTTCCTGCAATATAGAATAAATCAATATTTAGATTCACTTGGATAAGTAACATAAATTAAAATAAGTAGTCAAAAAATCAATTAAACCTGAAATTACTGGGGATGGAATGGGAGAACTTGTCGAACCTTGAACAAGATGGTATGAGCTAGAATATGAAGAATTAGCCATTTTATACTACAAACTTTTCTTCCTGCATTTGAGAAAAATCAACAATCACCATATATATACTATGAAATATTGTAATTGGTGTCATTAAATAGTAAAAGGACATTCAGTATGAATATATAATTTTAAGTGGACACATAAAAACATAGAATTTACAAAATAAACCGGTGTGTTTATTCATACATAAACGCACGGTCTGTTTATTCATACATAAACGCACCGATGCGTTATCACAACCATATGCACTAGTTTGTGACAAATGTAAATGCACCGTTAAAGTATATCCGCAAAATATCCCACGGTGGAAAACATCCGCTACATTTGGTAGCGGATACTTCTACATGCATTTCCACAAAATAATTCGCCCCGGTGCATTTACAACATATAAGCACACCAGTGCAGCATAACATTACACACACTGTCGTATGGGTTTTAAAGACAATGGGTTTTACTTATGTACGCGCCGATGCAACTTAACAAAAGGCGCACCGAAAATGTTGAAAATCAAAATTTTAAAAAATCGCACGAACCCTTTTTTCCTTAAATTAAAAAAAAGGGCAGCAATTTTAAGCTTGAAAAGTAAATCTAAATAGTCTTTAAAATCCAAAAACCTAAACAGTAACTCACTGTTTTGCCAAAATTCAAGGGAGAGTTCTGGAAGAGAGACTTACGTGGAATGATTTTGGAGCAACTCGAAGGAGTTCCGAGGGTCGAAATTTATTAGGTATGGTGAATCAAGCCAAACCCTCCATGATAGAAATTTCAGAGTATTACTGTAGATATTATAACATTATTTAGAGTTTAACAACATTTACAAAAAAAATTCATACTTACCTTCAATGTTGCAACCATTATTTTCTCCCTACTTCTTTTTGTTTTATGTGGCTACAAAATTCTTCATTAGGGTTTAAATCCCTCTATTGTTATATAGAATTACAATTTCACCTTTTAGGACTTCTGGATTTATTGAGCTTGTGATTATATATAGAAAGAGTGGGGTGATATGGGTCCACTTTCTTGTTCAAATCCATAACCATGTGAGCCCTGTCAAGTTTTGGGTTTTTTTTAATTAAAAAATGCATGATTCTAAATTGGTGTGTTTGTATTACCGGAATGCACCGGTGCATTCATCTAAATAATGCACCGATTTTGAACCATGTCGCATCGTTTTTAATTATTTTATAAAAATGCAAAAGTCATTTTCCGTCTCTTAGTTCTCTGTTCTCGGTGCATCACATATATTGTAACGCATCGAATTTACTATAATGCGTCATTTTTTATTATTTTACAAAAATGAAAAATACAATTATAGTATTTTGATTCTTTGTTACTGATGCAACATGTTGAAATTAACGCACTAGTGTGGTTTTGTCACTGACGCACATGGGTGTTTAATGTATACAAGTGAACCAAAATCATATTTATTCTTTTTAATATATATATATATATATATATATATATATATATATATATATTTTCCTGTATTTTGAAGGTATGTAATTTGTTTCTATAATATATTGATAGCTTACATATTTAATGGTATAGTTTTTTTATTCACAGAAAATGCATGCTATAAGTTCAATGAACAACAACTTTAATCAACATGATCGGATTACATCGAGAATTACGAAGAAGGAAAGTAATTTTAATTAATTTTCGTATTTAAATTAATTTGTTTGAATTATTTGTAAACTTAACTAATATGTCTTGGTTAATGTGTGACATGCAGTTCCAAAAAATGAGTAAGTTAGATAAGATTCTTACCAAACTAACTCTAGAAGAGAATAAAACGTTGATGGAAAAGTTGCAGATGGATGAATCAAGTGAATAAAAAATAAGTCATTATGAATTATTTATTGAAATTTGAGTAATAATCTACTTAATTAAGAATATTCACTAATATGTTTCAAATAATGTAATTCACATATGATGAATGTTATGCAGGTACTGAAAACAACAAAATTCAATGTCATCATAAGAAAAAAAATTTATGGAAGATAGAAATGTTGATCAATTGGTCCTTAGCTCATCTAGAGTGGTGTTGGAAGTTAATAGAAGGGGCAAGTAATTTTATAATACTATGAAGGATTTAGTGGAAAGAATGTACATTCGTACTTTTCACTTACAATATAGAAACCAATCAAATGATTCAAAGAATTAGGTCATATCTAAACTACACGAGGTGTTCCCAGAGAAATGGTCAATGAGACCTGTTAGGCTTGCAATATCAAAAACATACAAAAACAAACAAAGAATCATTCAAAAGGTAATATTCCTAAACATGTCTATGTAGAATATGTATCTAAGCCTATTACAAAGTGTCATTCATTCAATAATTTTAATTCTATCATATTTATTTTTCATATCAACGGAGAGATAGTTTAATGTCATTTTACATTTTCAGGAAGATTATGAGAATCCCAAAGGACGAGCAAGGTGATATGCGAAATGTGCCACTAGGGATGTCCAAGAAAGTGTACAAGGAGATGGTCAAGTAAATGGACATAATTGCATTGCAGGAAGAGCCATCTCAACAACAACGTGCTTCAAATGTATAAAATCACTGGTTTTTAGGTTTATGTTATACATTTTATTAATTAATTCGACATTAAATATTAATTTTCAATTGTTTTGTTGCAGAAAAGAAAAGAAATTGGAACCCATAAAACACACAAGACACGACGACAAGGAAAAAAGGGGTTGATAACAAATTTTGTGAATATTTTTTATTTTGTTGTAAGAAATAAACATTTTGTAGTGGTTGTGATTGATATATTTATTTATTTTTTAATTTGTTTTCACTAGCAATCCTTGCATGCCTTCAAATAGGCGTTAACATACAAAGAAGATCTATCAGAAGAATTGATTAACATTGGGCTGGCGTATCAAAAATTAATTGTGGATTTTGTAGGTCTCTATGTTGTTTTACTTCTACCATTTTATAATTAATAAAACAACAAAAATCTTTTATATTAAATCTATGATTTGTGACAGGGTATAACACTTGCAAGAAACAAAGTATGGAGTGGAGCCAACAGAATACTTGTTGATAGAAGGCATGCGATTTGGTTTTTAGAGAATCTGTATCATTCATGAGTCGATTATTTTTATGGTATGTCGCTTTTCAATTTACATTAGTGTATACTATCTATTTATTTGTCATTCTTCCCATTGGTAATGTAGATACACTTAGCATACTTTATTTTTATGTTTACATATGGAAGCTAAAGAAGAGGAAAACAATCGATCCAATCATCAAAACATTCCTCCATATAACCCAATTGATACAAGTGGCTCGAGCGTCGATAACAGTTCCCACGAAGAATGATTCTCCATATTTAATTTTGATGTTGATGCAAGCTCTTGTAGCTTGTTGTATATTTTGAAATAATTTTTTGTGAAAATTAGACATTTGTATAATAATGTACGGACATAGTGTCCGAATTGAAATACGATTTACCAATAAGTGTAACAATAATTACATGCATGTTGAGATTTTGATTATTGTTGTCTCTATGTTGTCGTATTTTGTATGGCAAAGGCACTCTTATTGATATATATAAAATAAACTATTTTATTCTATTGCATTCTTCAATATTATTGTCAAATGGAACATATGAAATGGTATATTGGTAAAAAAAATCCAATAAAAGAATGTGTATTTTCATTTAAGATGGAGGAAAAATGAAATATTCACTACCACATAGCATTCGTAAATGGTTGATTGGTAATTAAATGTATGGATGATTAAATATTACAATAGATTATTGCATCTATGATATAAGAAATTAATCCAAATAAACAATTTCAATAATTAAAATTGAAATGAATTTTACTATAAACAAATATTTCAATTTCAAATTAAAAAAAAAAAAAAATTGTATATATTTGAATGAAATGTCAATATCCATTCTTAAAATAATCATATTAAGTGCTTTTACTAATATATGTCGCACCTGGGCTCCTAGACTAACATTGTGAACCTATGCGTATAGACAAAAAATATGCACCACTCGGTGTATAACATTAAGAAATGGTTCGTTCACATAATTGAGCACCGGTGCATTTACATAACTGAGCACTCATGTGTTTATAACATTGTGTACCGGTGTGTTTATAACATTGTGCACGGGTGCGTTTTATTATATGAATTACACCGATGAAGGTAGATTGTTTATGGGCACCGAGAATGATCACAACATATGCCAACTTATTTTTAGTTTTTGAGTCTAGGAGTGCATTCCATGTGTTTAAATGCACAGGGATAGGTTGATATTTTGTAAGCACTAGTGTGTTCTACGATTAAATGCACCAATGCATTCGTGTATGAAAAGCACCGGTGCGGCCAGAAAAATGTCTCGCACCATTAAATCTAAATGTAATGAAAAAATGTACAGTGTGTATAGTAAAAAATATTGCATTGGTGTTTTTATTTTGTACAGACTCTCTCGTGCGTATTTAATATACTCAAGCACCAGTGCTGCATTGCAATTTGATTCTTTCTAGTGCTTGTTGTTGTTGAGTGTACCGATGCCTCTATTCTAAGTATACAACATCGGTGGGTCATAGGTGAAAACTCCTCGGTGCGCTTAGTTTGTGTTATGCGCACTCGTGATCTAACCGCCCCTAAAACCTATGGTTTCCAAGTATTTTTAGTTATAAATTGTATCCATTATCACCTTTGTAAAAACATGGGCTACCAATGACGGAGGTCTTAGCGGAGTTTTTTTTGACAATTTTTGTCAATATTATAACACTAAAAATAGCCTCTATAAACTCTGCTACAGGGCCTTTTTCCTTGTAGTGAAAATGGTGTGGCCTTTAATACAAGAATGCAATGCCACTAGAGGAAATGCTCTCATTCATTCATTTGCAAAGAAATGTACCTCCACATAGTGCTTTGTCTCACGTGATCTGAGAGCTACATGTTGCCAAAATAATTTCAATCACGTGACAAATAATCTATATTAATTTTCGTTCATCAAAATGCGATGCTAACCCAAGAATAACTATTCAATAAATCCAAGCATTGTTCCATCACCCTTAGTCAATGCTTGTCGAGACTTCAATAGTGATGATCTCGTGACCATGTTTTTTATTGGATTCCTCACATGGCTTTTAAAAGTTTGCATGGAACCCCATTACCATCTTCACATTGCCAAGATCGATGATTCATGCCCTCTCGGCATTGGTGGACACCCTAATACCTTCATTACCATATTCACATTACTAAGGTCGTTTAAATAGATTCATTCCCTCTCAGCATTGGTGGAAACCTTAATACTCTTTCAATATTAATATTAATTTTTTTTTACAATGAGAATGGTTTTGGTTCAAAAGTAACAGAATGCTTTGAACCTGGTGTGTATTACCTATAAGGTAGTCCAAAGTACAAAAGTAATCTATTATTACTGTCCTCATTGACAATTTCCTCTATCAGAACCAAACATATCAAGATGTTTGTCATCTCTTCTCTAATAGTTGTTTGAACCACGTTGAACAAAAATAGATGTCCTTTTAGATGAGCTGCACAACACAACAATAAGTGAAAATATATTGTTAGTTGCAATAATATCGATACATCAAATAAAATTCTAATGTGTAGTAGGTTAAAACTTAGAACTGCCACTATGAAGGTAAGAATGGGCAAGCTTAAGGTTTCATTGTCACAAAACCAAAAACCTTAATTCTAGAAAATGTGCATCTATAGGCATTCCATCGCAATATTCAAGACTAATTCACAAAATTATGAATTGAAGATCAAATTCTACATTCAAAACCATTTCTATAAGAAAAATACCTTGTGCTATAGTTGAAAAACCTTCTTTGGGGAGGCATGGGAGGCAATAGAAGTTGACTTTAAAAGCATGGTTCATGAATGTTTTGAATCTCGTCGGTATTCTTCTATTCTGTAAAAATCAGAACTCTGAGCAAAGCTCTCCATGGATGAACCTATAATTATATTCTTAAGTAATGAATATAATGAGATATCATATTAAATTTGAACAAGTGAAAATAAACAAAAAAAACAATTTTCTTTGACTAAATTGATTGTATTGGTAACATGGAAATCAGTAAATACTTTCAGTAACGAGAAAGTTAGCAAAGAGAATCACAACTCCATTTCTTGTGGCATATTTGAACATTGTTTCTATGGAGGCTCTTTGGAAGATAATTATGGCCTCAAAGATCAGAGTCGTTTAATATAGTCAGATCGGCCTCCATAGTGTGAATAGACCTTCCATGCATGTTTCACTTAAGTACTCTTTTCGAATCTGTACGCAACAACATTTAAAACTCAGAATGGGCAGTTCAAATTGTAACTCTCGTTTTTCTACAGTGTTTGATTCTCTCATACTACACGCAGCCTCCCTTGTTTCAACCGACCACTTTAACCAGGGCCTCTTTGCAAGGGTTTGGACAGATAATTAATTGGTCTTCCAACATTGTAGAGGGTGTACATTGTGGACATGACACGATTGATGCATGCCTCAGCTACAAATTCCTCCACATACACAGGACCAACTGTACTGATCCACAACAATAGATACGTGGGTGATCTATTCCTTTGTATAGTTTGCAGATTTCAGATTGGTGGCTTTTGGTATTACAAGCATAGTACCTCAATGCAAAGTACCTTCACATCCTAAAACCCAGCACAAATCATGGTACCTCCAGGTGAAATACATATGCTATACCAAAGTTTAAATTTGTAAAATGGAAAATGCATTTTTTGGATTTAGTGCTACTAGACTAATATGTGGAAAATGATCCCATGAGCTATCCAACGCTGTGAAAAAGATGAGGGGAAGTTAATAAATGTGTTGGATTCTTTGGCAAGGTGCAAAAGCCAAAGAGGTAAATCCTGAATGAGGGATTTGGAGATCAAGGATTCGAAAGTGAACAGTATAATAAATGATTGCTTGCCCAGTAGTAAAAGTAGGAAATCGATGAATTATGACTTGTGTTACAATACTGGCAGTTGTCCCCATGAGCACTGCCAAGGTGGGAAACCAGAATTGGGTCATCAATCTTAGAAGCAATCATAATGTTCATATCTTGTTATATCAAACTGTGAGTGAAGATGGAAAAAATGAGTCTGGGAGAGGCAGCGAAGGAGATGAAGAGGTCACAAATGCTAACGAAAATGAAACAACCGAGACTGGGAGCGGAAACTAGTTGCAGTGACTATTTGGTTCAGTTAGTGAATATCAATTAGAATTTTGCTCAAACAATGTCCATGAATGCACATACCTTTTTTTCCATTAAAAAAATAGCTCATAGGAATTTCTGAAAGATAATAAATAAGATATAACATATTTTATAAATGAGTTTAACAAGTAAAAATACTGGGTTTAACATTAAAAAATATTTTCAATTAAAAAATCTCGATTTAACATTAAAAAAAGTATTGTTTCATTTTCATTATCATTTGTGACCTTTCATGCAGGTGGTATTTCAAGATCTCCAAATTATGAATCATTGATGCACTGGAATTCTCACAAAACAAAACCCCTATTTTGAGGATCTATCTGCCAAATTTCAACTAATTTCATCATTGCTAAGAACTTCACACTCCAAATTGTAATATAGACTAGCCTTCAAGGGTCAATTCATTATATAAATACCACCTTGAGAGGTATTCTTAATCAGTCAAGAAAAAAAAATCCGATGATAAAGGAGTATTTAATCATGTTGTAAGGTTAATAATTAAAACTAGGAAAACTAGAGCGTTCAAATTTTAATGGATCTTTTGTTGCACCATTGTCTTGTTGAATTCGTATTGTTGCCATGATCATGTATTACATACATGAACATTTATTTAGTATTATACTTTTGCGACCAAACCATCATTGACTAGAACTCAAGTGTGGTTGTATTTAAACTTAATAGTAAATTTTGCAGCTTCAATATTGCAGGTTCGATTCTCATTGAGTAACGTAGCTATTAAGAACCTAAACCTACAATATGCCCTGAAATGTATATGGGACAAGATAGCATTAAATGTTTTGATTGACAATTAAGCCATGCAATTGTTGACTTAATTAACTAGAGAATTGATTGGGTTCTTTCAATTAATTTTTGTTTAATTTTTTTTTTCAATGCTAGAAACCGTAATAGCATGTGTGTAGGGGAGGGATTCCTATTGTTGCGCGGGGATCAGTAGTGGTCATGGTTCCCGTCACATCAACCACCTAATGAATGAACATTCCCAACTCAAGACAAAATCATTAAACCTTATATTTATACATAAATATATATTATATTAAGTCCAAAAAGCATTCAATAGCTTGTTGGTCTCCTATTATTGGCTGTCCAATACATCATTTTCTAGCATAAAACTTATGAAACCACATGATAAGTTAGTTTTATTAATGTTTATTTGTGTATGGTCATGCTTTTGTGGAGACCAAGGTGGACAAAAGTTTGGTAAGTAATTTTTAATTATTTATTTCTTACTTTACCTTGTTTTATGTATAAAATTGGGCTTTTTAATCCTTAGTTTAAATGCTTGGTCAACTAATGGTCGTTGTTTCTTTTGTGCCGTGGTCTTGGCGCTCGACGGAAGATTTATGCTGGTTGCACCTTCGATTTGGGGATTCTGTCCACATTTGGGATGTCTCTTGAACTTCCATCGCCTTCCAGAAGATTATCCAGTGCTGTTCTGAGGATGTCATTTGCTCAAAATGGCATTTCCGTCCTTGATAAGGACCCTGATTTCGGGCTCAATTTCTGAACAAACGGTTGGGAATTTTTCAAAACGGTTCAAAACCCACTTCACAAATGGCCCCATTTACCCGTAACCGTGGGCAGTTTTTAGAATTTCTGAATGAATGTGGAGAAATCCCTTCCGGAACATACGTGATTTTGCTAGATTTGGTGTTGGCCGTTTTTTGGGTAGTTGCTCGAATTTCTGAATTTTGGGATGGATCTTGTCCATTTGTTCATGTATAAATAAAGCTTGAGATGGAGATAGACGGATATATATTAGATAGAAGAATGGAATATAGATAGAATTTCCAGTGCTTATATTGTTCTTCTTTTTCAATAAAATAATGAGAGTTGTTCATTGATACGATTTCGTCATTAGAAGTCTGCTGTAAGTTATTCATTTTTCAGTATGTGTTGATTTAAAGACCAGTATGTTGAAAGAGAAGGCAGGGCCCCCTTCGATGGAAACAAAGCGGTATACATTGCATTTGCAGTAGACTCCATCCTCAAATTTGAACATCATCTTTCAGGAAATATTTGATTTCAGTTTACATCTGCAGTTTTCTCAGTGATTTAATAGTGCAAAAGTAGCATATTTGAATTCAGAAAGTTTCATTCGATAACAACAGAGGGTTTAGCATTTCAAGATTCAAGTTTAATGTTATCTTTCCAGCCATTGATTTCATCTTTCAGTGTTCAGTTTTCATGTTCAGTTGTCTCCTCGATTTCATAGAATAGAAGTAATATTCAGGAATGTTTTTTGGATTAAACAGAAGGTTTCATTGTATTGCAATAAAAGGTTTTCATCTCATTATAGAATAGAAGGTTGCTGAGTTGTGTGGAGTAATAAGTAGCAGAAATTTAATTGTTTTCAGTCATCAGTGTTCAGCCATTGTTTTACATGCATATGATCATTTTCTGATTGGTGTAGAATTAGTGTAGAATAGAGTAGTGCAAAACGAGTGCAGAACAGAGTAGAGTACAATAGCTTCTTCCAGCAAGTTTCTTTTAGCAGTTCAGAGATTAGTTTGACATTCTTTCAACTCCCTCTTCAACCCTACATTTCCTGTGCTGGTTCCTCTAAGTCTACCTTCCTGGGTTGACAATTAAATGTTGGTTCATATGTTATATATTTAGCTCAACATTTTGGCGCCGTTTCCGGGGAGGTACTAAAAAGGATTGGAGAGTGGATGTAGGTGTGCTTTCATTTTTAGCCAGATCAGATTTGATTTCATTAGTGTGCAAGCGGTTTCTTTCAGTAGTGTTAGATTTGATTTAGCATTTGAGGGTGTGCATTTGATTCAGTAGAGGCAATTTTCCTTTCAGCAAGAGTGCATTTCATTTTATTTCAAGCTAGTGTGGGTTTTAGAATTATTATCAGTTGGTGTGACTTTCAAAGTTTTTAGCAAACCCCCTATAACAAAAGAAAAAAATCATAAAAATCAGCTAATGGATCCAAGATTGAATGAATGAAAGAAGAGATTGTTGCAGGAGCTTTCGTGCATCTTGCAGGAACTTGAAGAGATCTCTGCAGCTCAAGAAATGGAGGAGGAATCAGTTGATTCAGTGGTTCTGATGGAACACCTTTGCCAACCTGCAGAGAACAATGAACCGTTAGACAATCCAACTGAGAAAGAACATGGTATGCATAATCATATTGACCATTGGTTTCAATCTATTTTACAGCCTTCAGATAATCTTCTTCTTCAGCAATTCTTGGACATCAAGCAACCGGTGTTGCTTGCTCAGCATGCCTTGGTAATTATGCATCTATATATTCTATCAAAGGGCATGAATTTATTGATGATTCTGCTAAGACGGTGGCTACATTGGTTATTTGTCTATACTTAAAGAAATGTTTCATTTCTTTAAGTAGGTAGGTAGGGTAGTGAATAAAAGATAACAGCTTTAGATAGTTTATGTTTTCTGCAAATAAAAAGAGCATCAACTCGAATAAGAAATGATTGAAGATTTTCTATCTAAGTGATGAATGGATGAGTTGCTAGACTATGCTCAGAGTACCGGGGATCTTCTCAACAGTTTCTATTAATCAAGATGGACAGTTTTCAGGACTGTTAACATTCTATTACCATGTTAGTGTTACAGAGGTGAATTCGTTTGCATGAGGACATGCAAACGACTCAGCATGGGGGAAAGATGTAGATATTCTTGTCAGTAAGGCCCAGGATGTTTTGAAAGCATAAGGGAAGTCTTTCCATCACTACCCCTATTTCAGCCTTTGATTATTTTTGCAAAGCATTTTTAAGACTGTGTTAATTTGGATTAATTTCTGAGTTTCACTGGCTGATTGGAATGCCTGTATCAAGTAAATAAGATGTGTGCTCCTAGGGTTTTCAGACCTGTCCTCGTTATTTATATGAGTACTTATCCACCTGGCATTGTCTCCATCAGTGATTTAAGGGGTTTTTGTTTATGAACTTATGGGTTACTAGGACCATTTGACTTGGTTTCACACTAGATAGAGTGAGGGAATTGTTTTTAGTAGCAGCTATGGGCATTAAATTATTTTTAAGACATGCATCATGTTGAAAAAGGTATCCAGGACTGGGCAGTCTGGGGGTTATTATCTATTGGCTGTTATAATACTAAATACATATATATACATTGTTGTACAGCCACTTTATGAATTTCACTTTCTACAGTTGCAAAGGTTAGTTGTCCATCTGGGCAAATTTTTATAGGCATGTACAAAGAATACTCTTCCAATTCTGGTACCATCCCACTCCTAGATGGTTTTCAGAGCAGCTCCCCCACTCATCTATGCTTGAGCAAATCATAAACATTATCTTTAAGGTGAAATTGGGACAAGAGCCTCTGATAGAAAATGGGTGCAAGAGGTTAACCCACTGGGATACTGAACAGGTCCACTGGCAACGGGTACCGACCTATGGTATAAACAGGCAAACACATCAGGGTGCTGAACAGGCCTGTTGGCAATGGGGCATCTACCTGGGGAAGAAGGTTATGAGGTTAGTTGTCCCAATTCAGCTAATTTATGGAGACTCCTTGATAGTTATTTCATGGCTCAATCGATTGTCGGCGTTTGATGTTCTTTTCTGATGCCTTGGTGCAAAGATATAAGATATTTGATCCACATGGCTCCTCAGGTGATCTTCAAGCATGTTTTCCGGGAGCATAATTCTCTAGCAGCTGGACTTTCTAAGAAGGCCCTGGATTTGGATTTGGGCCATGGTTATTTCTTTGATTTTTTGGATGGCAAGGCCATTAATGAGGGCCACTTTGTTCTATTTTAGATGCTGAGTTATTCAGCTTTGTGCCATCAGCGTTATGTGTTTTTCTCATGACTTGTTTTGGATCAAGTCCTTCTGTTAGCAAGTTTTTCTCCTGGAACACTTGATTGTTGATCACCACAGATGTTCATCAGCATGTCTGACCTGCTAAATGCGAGAATGATGAGTAAAGTCTGCAAGATCAGACTTTAATTATATCAGACTTTACTTTGAGTTTCAAATCTTGTTGTATGAGACTTTCTTGCATAGGGACTTGCAAGATCTTTGGGTTGGGGGAGATGTTGGTCTCCTATTATTGGCTATCCAATACATCATTTTCTAGCATAAAACTTATGAAACCACATGATAAGTTAGTTTTATTAATGTTTATTTGTGTATGGTCATGCTTTTGTGGAGACCAACGTGGACAAAGGTTTGGTAAGTAATTTTTAATTATTTATTTCTTACTTTACCTTGTTTTATGTATAAAATTGGGCTTTTTAATCCTCCGTTTAAATGCTTGGTCAACTAATGGTCGTTGTTTCTTTTGTGCAGTGGTCTCAGCGCTCCAGGGAAGATTTACGCTGGCTGCACCTGCGATTTGGGGATTCTGTCCACATTTGGGATGTCTCTTGAACTTCCATCGCCTTCCAGATACTTATGAAGATTATCCAGTGCTGTTCTGAGGATGTCATTTGCTCAAAATGGCATTTCCGTCCTTGATCAGGACCGTGATTTCGGGCTCAATTTCTGAACAAACGGTTGGGAATTTTTCAAAACGGTTCGAAACCCACTTCACAAATGGCCCCATTTACCCCTAATCACGGGAATTTTTCAGAATTTCTGAACGAATGTGGAGAAATCCCTTCCAGAATAGACATGATTTTTCCAAATTTGGTGTTGGCCATTTTCTGGGTAGTTGCTCGAATTTCTGAATTTGGGGATGGATCTTGTCCATCTGTTCATGTATAAATAAAGCTTGAGATGGAGATAGACGGATATAGATTAGATAGAAGAATGGAATATAGATAGAATTTCCAGTGCTTATATTGTTCTTCTTTTTCAATAAAGTAATGAGAGCTGTTCATTAATACGATTTCGTCGTTAGAAGTCTGCTGTAAGTTATTCATTTTTCAGTATGTGTTGATTTAAAGACCAGTATGTTGAAAGAGAAGGCAGGGCCCCCTTCGATGGAAACAAAGCGGTATACATTGCATTTGCAGTAGACTCCATCCTCAGATTTGAACATCATCTTTCAGGAAATATTTGATTTCAGTTTACATCTTCAGTTTTCTCAATGATTTAATAATGCAAAAGTAGCAGATTTGAATTCAGAAAGTTTCATTCGATTACAACAGAGGATTTAGCATTTCAAGATTCAAGTTTAATGTTATCTTTCTAGCCATTGATTTCATCTTTCAGTGTTCAGTTTTCACGTTCAGTTGTCTCCTCGATTTCATAGAATAGAAGTAATATTCAGGAATGTTTTTTGGATTAAACAGAAGGTTTCATTGGATTGCAATAAAAGGTTTTCATCTCATTATAGAATAGAAGGTTGCTGAGTTGTGTGGAGTAATAAGTAGCAGAAATTTAATTGTTTTCAGTCATCAGTGTTCAGCCATTGTTTTACATGCATATGATCATTTTCTGATTGGTGTAGAATTAGTGTAGAATAGAGTAGTGCAAAACGAGTGCAGAACAGAGTAGAGTACAGTAGCTTCTTCCAGCAAGTTTCTTTTAGCAGTTCAGAGATTAGTTTGACATTCTTTCAACTCCCTCTTCAACCCTGCATTTCCTGTGCTAGTTCCTCTAAGTCTACCTTCCTGGGTTGACAATTAAATGTTGGTTCATATGTTATATATTTAGCTCAACATAGCTAATTAGAACCCCAGTTGACACTGGACAGTCCATTTAATGCAAACTTTACAAACCATCAGGTCCAATTGAGAACAAACTCTGTCCTACCATAAATACCAAATCTAACATCAAAACAGCCTATCATGCTTAATCTACTAAGTACACCCTAAGCATCACATCAACCGTCATGAACCACAACTGGAGAAGCAACAATCAAACAACAGGATGTAGTGTTCCATCACACATTACCACTTGCACACTGCAAGTGAAATTAGGGTCAACATATGGTTCATAATTCATCAACAACTCACACATGCAACCTCAATAAATGACACCCACCCACTCAAAAATGATCAAATCACCCATTAAACTCTATGAAATCAAAAGGAGCAGAAAATACGAATGCCCAAAATCAAATCATCCATTAAACTCAACGATCAGCAAAACATAATTCCCTACCCAAAATCAAATCAGGCATTAAAATCAACCAAAGCACATGGATCAGCAAAACATCCATTAATCGAACTCGGAGCTGTCCAAAATCAAATCATCCATTAAACACAACGATCAACAAAACAGAATTCGCTGCCCAAAATTAAATCAGGCATTAAACTCAACCAAAGCACATGGATCAGCAAAACATCCATTAATCGAATTCCTAACCACCCAAAATAAAATCATCCAGAATCAAATCATCCATTAAACACACTAAGAGCACATGGATAATGAAAATACAAATCTCCGCCATTGGATCGGTACCAAATCAATCCCAGCCTCCCATTCCTAGAATTAACCTTGCAATCCATGTCAATTCCACTAACCAATCATTTTCAACATAAGAAAACTATAAACCAACTTCTTTGCATACAATTGAATCCATTTGCATTCCTTGGATTCAAGTTGTGCATCTATCGAACTGTTCATACCATTCAACTAGTGCGTCTATCATCTATCAAACTATTATTCCTGCAAACTGTTCATCTATCAACCAAGACTCAAGCATTTATCAACAACCCATTAGTGTGTGCACAGCATTTCAGGTATTGAAATTCACTTATTTCATGTATCCATTCAATTAACTATCTAAGTTTTCACGTATCCATTAACTATCCATTTCACATATCCATTCTATTAACTAATTTAGTGCATTGATATGTTGTAATGTCCCTTAAAATAGCAAAACTTTGAAAAATTTTCGATACTAAATTAAATTGTTAAAGAGGCGAGGAATAATAAATTAACTTCAGCACTGATAAGTACCTACTGTACTAGTATTTGATTTCTACTTCTTTTAGTGCGTCCTAGTTTATAAGTGTCATGGTTTGCTGATTTTAAACTCTACAGCTTTTGCAGAAGTGTTTCTTTTAAATAAATGTATGAACTGTCGCATGTGTACAAATGTTTTGAATGTAATAATGTGAATCTTCTTCTTATAGCTGCAAAGGTTTGTGTGCCCGTTATTAAAGTTTCACTAACAATTCAGGTATGATGGACCTTTATTGGTCGTCGTTGAGGCCCATGGTGTGATGCTTGGTCTTTTCGGATGGCAATATACCCCAGCAGGGCTGCCAAGAGGTAGGGGTAAGAAAGATAGAGATTCCTGACTTACTTAGAGTTATCGCTAATGCATCTACTTTGCTCCTGGTTTGCAGGTGTACCTACGGGGTGTCTACCTATGATGTTCTTTTCGCAAGTCTCCCACTTAAATAATACTAATTTTGTAACATTAGGGGGTTGTCACCTTGAAATGCTTTGTTGGAATTTAAAGTCCTTATTGAGCTTTCAAAGCATGTTGACCCTGCCATTACTTGTTGTCCTTACACACTACTTGGGGTCCTTGTAATACTCCTTGTGTTTTTCAATTACTTCATTAGTCGTGAGTGCTCCACTACTATAGGGATCGTGAATTGTATCTAATATTTGGGTTGGTGAGGGAATTAAAAGTAACTCTGCGATAGCACATGGCCACGTTGCCAGCTAAGCCAGGGGTTTTCATCTTGGTTTCTACACCATCGAGGGTTTCGATGTCATAGTTCGATTGTTGGAGTTTGTATGTTGGATGTGCCTGAGGGTTTCATGGTTTGACCTGAGCTTGGTAAGGAGCATTGTTGTGTCTCGGTGACAACATGGATGGCCTTTATCTTGTTATAATCCAAGCTGTATTAGTTGAGAGAATTGAATTGAGAGTGGTGACCTTAAAATTATGGGTCACCACATTTCATATACACGAGCTAGTAATATTGTTTTGAGTGTTCACAAGCCAAGGGAGATGGTTGTATGACGACATATTCCCGGATAGTGTATACTTAATAACAAATAACCAGTACTGCTAATGAAATTCAAATATAATAGGTTTTAATCAATAAGGGTTCATAAAGGAGGAAACAAGAATATGATTGGTGGCTAAATCACCTTATAGAAAATACAATATAATTTAACAAGGATGTTAAGAATCCCATGGCTAAGTATAGTAATGAACCCTGATTAGGACAAATCAACAACCTATGCAAACGTTAAACAAAATAGAAGAACACTTCCTTTGTAATAAAGTGAGTAAAATTTGTGGACGTCATTATGTCTAAATGGAAGGAGACCCATTGTGGCCAGTATACCCCATGTTCTACCACTTAGGAGGAAGCAAATACCACGTGTCGTGAGTTTCCCACACTACTATGATTATAACTTCGGGACGAAGTTTTTTGAAGGGTGGGTGTATGTAATGCCCCATTTTGACTTTACCACCTGAACCACCATTTTCCCAACATTGTTTCCTTCTTAGTGTCGAACTTTGTCAATTTGATTACACTGTGGACATATGGATTTATTATTTTCGACATTTACATATATGAGTGTGATGTTAATATGATGAATTATGTTCGTGTTTTGATTATGGCTGTAAAATGCAATTTAATAAATGGTGGGTATGTGGATACCAAGTTAAAGTTATATGTTGCATGGATGGATATGATACCAGGTGCATGGTACATGTAACGCCCCATATTTTGACTAGGCATGTTTATGAGTTGGACACCTTTCACTTTATTTGCTTATTATCTGTTGGACTCAGCTAGACAGAGTGAACTATATTTTCGGCATGTTAGACGTGATGATATGTTGCTACTATGTTTAGGATGTTACTATGCCCATGCTGATACTACAATTATGATGTTATGATGTTACCACCCTCATGATGTTATTAGGTTTATGTAGTTACTATGTTGTAGTTATCATGAGATTCTTTTATTTCATAATGACAGTGTATGTTTAATAATTGTCCTGGATGAAATGTGATATATATGATGTGGTAATTATGCTGTGATCGATTTAATGATTCTATGTGATGTAATAAATGATGTTGACAATATGGATCAGACGATGATAGAACGGAAATATTGTTATAAATGTATGGATGCAAAGTACTAATCTGCAGGACACCGGGGCTATGTAATAGCCAGATACTTGATATGAAGTATGGTATAGTACCTATTTTGCAGAGAGCCTTGTTTACCAAAGTTGATGATACGATGACACAAACCAATAATCCCGAGAGCAACAAAGTATGAGTTGATAAGGGCGTAGACCCAGTATGTTGAGAGGGATGGATGTATTGCCCACCCTATGTTTCTATGATACCCAAGGTCGTGGGAGGGCCGTGCTGAGACACGCTCCCCAAGTTGTTGTGATGACGATGGTCGGATGCTTGCTAGGAGAGGTTAGGTCTTCTAGTTAGCCGACGCTACCGCTCTCACGTTCTACGTGGTTAGGTCAGTATAGCTAACATCCACTTTTGTACTAGCAGAGGAAGGATAGGGAGGATGCGGACACAGGTTAGGATGGGAGGATATTTAGTTAGTACTGTTGAGGGTTGGGTATTCGTTGATCTTGAGTTAGTGGTAGTAGGTAGCTTTCCTTGTACTTGATTGATTGAACAAATGTAATCATAAAGATAATGAAATGAAATATTAAAGGTTAACTAATATAATGACCGATGATGTTTTAGTAATGATATGATAAATATATACTTGTTCTGTTTGCATGAAGTATTATTAGTATTAGTTAGTTGTTAAGCATAGGAAATATGATGTATGTTTATAGTACTTGTCAAACCTGTGCATACGCTGGCCACGCATGCACATTTTGTACATGTGCGATAGTATCTGTTTACGACATAGTTATCAGTATTTAACAATGTTATAAGTTGTCATAGATAACTCAGTTAAGGATTGGGTAAATGACATGAGTAATAGATGATCGATTTGTTTATGTATAAAATAAGTTAATTAATCTTATATGTAAACATTGTAATGAACAATTAAAATAATTGCCGCCAATTGTAATTCTCGTCAAGTGAAGGTATCGGAAATATGAAGTATAGAAGATAAACATTAATGCTCGAAGCGTGTATTATCTAATTGTTAATATTGATTAATTAAACCCTTAAGAGTACTTCATTTATCAATGAAAGTATGTTAGATTAGTGCTAAGGTACTTATTCTTAATTAAGTATGTTAGATTAGTGCTAAGGTACTTAAATCACCATTAATATTTATTATTATTATTATTATTATTATTATTTAATATTATTATTATTATTATTTAACTAATGTTAATAATGATAATGTGTCCTTATTGGAATGAAAGAAATCATAAGTGGGTAAGTGAACATGTTTGAATTATTAAATTAATTAATTTATTGTTATGAAACGAGAAAGGAGTATTATTAAATTATTAAATGAGGAAGGTTAAGATAAAACTCAATTAAATTTATATTCATAAATTACTATCACGTCACAAAACCGATCTGAGATTGGATTTTTATATATATATTTATAATTAAAATAAAATACCACTTCAAATTTGAAAGGGTCAACATGATAGCATTTAATTATTATTTATTCAACATATTAAATGGAGGATAAGACTAATATTGAACCCACCGCCTTCGTGAATGTCTTAAATTGAATATTTCAAGAATCATTAAATAATGTACATTCAACCCATCAAATCCAACCTAACTAGTCTTAATACCATTGAACTGCTCGAGAAAAGAAGTACTATAAAATAATATTTATTTATGAATTGGATTGTAAAACAAGCAATCAATTTAATGTTTTGGGGGCTCGAGGGTTCTTATGGAGGGCTGTGGAGTAAAAGGCAAGTGGAGGATGAAAATGGATCTATAAAGCAATGGTTTCACGGAGATGAGAGGGGGGGGGGGGTTGGTTTTCTTTTGGGAGAGGTACACTTAGTATTTTAGTATTTTGATGAAAAGGAGGAATGCCAAGGAGGGGGAGAACTCGAAGCTTTGAGGAGGTGGGAAACTCAAAATGGGGCATTACATTGCATATGCAGGAATGGTGACAACTACACATGCAGGTAATACCCTTCTTGTCTTTCTTGCTAATCTGAATTGATATGAATGCAAACTCAGGTTCTGACTAGTTTATTTTTACTTACTTGGTAGGTAATAGTTTGGCCCTCTCCATCTGCGTGGTTGCTGGTTGATGATACAGGTTAAGACTTGGAGGCATTTGAAAATGGTAAGCTCAGAGTCCACATTTCATTACCTCTTCCTCTCGCCTCTGTGGAGTGTTTTGTGTTTTGCTATGAGGAACCTTGTGAGCCGGATTGGGTTCATTGCAACTAGCATTGAGTTCATGGAATCGCCGTTGGTTGGATTGTTGCAAGAAATGTATCTATTGTCTAATGCAGGCCCTAGAAGGTCTTAGTGGAAGATTTTGAGTCATTTGGCTCAATGTCTAAAATTTTGTTGAAGCTTGTGGATAAAATAGTAATAATAATAACACCTAATCTGAATTGGGATTTGCTTTCGAAACCTATGGCTGTTTAAAAGGGCCCGAGATTTACCTTCTATATAAATTGGTGAATGTTTGGTTCTCTATTTAATCTCTGCGTTTTCCTATGTATAAGACCCAACTGTATGCGTAGAAAAATTGGGGTTTAAGAAGGTCGCCTTGTTTTCCTGTAGCATGAGAATCTATAAATGGTAACTGTTGATAGATATTCGATACTGAATAAAATCATTTTGTTCTTCTGTGTAGGCAATTTAGTTTAAACGTTTCTATTTCCCAAGATATTTTTGCCTCATGTTTAAGTTCTTTTCATGGGACCTGGTCTTTTGGAATTCTACCTGGGGTTTTGATACCTAACCTGGGCGTCTATCGTTTTCTTGGTGTCAATGTGGGATTCGATCCTTGGATTCCATCAGGTTTCTAGAGTTGCAATATAAACCTTAGAGTCTGCATCCATAGGGTTTGAACAGTAATAATCCTTGAAGGTTCTATTGTGTTCTGATATGGTTTCAATAAATTGTAATTACTATGTAATGTTACCATAATTGATTTCCTGAGTGATTTAAATGGGTGGAATGTTAAAGGGATTTGATCCCAGTTACTGTGTTTGAAACCCAACGCTTGTTTGTATTTAATGTATGTGGTTTTGATGAAAGATGGTTGTGGTGTTGATGATTGTTAATTCATTTGATTGAAAGATGACTGTGTAAAAAAAAAACTCCTGCGTTTTTTTGTTAAAGTTGTAAAAGGAATGGAATGCCCGAGTCTACGCTTGCAAATCGTAATTTCCTTGATATGCTTGAAGCACTAGATTTTTGTAATGAGTTGGTCGATGTTAGATATCATACAGTTGTTAATAGTATGAAAGTACACCTAGATTTAAGATCAGCAATGAGTAATACTATTGTAGTCTCCTTCCGTAATCAATGTGTGGTGTATCTAGGATATTAGATGATTGTTTGCCACTGTTATCATTTCTATTTAGTGATTCTCCAACATAAAGAAGGGATGGCCCTAAATGTTTTAAAGAGAACCTAAGAACTCCCTACACAGTAACTAGTAAGACAATTCAGACAGAAAAAATATAAGTATTTAGAACAAGATAATAACTCTAAATTTATTCCTGGGGTGTTGTCTAGCACAGGCTAGCTTGGCTAGACCTGCTAGACCCTCCATTGGGTTCTGGGCAGAACCTCGAAGTTGATAAAAATTGGTGATGGACAATGTGCAGTATTTATTCTAATTGTAGAAGCCTAACTTTATTATAACTGGAATTTTGAAAACATTAAATATTCCATACCTGGCTGCTTGTGTACTTGGTCCCTCCCTGTGGAAACCTAGCTGCTTGGCACTTGAATCCTTCCTGTAGCCTACACAGTCAACAATGGTTAATGCAGAGTCTGTTGTGTCTAGCTAACCTGGTAGGGCGATTTCCTTTAGCTAGATAACTTTGGGGTTGTTATACCTCAATATTACACATTATGTATTAGTGTCACATCCTTGTATTAGCGACCTAAGTGACAGTTTCCCTTAAAGATCATCTGAACATCCAGAATGAAAACCATTGACTGTACACTAAAAGAAAACACTTTTTATGCCATCTGCCAACCCAACTTAGCCCTGTTTGTGAGCACTACCACTCCCTGCACATCCACAGGGGCGCGATAGTCAAAACTACCATAATTTGCTCCTTCTCTAGGGTGCGGTACTACCGCATTATGCTCAGTTATGGGGGCGCGGTAGTCCAAAATTAACCTTTTGCCTTGGATTTTGGGATCTTGACTTTTGAGAGAAATCGTTGGGATTGCCACCTCTGATCCAATCTCAACTCCCCTCTCTGTTTAGCTGGCCTAATCCACTAAACCCTCCATATATCCACACTTCTCTCTTGTTGGTTAACCTTCCCATGTTCTATAAGAGAGAAGCTTTCCATGGGCCAAAGGGAGGACTTTTGGGGGCATCAAACCTATGATCTTCAGACTTCTGCAGAGATAGCTAGAGGAAGCACTTGGAGCTGGAGGATTGGCTTGGATATCAAGCAACCTTTGTAAGCACTCTTCAAGTTTGTAATAAAAGATAACTTGTCTTGTTTTTCCCATTTCATGTGCGTTGTATAAATCTTTGATATGAAATGTATCTAGTCTAGATTTGAATTTAATCTTTGCCTCAAAGTACTTGGAAGCTTGCATGCTTGTCCTTTGTTTGATTTCAACAGGTTCTACATTGGAGCTTTGGGATCAAGAGCTAGAAACAGGACAAACGTCAAATTGGAAGGTGAGTTACATCTTTCATCTCTTCTGAATGCATTTAATCTTGTTGTGAAGATTAGTTCAGGAACTCAAGGTAGCATTTGTTTCCTTTCTGCCTTAGCATAGAGTCAGTACATCCTACTTTATCCTAAGAGAGTTTCTACCTATCCGTAGGGAGAAATTTCTACAACAGGGGCTACCGCGTTCCTCCCAACCATGATCCTACAACTGTTCCTAGTTCTGTATGGATCCCCCTGAGCTGGATTCCAACATGCAAACGAGATAGAGGACCTAGGGTTGCTGTTTGTTCAGTTTCCTGGAGCAGATGTCTTCCCTCTGATTACCATAGAAGAAAAATGATAATGAGAAGATAGGTTGATCCCCAACTTGGGATCTTCCCTCTTTAAGTAGGGGATTCTTTAATTATGACTGTTGGAATAATTTGTCTCTTTAAATTAATTAATTAAATATTTAGAAGATATTATTTACTAAATACCTAGTCCTCTTGAACTAGGACTTTTCCAACTGTTTTAACTATAAGTGATTTTGATTTATGCTCTCAATAATAATTATAATAGCAAGAACTATAATAACAATAATTGTGATAACAAAATTTATGATAACAATAATCATAATACCAATAGTTATATTTCACTTAACTATTAATACATTATTTATAATATTAAATAATGCATACATCATATATATTAATTATATTTCATAATTAATTAATGACATCATTATTATTAAAGCTCTTAATAATAATACTAGCCTTGAGGCCTTTATACAAGTTAGTCATAAAATACTACTGGTAAATATCTTTTATTTAGTTCTGTGTCATCACATGACACTTCTTTTAACTTTTAAGGGCAAGCTCCAATTCTTTGGATGTCTTGGTAAGCTTGGGTAGGCACCTCTAGTCTCTCTCTTTGCATGTCGGATTCCCTCGTTTAACACGATAGTTCCCGCAGTACTTTGATGATAGATCAAAAGATGAATCATTTAATCAAATGAAATTAGTGTGATGAAAGTAAAAGTGCTATTCAGAGTCCTTTTGACTCAACACTTAAGATCTAGTAACCCCAAGTGCTCTTTAGAGCCTTTTAACTCAACACTCTCACATGGGCGTTACGCTAGTGCGATTTGAGAGCCTCTGCTCAACACTAGTGCTAGAATGTGATTTTGACGTACATCTAGAATATTTACGTTGCCTCAGATCTGGTATTCATTTATCAAACTTGGATTTCTCCAGGGCTTTTTCCCAACACTCAATGTACATCGGGGCTTACTCCCAGTACATAATATTTCATCTAGGTACATTGGGGCTTTTGCCCAGTACGTAGGTAATCCGTGTGTTCCTGAATCCATGCTCAATACACCATATAAGTCAATCATGTCATTCACATCACTGCACAGTATGTAATAAAAAGATAATCTTAGTATATTAGTTTTTTTACCCACACCATATGGTAAAAACATGAATCAAAACTTTGGGGCTTCCTTGCCCAGTATATAATCAAATAATGAAATTTAGTTAGGGTCCATGCCCAATATGTCAGTCTACAAAAGAATAAATCATATGCACTAGGGATTATGCCCAATAATCAGAATAAATCATATGTGTTTGGGTCGTGGCCCAATATAACATCATAAAATAGTCATTCCAAAATTCGGGATATTACATATGTATCCATTAACTATCCATTTCACATATCCATTCTATTAACTAGTTTAAATCATTAACATGTATCCATTATCCATCCATTTCGCATATCCATTCTATTAACTAGTTTAGTGCATTAATATGTATCCATAAACTATCCATTTCACATATCCATTATATTAACTAGTTTAGCGCATTAACATGTATCCATTAACTATCCATTTCACATATCCATTCTATTAACTAGTTTATCGTATAATACTCACAGGTTAACCACTGCAGAAGGATATATAATACTCATAGGTTAATTGAATGGATATAATACCCTATTAAATGTTACATGTATGGATTGTGCAGATTCTCATAGCCATGTCAAGAGTCAATATTGCACCTCATAGAAGGGGTGCAAGGAAGCAAGGTGCCCAGCTATAATGCACATCATCAGATGAGGAAAGGGCCCATGTTTCGAATGACAACATTGCTACAACAAATTCTGAGAATGGTCCTGTGGAAGAGGTAGATGGTGTGGTTCCACCATCAATGACAGTGCCATCACCACCCACAGTGCTAGCATCACCCATATTGCCACCATCTTCCATAATGCAAGGTTCCATTTCAACGAAGAAAATCAGTGCAATTAGAGGATGGACAAAAGAAGACATGATGGCTGCAATTGACGATGTCAAATTCAAGGGGTTTTCAGTTAGAGCAGTGGCCAAAAAATATGGGATTGCACCCATGTCAATCCATTACTAGATAAATGGCTTGACCCATACCAAGAGGAGAAGTCCTCTTACAATCATGACTGAACAGGAGGAGGAGGAGGTGGTGGTGTGGTGTATGGAGATGGCCCAATTGGGACATGGGCTAGAGTTGATACAACTGAAATAAACTATTGCTCAAATATGCTAGGGGAGGCCAACCCCATTCAAAGATGGGTTTCCAGGTAAGTCATGGTGGGTTGGTTTCAAAAAAAGGCATCCAGAGCTAGTGCTATGAACTGCAAAGGGCCTGGATAGAGACAGGGAATTGAATCTATGCCCCACAGTTGTGTCCAAGTTCTATGACACTCTTTCTTCTGCATATGAGAAACACTCTTATGCTCCAGGCCATATTTGGAACTGCAACGAGACAAGGTTACAGGAAGGAAGGAATTGTGGCATGCGAGTCATTGGAAAGAGATGGAGTCGGAATGTTCCAATGATTCTTGTTGATAGCCATTCTATGCTGTGTGAATGCAATTGGTATGGAAATCCTAGGATTTTATTTGTTCAAGGGCAAAACTCGACTGCAAATAGACACTTGTTGGTTTTAGATGGCCATGGAAGCCACATTGTTGTGCAAACCATCGAAGAGGCAAACAGGTTGAGCATTGACTTGTTAACACTTCTTGATCACACCACTCACAGGTTGCAGCCCCTGGATGTGAGTGTGTTTGGGCCTTTCAAGGCTTTTTTCACGTCAAAATGTGTTGCATGGATGGCGAAGAACCCAGGGGTAGTTAGCTAAGCTTGCAAGCAAGGCTTTCAAAAGGGCTCTCACATCCTCAAATATCAAGGTTGGATTTAGGTGAACAGGTATCTGGCCATTGAATTGTGATTCTCTTATGCATGACACCGGGTGTAGTCGAGCATTTGATGTGGATGGCCAAGAATATGTGGCTAGCAAAGATCTTGAGGATGTCGAAGAGCATTTGGATGGGAAACAAGAGGCAGATGTTGTGGACAACATCATGTCCCTTTCTCAAGTAAACTACCAAGGAGTTGGTGTTGCTGATGATGATGAATAGGTCAACGCTACACAATTCAATGACAAAGCAATGGAAGATAACATGGGGCTAGGTGGTCCATCCAGAACACAAGTGGATTCTGTAGCACATAGAAATGTGGTCGATGGTTGTCGGAGTCCAGGAAGCAACAATGACACATTAACAGTGCCAACCCAAGTATCCCAACCATCATGGATGGCAAAGGCCATGATGAACTTAAACAAACACATTGGAGGTTCCACCAATGATGAAAGCATGAACATGCCTTCGCAACCGGTAGTCATACAAGATGAGATTGTCCATTTTTATGTTGATGGTGGGTTGATAGAAGAAACTAACATAGACAACCAGGATGCAACAGAAGAATATGTACTTCAACAGAAGAACCTCTCATAGCAGAAGAACCACTTCCAGGGAACACACCAAGGCTTGGCCAATTCCTAAAGTTCCCAATGGAGAGAGTGTCAACACAAGGAAGGAAAGGAAAGACAGACATTCTCTGATTGGGATGGATTTCACAACTACTCACTTCAGAAGAGTACATAAGCCTCTTGGTTGAATCTGAACAAAAGAAACATGCTTTGCAGGAATTAAAGCAAAGGAAGAAAGATCTTGCAAAAGAAAAGAAGGAAGCAAGGATGATTGTAGCTAGACATCAGGAACAGGAAAGGATTGCAAGTGAGGCTAATCGCCAAGAAATAGAGAACCAGAAGTAGTTGGAAAGGAAATCAAAGGATGCAAGGAAGGTGCAACAAATGAACCAAAATTATGCAAGAGAAATGGAGGAAAGGAATGTGATGGCTGATACTACAAGAACAACCGATGAAAGGAGTGTGATGAAAGGATCATTAGAAGCATTTGGAAACAGTGCACAATTCTACCAGGATCTTATTAACATTCAGATACCCTGCTATAATCAGGCAGGTTTACACCCCCCCTCTATTCCTACTAGTGCAGGGGCCCATTCTATGTTATCTTATCCAACACCTACAATTATTCCAGGGGTCTCAAGCACAAGTCAGGACAATGTCTATTCAATTCCTCCTTGGTTGCAAGGAGTAAATTGTACTCAATCTGTTTCCACCAACCCCACCCATCCTATTCAAACATGCTCAGTAAGGTCACCCTACTTGGCTCAAACTGGAAACCCGACAAGAAATGATGGGGAAGGTGACGAACCTCGTGAAGAATAGGATATCTGGTGTATAGGCTAACCAAATGCTATTTTGTTTTCAAGGCATTTTATTTTGTTGCATCCTCAATCAAGCATGATGAGGGTTTGAAATAACCTAAAACCTAGGTGATAGTTTTCATACAGACTACAAATAGAGGCATTGTATTTCTATTCCAGTACTATTAATATAAAGTGCGGTTTTTTATTATAAGTGAGCAGGTTTTATTTATTTATGTTTGTTTCCATTCTATCAATGTTGACCATTCCTTCATGCCTACAAAACACAACTACAAAATCCATCTATTATTTTTTTTCCAAACTCCTAGCAACACTTTTTTCACAAGCTCATTCAAGAAGTCTTATAAGGTAAAAGGAAAACCAAAAAATTTGAGCCTATGTCAAAGTTGCAATGAAGTTGATTATTACATTAATAGCAAATCCATCATATCCCTCTAACTCTATGGATAGCTATAGGTATCAATTTATCTAGCCCTTGTATGTGTTCCTCTTTAGATCTTGGATTGTGTCATCCTCCCTTGAAGACTTGTGGATCTACTACTAGAAGGGATGCTTGAATCCCTTGACCCCCAACCGTCAACTAAAGCACTTGGTCTCTCTTTGTTAAAATTCAATATGATAAGACAGAAAATAGCAGCATTACATTCCATTTCACAATAATAGCATATACAGGATCACTGAAGAAACAACAAGCACAGCATAAACACAAGAGACAAAGATTTATCCTAGGAAACCCTCATGGGGTAGAAAACCCAGCAAAGCTTCCTCAATATAGATGACCAGCAATATACAAAGATGAAACCCTGAGACATGATCTACTCCTCCACAATAGCAGACCTCTCCTCCACAAGTGCGCTATCCTCAAGTGTGTGAGTGTATCAAATGAGGAACACACCTCCTCTATTTATACACTACACTGACATGTATTTTACATAGGTACACGTAGGCTCGTATTTAACCAATGGGTTAAATACCCCACTACAACTGACTGGGCCGACCCCTCTAGGGTGGTCTAATAACCCTTTGACCCACATAACACATAAAGGGCCGACCTCCACTAGGGAAGCCTAATAACCCAAGTTACCACATTCTGACGGAGGAATAAACATCTACGGATATACAATAAGATCTTTACGGAGGAATGAAACATCTCCGGAATAATAAAGTACAATTATAATATTCTTTGAAGTTACAATATCTCAACACTCCCCCTTAACGAGAAGGATATTATAATAGCATCTGCACGAGCAAGGAGTCATCAACATCATACATTATACATCTATAAATCATTGGAAGCTTTCTCAACATCATTAGTAACTCAACTAGTTACTGGAACATCAACATCATCAGAGTTGATAGTACTCAATCATCAGCATCGTTAACACACGATCAACACAATCATCAGCATCATCATCACACGATCATCAGCATCGTCATCACACGATCATCAGCATCGTCATCATACGATCATCAGCATCGTCATCATACGATCATCAGCATCACGATCAACATCGTCATCATACGATCATCAGCATCATCATCACACAATCATCAGCATCGTCATCATACGATCATCCGCATCGTCATCATACGATCATCCGCATCGTCATCATACGATCATCAGCATCACGATCAACATCATCATCATACGATCATCAGCATCATCATCACACAATCATCAGCATCGTCATCGCACGATCATCAACATCGTCATCACATGATCATCAACATCGTCATCACACGATCATCAGCATCGTCATCACACGATCATCAGCATCGTCATCACACGATCATCAGCATCATCAATGAATGATGTAAACCAGTCATGTACATTTTGAACCGAAGTCCAGGGACGATCCAGTCCTATCATGTTCTCGGAGACCTCACGTCTACGGCTCAGTTTACAGGACCAAAGTCCAAGGATGATCCAATCCTTACCGTACATTTAGGACAGCGTCCAAGGATGACTTAATCCTCCACCGTCTTTTAGGACCACGTCCAAGGATGACTTAATCCTCCACCGTCTTTTAGGACTGCGTCCAAGGATGACTTAATCCTCCACCATCTTTTAGGACCACGTCCAAGGATGACTTAATCCTCCACCGTCTTTTAGGACCACGTCCAAGGATGACTTAATCCTCCACCGTCTTTTAGGACCACGTCCAAGGATGACTTAATCCTCCACCGTATTTTAGGACCACGTCCAAGGATGACTTAATCCTCCACCGTCTTTTAGGACCACGTCCAAGGATGACTTAATCCTCCACCGTCTTTTAGGACCACGTCCAAGGATGACTTAATCCTCCACCGTCTTTTAGGACCACGTCCAAGGATGACTTAATCCTCCACCGTCTTTTAGGACCATGTCCAAGGATGACTTAATCCTCCACCGTCTTTTAGGACTACGTCCAAGGATGACTTAATCCTCCACCATCTTTTAGGACCACGTCCAAGGATGACTTAATCCTCCACTGTCTTTTAGGACCACGTCCAAGGATGACTTAATCCTCCACCGTCTTTTAGGACCACGTCCAAGGATGACTTAATCCTCCACCGTCTTTTAGGACCATGTCCAAGGATGACTTAATCCTCAACCGTTCATTTAGGACCTACGTCCAAGGATGACTTAATCCTCAACCGTACATTTAGGACCTACGTCCAAGGATGACTTAATCCTCAACCGTACATTTAGGACCTACGTCCAAGGATGAATTAATCCTCAACCGTCCACCAAGGACTTCATTCTCGAAGACATACGTCTATGGCTCTTCTTTCGGACTGAAGTCCAGGAATGATCCAATCCCTTCACATGTTCATCAAGAACTTCATTATCGAAGACATACGTCTACGGCTCTTCTTTCGGACTGAAGTCCAGGAATGATCCAATCCCTTCACATGTTCATCAAGAACTTCATTATCGAAGACATACGTCTACGGCTCTTCTTTCGGACTGAAGTCCAGGAATGATCCAATCCCTTCACATGTTCATCAAGAACATGTATCCTCATCATCATAACATGTATCACCACAACATGCATCATCAACATCAAAAGCATGTATAATCACAACATGTTTCATCATCATCAAAACATGTATCATCATCATCAAGACATGTATCAACATGTATCATTATCATAAAAACATGTATAACCACAACATGTATCATCAACATCAAAAGCATGTATAATCACAACATGTATCATCATCATCAAAAGCATGCATAATCACAACATGTATCATCATCATCAAAACATGTATAACCACAACATGTATCATCATCATCAAAACATGTATAACCACAACATGTATCATCATCAACAAAGCATGTATACATCTATCATCAAAACTAACATCAAAAGCATGTATACTAACATCAAAAGCATGTATACATCTATCATCAAAATCATCAAAAGTATGTATACATCTATCATCAAAACTAACATCAAAAGCATGTATACTAACATCAAAAGCATGTATACATCTATCATCAAAAGAATATAAGAGTCCTAAATCTAAATAATTCTAGGTAACTAAGTGCAGTAAAAAGGTAGCCTCATCATTGATGAGATAGACTTGATGTCGGATACTGTGCTACTCCCCCTTTCGAGGAGAGTCCTTCTAAACTACACCAAGCTTGTCTCGGAAGTGTTCAAACTTTACTCGAGACAGAGGTTTGGTCAGGATATCATCAATTTGATCCTCAGTGCTTATATACTCGAGCTTGATAGCTCCTCTCTGCACCATATCTCGTATATAGAAGTATCGGATCTCAATGTGTTTTGACTTATCATGGAATACAAGATTTCCTATCATCTTGATGTAGCTTTGATTGTCACACATAATCATAGTGGAATCCATTTCTAAGTCAAACACTCCATATAATAGCTTCTGAAGCCACACTGCTTCACAGCTGGCAGAGCAGACAGCTATATATTCTGTTTCAGTAGTACTGAGAGCCACACTAGATTGTTTCTTGCTAAACCATGAGATCATGGTAGATTCAAGACTATAACATCCACCTAAAGTACTCTTTCTGTCTGAGACACTTCCTGCCCAATCAGAATTTGAGTAACCATGTAAATGGAGTTCATGACCTCCAAGATTATATAGACCAAAATCTAAAGTACCTTTTAGGTACCTCACTACATGCTTTGTAGCTATTAAGTGAACCTTTCTAGGTTCTACTAGATACTGACTTATGGTATTTACAACAAAGCATATATCTGGCCTAGTATTTGTTAAATACATCATTGGCCCAATGATTTGTCTATATAGGGTTAGGTCCACTAAATCTGATGAGTTATTGAATAACTTCAAGTTGGAGTCCATGGGAGTGGCCATGGCTTTACACTCCAACATATCAAATCTTTTTAGAAACTTCACAGCATACTTACCTCGATTTAAAAGATTCCTTTTGGATCATGCCATACTTCTAGACCTAAGAAGTAGTGCATTAATCTGAGATCTTTCATTTTTATTTCTGCAGCCATTTTCATGATCTGTTTCTCATTCCTTGTCAGAAAGAGATCATCGTCACATAATAATGGTATGATAGGTTTATCATCCACAACCTTTAGGTAAAGGTTAGGATCAACTTTACTTCTGGTAAAGCCCAAGCTTTGTCATGAAGCTGTCAATTGTCCATTATTCACACTCTGCATTGAGTGATCTTCTGCATATCTATCTGTGCCATCTCTCGTCAGATGGGTCTACTAATATGAGCCTCAAAGTCATTCAAACTCTATGGTGAGTTTCTTCTTGCATCCATGTCATATGTGTATAGAAGCCATATTCAACCTTGTAGCAAGGGTTGAGATCCACATCACCCATGATGATCATTAAGCTCATCAATTGACTACTGATCCTGGGAACCCATACAGAACCTGATTACATTATTAAGAGAATGGTCAAAACATCTCATCATGATTCTCTTCCTCTTTCTAAGAGAATCTCTTAACCATAAGCTTTCTATAGTGTGTTTGATTTGTAAATCCTTTTGTTGAACATCCATCGCTTGTTCATCATTCATCATGATTTTTCTTACAAATCAAAATTAAGTACAGGATTAGTAATACTTCATAATCATCAAATCATATTGACATAATAACCTATTATGCATACATATATCATTTACATAGTTATGCAACTAATTTGACCAATACTTTGGCACAACACTTTCCCATATCTTGTATGCATACAGTGGCTATCTAGATGCCTTCCATCTCTACCAGAACATACTATCGAGAGTGTGCACAACTCTCGGCATGTCAGCAAAGAGGTTTCATTCTAGACAAGCAACAATGGAATGTTTGTCCAACTTACCAATCATATGCACATTAGTAGTATATTGTTCAATGCTCTATGAATGTTTATACTCAGCATTATATATTCTAGGAATACAAATATGCATACAACCTATTACAGGCAATATCATTACTATTTCAAATAACAACTCAAATACTTATCTTTTATGTTTGTGTGGTTGCCTCCCGCTTGATCTTCTGTATGTCTTTTGAACTTCTATTCATTCTGTACCACTGTGCATGCTCAAGAGTCATCCTCATGATCTCATGCACAAACATACACTCATTAGTATATTCTAAATGGTATCAAAACATTATAGTACTAAATAATCTTGAAAATGTATAGTCATGATTATAGTTAATAAACATTAGTATTCAAGATTTCAGGGAAGTCTTCTTTTACTCATGCATATCATCAATCAAGATAAAAGATATAATATGCATAATCCCTTGATTACTAACTTTATGAATAAGCATAACCAATCATTCCAAGTATACTTATATAAGGGATCCTAACACAAGGTAAGATTCATGGGAAACATACCTGGATTAGTATACCTACTTGGTTATGTACAACACACCTAAACAATCTCTTCAATGATTAAGAGATCCTGAGCTAGAACCTGCATGTCTCATAGGTTAAGCATAATATAACAAAGTCATACATACCTCGTAAGTAGAACAAAGATTATGGATGAGTCTTTGTCTTCATGTTTTCATGGTGATGGAACCTGATTTGTCTTTTGTGATGTACCTGTATCTTGTTAGCAGACAACATCAACCTCACACAACATCATAATGCATTAGTACAATCATAAGTGTCAACACCCTAACCAATGAATATCTTCTATCATGCATTCATAATTTTGTTAAGGTTATACAACAAATCTAAAATCAAAATTGTACTAACTGTAATAACCTGAAGACAAACATACCATAAACTTAATCATGGACAAATATCGAAACATACCTCGATGAGTCATACCTGTCGAGATCACTTGTATTCTTCTTATGTAAGGCCTTATCCTCATCTCCCTCTGAGACAGGAACTTCTTCACTTATGCAGGTGACCAATCCATCTTCTTCTAGGATTAACCCAATCCACTTGATTTGCAAGAACTGGACCTGGAGCTGGATATGGGTTTGTCAGAGAAACCCAAAAAATTCAAACTTTGAATTTCAAACTTCCGAAAGGATAGAAATATGCGCCTTGATGAGCTGATCAGACTGGTATATTCAGAATTTGAAAACTGCAAAGTTTTACTCCTCAATTTTGCCTTTGAAACTTTCGGATTCACTGGACGTGACCCTGAACTGGGGTTTGATGAAGCCCACTCTTTTGCCCCATCAAAAGGTTTGATACAAAGCTCTAAGCTTCTATTTTTCTGAGGAGCTTCCAGCCGTGGTCACAGATTTCAAAAATTCCCATTTTTACAGAAGCCCTAATTTTCCACTTTTCTGATCAAAGTCCCGAACTAGGGTCTAATCAAGCCCGGCCTTCTGCCCAACCAAAAATTCTGATCTTGGTCTCTAAATTTCTATTTTGATGAGTAGCATCCAGCCGTGGTCTCCGATTACAAAAATTCCAACTTTCTTCAAAGCCCTAAATTCCGGAAGCCATGAATGAAGGTACCAAAAATAATTCTGTTTTGACAGAAATATGTACCTGATTGTTTCTGGTGTAACTCCAAAATTTTTGATCCACAGGATCTGAAAAAGTTTTCTGAGATGGCCTGACCTGTTAGCTTTCCAGCCTGACAGGTCTGACCTCAATTGGATGTTCTGAGAGAGAGTTATGCCAAATGTCGCAACATGACCTGTTTTGGGAAAATACAGGAGAGCGAACTTGTACGGCGTGCCACGTGTCACTGTTTGACCTTCGGCCTCTGAAAAAGTTTTCTGAGATATCTCGGCCTGTTATCTTTCCATACTAACAGGTCTGACCTCAATTGGATTCTCTGAGAGAGAGTTATGCCAAGTGTCGCAACGTGACCTGTTTATGGGATAATACAGGAGAGAGAAATTGTACGGCGTGCCACGTGTCACTGTTTGACCTTCGGCCTCTGAAAATGTTTTTTGAGATAGTACAGTCTGTGTACTACCTGTTACTTTTCACGAAATTTCATTTGAAGCTTCCTAGCCAAAGTTATGACCTTTTTCCCAAGGTCACCTGATTTTGACTCAGATCTGGAAGAGGCAGAAACCCTATATTGTACAGATCATAAATCACAAATTACAACGAATTAGAGGTTTTCCTTTGGACACAAGGTACCTGTAGATTTTAGCTTCGTCCTGTAACAATTTTAGATCCGAAAACTTCTCCAAAACGGATTTATAGCGAAAGTGCTACGATGACTGGTTTTTGCTATGTAAAACCCTAACCTTCAAATTGTCGTAAGTAAAGCAAGTGTCTTTAGTGCCATACCTTGTCTTCCTTCAGGTTAGCTCTGATACCATGTTAAAATTCAATATGCTAAGACAGAAAATAGCAGCATTACATTCCATTTCACAATAATAGCATATACAGGATCACTGAAGAAACAACAAGCACAGCATAAACACAAGAGACAGAGATTTATCCTGGGAAACCCTCATGGGGTAGAAAACCCAGCAAAGCTTCCTCAATATAGATGACCAGCAATATACAAAGATGAAACCCTGAGACATGATCTACTCCTCCACAATAGCAGACCTCTCCTCCACAAGTGCGCTATCCTCAAGTGTGTGAGTGTATCAAATGAGGAACACACCTCCTCTATTTATACACTACACTGACATGTATTTTGCATAGGTACACGTAGGCTCGTATTTAACCAATGGGTTAAATACCCCACTACAACTGACTGGGCCGACCCCTCTAGGGTGGTCTAATAACCCTTTGACCCACATAACACATAAAGGGCCGACCTCCACTAGGGAAGTCTAATAACCCAAGTTACCACATTCTGACGGAGGAATAAACATCTCCGGATATACAATAAGATCTTTACGGAGGAATGAAACATCTCCGGAATAATAAAGTACAATTATAATATTCTTTGAAGTTACAATATCTCAACACTCTTTCCCTCTTTCTTTATTCCATTCCATTGCTCATTTCTTCTACTATATTGTGAATCTCTGCCCCTCTTTATCATTTATTCTTCTAGCATTTTGTAACAAGACTCGAGTCAAGTCTTGAGTATTTATCCTATTGGGCATAAGCTACAAGCTTCCCATTATTGTACTTAATCACAAGAACACATTAATGAAGCTAACAACACAATCACCTAAGAAAGGTAACCATAACATACTCACTCTAAAAAAAACATAAATTGGTATGTATGGTATCTAATTCACTTGCATTTGTAGTTTGTTGCATAGCGTTAGTTTTGATGGCTTAACTTTATTGTTTTAAGTCACAATTTTCTTATTGCCCTCTTTTATTTTAATTCTATGGATAGCAATATGTATCTGGACATTTGCAACTTTGATCTTACATGCACAAACTAGCCAAACAACACTCTTAAGTACCATATCTAATTTCCACTTAAACTCAAATCCATAAACAAATGAACATGCACAAACTAGCCAAACAACAACGTTAAGTACCATCTCTAATTTCCACTTAAACTCAAATCCATAAACAAATGAACATGCACAAACTATCCAAACAACACTAATAAGTACCATCTCAAATTTCCACTTAAACTCAAATCCATAAACAAATGAACATGCACAAACTAGCCAAACAACATTAATAAGTACCATCTCAAATTTCCACTTAAACTCAAATCTATAATTAATATTGAGAAAAATTCACTCCATTAATTGTATCAAATGCTTAAACTGTATACCAACAAATGCTTAAACTGTGTCAAAGTTTCTGCATCAGTTCACTACATAAGATTGCAAAGCCATCAGGAAAAGAAAGACAAACATTCACACTAAATGAGGGGCCATGCCAAATTTCAGAATTATCATCAAACACCACGACAATGTATCCACAACATTTTCTTCTTTTGCAGCTTCAAACAAGAATATAAAGTTCAAACACCTACTACTGCAAATTTTGCAGGAACATGGATATAAACTGCAGTAATCATATCCAAAATCTTATTACAATATTGCTCCCAATAATCCATGCTACAATAATCTATGGTAGGACATACCAATAATCTATGATAAGCATAGCCAGAATGCATAAAAATATTTCTTCCAAGAGTGAAAGCAACCAACATTCATCCACACAATAAGGCATAACAATATTTTTGCCAACACTGAAAGCAACCAACATTCATCCACACAATAAGGCATAACAATATTTCTACCAACACCGAAAGCAACCATCATTCATCCACACAATAAGGCATAACAATATTTTTGCCAACACTGAAAGAAACCATCATTCATCCACCCAATATCTCATACCATGCTAAATTCCTAAAATTGTCAACCACCACATTTACAAACTATTTACTACATATGCATAAAAAATACTCACGAACAAAAGCCAACTTTCCAAATCTTAGCTGCAGTAAAAGCAAAGAATCTCCTACGAAACCCTCCACCGTGAACCCTAAACAAAAAATATTTTAACAACTGTATAATTCTAGCCAAAAAACAAATACGTTGAAGCATCACCAAATTAGCCAAAATCCCAAATTAAAATCACACAGATCCAGAACCATAATAGTATGCAATAACCACACAAGGTTTGAAGAATAATCAATCCACGGTCTGCCAAAACCCTTGTTTCTCCAAACCTTTAGACCAATGGCCTCAAGCATACACACTTCCCTTAGAACTAGAGACACCCAACAGATTTCAACAAGTTGAACTGTTGAATAATTACCCAAGCATAAGTACCCAAAAAATGGTCTGCAGTAACCAGAACCACATTATACAATTGCAAACCATGTTCAACACGCCATTTTTTCAGGGCTACTCCACCATAAAAAACTAGTAACCAGACAAAGTCCGAAAAACATAAAAAAACTCACCCATAATCGTAGTTGCAAATATCAAGCGTAAAGAAAAATCGCAGTGGCCGAGAAATCCACCATATTTTTTTGCAAACATACCCTGCAAACCTCCTCCCAACCAGAGAAACCCTAAAACTGAAACAACCAAACAAACCCATTCCCGAAACAACCAAACAAACTCACTTACAACATACAATTACAATACAGCTAGACAAACACAAGAAACCACAGAGAAACCGAGCCGAATGCTTAATGAAATCATCCATGAGGAGGAGTGGAGTGTTAAAAAACATTGTCGAGATGCTGGTAGGAAACCCTACAAGTTCCAGGATGCAAAGCCAAGGTTCGTCGAGGATGAAAAGCCGAGGCCCGACGATCGTACAAACCCGCCGTCTCCAAACTCCTAGACCCTATAGCCGACAAAGGAGCACGTATGGACTGAGCCAGTCAGGACCACCAACAGGGAGAGCAACGCACAGAAGTAATCCCCTGTCGAGTGAAGCCACTAGAAGAACAATGCCAGAAATCAAACCGAACCGAACTAAAATACCAGGAAGGCTGCCCAAAACACCAAGCAGGGTGCGCAACGTGAGGTTCTGTGGAGCTCCGTCTATCGATATGCCATATACCACCATTCACAAAGGCTTGCACGGGAAATGGTACCCCGACGGACCAGTACCGGGGTGGCAGAACGGCCACACACCAGCCCCAAGCAAGAATCCACGAGGTGGTGGAATAGCCCCGGCAAAATGGCGAAATGCGTGACCTAAACCCCTCAAAAACCACAGAAATCACTGCAGCCACATATCTGACATGCGACGCTAGCTATTGGGCATGTGTTGTACAAAAAAGTATCATCGCCATGCGTCCTCTGACGAGGCGGAGTGGACCCCACACCACAATTGGTGTCCCTCCCCTAGAGGATGCATGTTTTCAATTATAATCTCCTCTCCCTCGTACTTTTTTTTCGTGTCATTCACAATGTCATTTCTTGTCATTTGTGATGTCCTTCAATAAAACCTTCTCTTAATGTCATTGTAACATTAAACTTTAAAGTTTACATATTATTTGCGGATTAGATTTACATATCCCATTTCGTGAATGTCTTTATAAACATTCACATGAAATATTTCAACATAAATGCATAGATAATAAAATTTATTATCACAACATGGAAATCTAGACAAAATATAAAAAAATGCATTATCTATTATCAACAATAATGTTTTGGCTATAATTGAAATAAAAATGCATTATAGATTATCAACAACGATGTCAAGGCTATAATTGAAATATTTTATTAAAAAAATGTTTTTCCTTCCTCGTTAGAAAAATGCTTCTCTTGTATTTTGCTTCAATCATTCATTACTCTAGATACATTAAGTATCTCCAACCTACATACATATTAAGCATCACCAAACAAAGAGAATGAGCATCTCCAATCATCCACAACAATGTTCAACACCTTCAACCATATAAAGCAATGACCTGAATCATCGCACCCATCAACACACAATAATCGTATCTTTGTACAATGTGCCAACCACTCTATCCTCTTCACCTTCACACATTCACCTACATGTAACTCCTCCAAATATACCAATGTTTCCATACTTGGAAGCTCTTTTAACTTAGAGTGCCCATCAACATACATAAATTGAAGCTTTGTACAATGTGCCAACCCCTCTATCCTATTCTGCTTCACACAATCACCTACCCATAACTCTTCCAAAGATGCCAATGTTTCCATATTGGGAAGCTCTTTTGACTCACATCAGCCCAAAACACATAGTGGCACAAGCCTTGTACACTACTCCAACCCTTGTATCCTCTTCAGATTCACGCATATATCTGCTTCCAGCGTTTGAAAAGGTACCAATGCTCTAGAATTTCTACCGCCATTGTATAGAATCCATCATACTATTTCCATGGCTACAAATTCCTCTCATAGCATTTGCATTCAAGCTAATGCATTTTCCACACCACGAGCACACTAACACTAGTTTTGTGTTCTTAAATGCTTTACTCCAAAAAAATCATCTGTTCTTTCCGTTGTCACTTTCCATCCTTACTTTTCTACACGTGTGCTTCTCCCCCACCCCACCATCCTGCTTCCATTGTCCTTATGATCATGATCTAGCTTGTTTCATCCTTCTACTCTTGCTCTGGCTCATTTCATCCCACTTGCATTGTCCTTCTAGATGGAAAGTGAAGTTATCATTTGCGTTTGCAAAAGAATGCATTTGCAAACTCTATTTTCATGCTTCGTCACACACATTTCCACATGTGGCTCTTGTTAGAATATAATTCCTCTTTTATATTGGGAAAAAAAGTAATAAAACCTTATTTTAAAAATATAGGGTTAGGAAATTATTTATTTTGTCTAACAACTTTGTAATCGATGTAAAACTTTATTTATATATTATTGTTTAAGTATAAAAAATCGCAATATATGTGGTGCATTTATTTTGGATATTAGAGTTTTCTTTAAGTGTGAGGTGTGAATGGGGGTTTAGGGAGTTGCACTTAGTACAAATCCAATCTAGTCAATCCTAGCACCCTAAAGATATTCCTCACCATCATGTTGATAGAGAACAATGACACAATTAGCCCCAGAACAAACCCTCACACTAGAATTGGAAGTACAGTTAGTAATTTTATTGGTTGTACCAATTTTATTTGAATGGGCAAGCTGCTTTATTTTTATTTATTTATTTTGATGGGTTGGATTGGTTATTTATTTTGTTTATAAATTTTGTATTTTTAAATATCTAAAATTCTTATAAATACTTTTAAATAACAAAATAAATTTTGTATTTTTAAATCTCTAAAATTCTTATAAATACTTTTAAATATATAAAAAATTTAGAAATTTAAAAATACAAAATTTCTAAACAAAATAAATAACCAATCCAACACATCAAAATAAATAAATAAAAATAAAGTAGCTTACCAATGCAAATAAAATTATATTCAAAATACTGAAAATCAATATTATAAACATATATAAAAAAGTATTATAAAAAAATTAATTATCTTTATGATTCTATAAGCCATTATAAACCAAATCTTAAATTTAATCAATTAATTACATATCTTATAACATTTTTCATATTTAAATCATAATAGAAAATCTTATTAATTTTATTTTTTATGCGTAATTTTTTTATTCTTTAGTGTTTTTTCACTACTTTACTTTATAACATTTTGTACTTTCCTTAATCTTTCTAAATAAAATCGTCTAATGATAAATTTAATAAGTATATTTTTATATTTTACAATCCTTCCATAAATTAAGTAGTTATTTATATATAAAATTTCACTATTTATTTTTATATATTTTTAATTTTTTTTTATAATTCTAACATCATCCATTGATTTTAACATTTATTCATACTCATATAAAGTTATTTATAAATATAGAATTAAAAATACCTAATCTTTAAATGTTAAAATTTTGTTAGATATTTTTGAGAAATAAAATATAATTCAATATTCTTTTGTTTATATATAATTATGATAATGAATTTTTTTCATTAATAAACTTTTTAAAAACTTTAATTATATTAATATTAATTTTTAAGGAGAAATAAAATATTTCCTTATATTCATAAAATATAAATCAAGACAACAAAAACATATTATAACTTTTGAAAGTCTCTTCAAACACACTGAATCATTATATAAGTAGTTATTAAAAACATAAACAACCCTCCTATCTACTTGAGAAATTACTCATCAAACAAAGACATAATCCAAAATAATTAAAAATTCTAATATACAAATTATATCTCCAAAAATAACACACGGCACTAACCAAACCAGATATCTCATAATCTAATACTCTTCATAAAAACAAACCAACCTTCGCCTTTTCCAATTTCCTTCTTTGAAATGTCTATAAATGTGACTTAAAAGAAAAAAAAAAAAAAAATTCCATTAAATTAAAAAGCCACTTGCAAATTTGCTTTCTCAACTACCCAATCTAAAATGACTGTATTTGTTCCCAAAGCCACATCCATCCACAAATCAAAAATAATGATCAAGACTAATTATGTCAATATTATAAAATTGAGTAACTATTAAAAATAAATTTTGAAATTTAAAAATCTCTATTTATTTATTTTTAAAAATAATGGTCATAATCAAATTGTTTCATTCTATATATCACATAATATATTGATTAAATTTAATTAATTTTAATAACTAATTAAATCTAATCATTTGAATATAATTTTGATTAACAATGAAAGAATTGCTCGTGTGAATTCATATCATAAACTTGTTCCACAGAAATCTAAAAAGTTGAGATTCTCTACGATGAAAATTATTGTCGTTTTAACGTATGTAAGGATTAAGATAATGGTTCCTGTTTTAACTTATCGTTGTTTTATTCACTGAGTAACACTTCTTAAAGTCGTATAACGATATATGCAACGAACTCCATTGAATATAATGGAGTTGAAAACCTAAGTCATATACTTGCAGTAGAAGAAAGGCGAGCAGGAAACAAACAAACGAATAAATACAGGCATGTTATTTTGTAAGGTCGATTAGGTAACAACGTGTGAGATTGAAGATAATCCCACCAGAAAAGTCGCACTAATTAGGAAGGCCTTTGGATTAAAAATTCAGGTGGACGTACCGACCTTTTTGTCTGAAACGATCCCCGTTTTTCTGCATCTGTTCAAAATCCTTATCGTTATGTCATTTGTGTTGTGATTATGATGCAGAAGAATGATGATCGGATTCCTCAGATTCGACTTTACCAACCCTAAAATCCCACATCCACCCTTACGCAACCTAGTGGCAATACCTTAACGCGCCGCCTGTGTATTGATCCTGCCTATAAATTTGTAATCCTCTACTAGGCAGGCCGGAAGGACGACAGAGAGACAATTTTCAGTAATCATTTGCAGTGAGAAAGGCAGATATAATCTAATCATGGGACGTGCTCCTTGCTGTGGCGATCATGATGGGCTGAAGAAAGGACCCTGGACAACCGAAGAGGACCAGAAACTCATCCATTATGTTCAAAGCCATGGGCTCGGCAATTGGCGCACCCTTCCCAAACTTGCAGGTATTCTGTTTTTTTCACTGCATATTCAAATTTAAAATGCATGGCATGGGTTTTAGCTAGGTTTTTGGTTTGCCGTCAATCCTTTTTTCCACTTTGTTGGAATTGTACCATAAGGGTTTTAAGCTCTCTGGAAAACTGTGATTGAATTTAACAGAAACGTGGTTATGAGTTTGATCAATAGAGTACATTGAACGATTTAAATCTGGAAAGAAATATAGAAATATCATTGTGAAACTTCGATTGTACCTAAATTTAGTTTTTTACCAATTTTTTGTCAAACTTAATGAAAATTTTGAAAAGTTCAATTTGCTATCAATTATGTTTCAGCAGTACCAACCGAGAGATGTTTTGGGTGTGGGGTGCAGGACTGTCTAGATGTGGAAAAAGCTGTAGGCTGAGATGGGCTAACTATTTACGACCTGACATCAAGCGTGGAGCATTCTCTATGCATGAGGATTTCACCATCATTCGTCTCCATGCATCCCTCGGAAATAAGTAATTACTTGATCTTCTACCGCCTAGCCTATTCTATTTAGATTTTTCTCATAGTAGGGTTCCATATGCACTTCCTTTCATAGAAATTCGAATGATGCGTTAACAACTCTGCATGTGCAACTCTTCTCTCACAAGTCCTATATATATTTCTTGAATTTTAGATGGTCGGCTATAGCCTCGCATCTTCCTGGAAGAACGGATAACGAGATAAAGAACCACTGGAACACTAAACTGAAAAAACGACTGCTTTTAATGGGAATCGATCCAGTGACCCACATGCAACTGCCTACACCAGATATGTTTTCATCTTTCATGGCTTCGTCTTCGACTGCCATAGCTGCTAGATTGAATAATGCATTGGTTGAAGTTGAATTAGAACGACTGGCCAGAGACTCTCAGAATATTTCTCCAATCTCTGTTGGCAGTGTTGATCAGCACTCGTGGCAGCTGGCCCAAATTCTGAAGCTCTTAGGTACGCCTAACAACCTACTGTGGGCACATGCATCACGGCCATTGTCTTCCATTTCAATGAAAGAATTGCTCCAACCCGATGCATTAAGAGGGCTGAATTCATGCTCCCACAACCATATCAATCAAGGATTTGTTTCAGGGCAGAAGGATGCAGATTCTACCCAACATAATGCGTTTTCACAAGAATCTTCACTGTTACCCATCAGTACTGATCACGGGAATGAGGATGGGACCGTGCCATCCTTGATAGAGGACCAGCCCTCAGCCTTTGACGCCGAAACTATTGATTGGAAGTCGATGCCCATTCTAATGGCATCCAGCAACCCTGATAAGAATGATAATCTGTACTACTACAGCGATACGAAATCTTCATCTACCTCGTCAGCAAATTCCTTGAAGGGAGGATCAGAACTTCTAGAAAGCGCCATTCAATATCACACGGACGACCCGTTCGAACCAGTGAAAAGGACTTCAACCAGATCACTGCCAGCAGCAATGGCAGATCTACAGGAAGACGAAAGGAACTACTGGGTTAACTTGTTAAATTCAATTGAGGGCAGCAATCCTACGCTATCACTCCCTAGTCAGTAACAACAAGTGTTGTGGAAATCCTTTTGCATGGTGATTATATGTTTCATAGCATTAGACAGCTTGCATGCGGACCTGCCTCGTCATTTTAGGTTGATTATAGGCACATAAGATTTGTTTGTGCATTAATTCATTAAGACTGCATTTATTTATAATTAAAACTGTATTTATATAAAAGGACAACTGGTGCTGAGGGTTCTGGACTCAGGGTGTAGTTCTGTTTCAGGGAACCAAAGGCCGTGAGCATATATTGTAGAATTCTTCTTCAGATTGGTTGACCTTCAAGGTACCTGTACAGGTTGACAAGATGCAATAAAGGTCTGCCACCTAACTTTGGATCTTCTGTTTTCAAAGTCAGAATTTATAAAAAAAATTGATAGTGGCCTTTAGATCTCGATCGCTTCAATCTCTTCATTTTACGTTTCCACTGAAGTAGGTAAAACGTCTAAAATGTATAAAACACAAAACTGGTCAAAGTTTTTTTTATTTAAGAGTATTTTCGTCCTCCATTTCATGTAATTTAAATTTGAAATGTTGTATTCATGTTAAAATATCTTTGAACTATGTGTTTTATAATGTGATATATCTTAATTTAAAATTTAAAATTATTTAATGTGACAATCATTAAAGTTACAATGGAATGTAAAAGGTTTCGTTACTTTCCTTCTGAGATACACAATCTTAAAATACATATTTTAAAAATAATATCACCTTATTTGATATAACTTACTATAATTTAACATTAGCCATACCATAAGAACTAAATTATTTGTAAAGTAGTTTTACATTTTGCAAATAAGTAAGCGTCCTCCATAAGTAAGAAAGTCACCTGTTATAATAGCTATTTGATATTAGGTAGAGAATGAAATCCATATTTTCGAACTTTGAAAATAGAAATATTTTATGTTCTAATGCAAATTGTAAAGTATTTTGATAATGCACATTGTAAAGTATTTTGATGGAGTATATGAAATTATTATTATTATTATTATTGTTAAAAATTTATAGAAAAATCAAATTTATTTATATTGGTTTTAAAATAATAATAATAATAATTATTATTATTAAAAATTTATAGAAAAAAATGAAAATTTGAGACGAGAGGTTAGGGTTAGCCATTTCACCTTTGTGGTTACACAACTTGTTTTATTTTTTGATGGAGCCGCACAAAATGGTTTGTGTGCGGTTGGAGGGGTCATCTACTTGAATGATGCTCATTTTTATACCTTGCGTCTTAATGGTGGTACAGGGACTAATATGAAAGTTGAATTGCTAGCTTTATGGTGTATTCTGAAAGTGGCGAATATTTTTGGATTAGTAAATGTAAAGGTATTTGGGGATTCGTGTGTAACCATAAAATGGGCTGCAAATGAGTTTCGACTTAATGTTTCAGCGCTACGGAATTGGTGTCAAGGCACTAGACTTGAGATATCCACACAGGAGACCATTACTTTTGAACACATCTATAGGGAGCATAATTCCTTTGCTGACAAGCTGTCCAAACAGGCTTTAGAGGGTGATCAAGGTTTTTTATGTTGGGAAGAATGGATGGATTCATGCCTACAGGATGTAGGTGACTGCTATTTTTTTTTTATGAGGGATATGTAGATGTTGATTTCTCTTTATGCTTCTGGTTTTTATTGGACCATTGTTATGTTATGTTATCGGCTGAATAGCTTTCAGATATATAATATGCATGAGGAACAGCAGAACAATCATTGTACTATTTGATTCGTTTTTGAATAACAATAGTACATTTTTTTTTCTCTGCTGAGAAAAAAGAAAAGAAGAAGAAGAAGAAGAAGATAATTTATTTAGATTAATGGAAAATAAAATTATTTATATTGATTTGAAAGTAAAAATAATTTATTTAAATTGATTAAAAATAAAAATAAAAAATATTTAATATAAAATATAAAGTATTTATTTTGATATAATAGATGATTTGGAATATCTATTAGGGACAATATAGAAGACCTTTATCATAATTTTTGTACAACCCTCTCATCTTCCATTAACAAGTTCTTTATTGAAGTGACATATAAAAATAGAAATAGAATGACCAACTTTTGGTATGGCAAAGATGGTATAATCACAAGAAAAGAAATCAAAGAAGCTATTGAGGAGTCCCTAAAAGTTACAAGATAAATAGGTACAAATCCCTCATTCAAAGAAAAAAAATACCTATATAAATAATAAGCAAGAGAACCTTTTACACCTCTCTAAAATGGATCCGAAGAAATTATGGAGACAAATTCTAGGAAAAACTAAATATGATAATATGATTGTATTCAAGGAATTACAATTCCTTCCTTAAGAAGCTTTATGAATCAAATGATGTCATGGACAACATTCAACCCATTTTTATGGAAGATGAAGTTTTTTCTTTATAAGATATAGATTTTGGGATTAAGTGCCTTAGTAATGGGAAATATAAGGACATCGAAGGCTACCAAGCTGAAATACTTAAAATTGGGGGGTTTGTCATCATCCCTTACATCGACGAGCTCTTCAATCTACCAGCCAAACAAGTTTCCATAAACCTTGGACTCAAATCCTTATTGTACTCATTTTTAAAAGTGATGATAAAATAACCCCTCTAGTTATAGAACCATTATGATTAGCTCTCTCTTAGCCAAGTTATATGGTAAATTATTTTGGGAAATAAGATCAACATATTGCTAGAAATTCAAGGTAAAAGAGATAAAGGGCAAGTTGGTTTTAATAGGTATTATTCCACCATAGACCACCTCATTACTCGGGATCATTACAGAGGAATTTCACAATAATATATTCTTTTCTACTTTGTGGACTTTAGGAAAGCTTTTGATACAGTTCCTAGAAATAACTCGTGGAAAAGAATAAAAGACTTAAAGGTTGCTTTTGAGTTGAGGGTTGTTGCAATAAGGTTGTACAAGAATGTCATTTCCAACTTTTAGAGCACTGTGGGTTGGTAAGAATATATTAACTATAATATAGGGGTTAAGCAAGGTTTCCCCATCTGCCCTATCCTTTTTTTGTATATAGATTGATAGCTTAGAAGGATGTTTAATAGAGGGAGGATGCACTAGCATAATGTTAGAAGGAATTTTCATCATCCTCCTTCTTTACATGCTGATGATATTGTTCTTCTAACAAGATGTCCCTCTAATATTGATAACCAATTAAGAATTCTCAAGGATTTTTTCTCTAGCATGGGCATGATTGTTAATACCAACAAAACCAATGTTATGTTGATAAAATCTGATAAGGTCACATACGCTCATGCCACCATTGAGAGCATAGCTATGACTAGGTACCAAATGCATATGAAAAAAATAAATAACTTGGGAGACTAGAGACTTCAAAAAATTGCTTTAAATTCTAGGGAAAAACCACCAAAGGCTCAAGCGAGTTTGGAATAAATCTATGCCATGTCTTGGTTAAAGATGTGGGTGATTGAGGAAAATGTCACTTTGCAAAATATCGATGATAATTAAAATTTTATTACTTCAAAGTTCAAAGAGAAGTTGTCGTGCAATGAAAATTTTGAGGATAAAAGAAAGTTAAGATACTACAAGGAGGTCATTAACCCTAATCTTAAAGATCAAGATTATCTCTTCCTTATAACTAGCGTAAAGAAAAAGATCCACATAGCTAAAATAAAAATGAACTCTAATGAGCTACATAGTGAAATAAGGTGTTGGACTTTTCCTAAAACTCCCCGTGCTGAAAGGATTTTTCATCTTTGTGAGACTATGAGTGTTTAGGATGAAAAGCACTACCTCTTAGATTTCCCTATGTACACCAACATAAGATCTCTTTTTCAAAAAAATTGTTACAATACGAACGTGCCCAACCTTCTATTTCATCAAAATTATAGTAATTTTTGAACACTCCTCGCCAATCTTTTTGAACACAAAAATAAAACTCTAAAGCAAACTAAGTATTTCCCTACTTTTCTTTCATAAGGTTCGATAGACCAAAATTGATCATCATCATCATCTTTGTATAATCCATTTAACTTTAATGAAATTTTTTTAAACATATTAATAGTAAGTATATCTATCTATCTATCTATCTATCTATATATATAATGAGAACGAACTCTCTTGAGTTGCATACTGAAACTGGACGTTGGACCTTTCCTAAGACTCTATGGGTTGAAATGATCTGTCATTTTTGTGAGGCTATGAGTGTTGAGGATGAAAAGCACATCCTCTTAGATTGTCGTGCATACACCCACATAAGATCTCAGTTTCAAAATTTTTGTTACAATACGAACACCTTCTATCTCATCAAAATTATCATAATTTAACGCTCCTCTCCAAGCTTTTTCAGCACAAAAATAAAACTCTAAAGAAAACCAAATAATTCCTTACTTTATTTCTTAAAATCTAATAAACCAAAATTTATCAAAATAAATATTAACTATCATCATATTATATATATATATATATTGTTAATTTTAAAATAAGACATTTAATTTACTTAACTATAATCAAATTATAATTTATTTAAAAATTAAAAACTATCGAATTAATTTAATTAATGTTCAGATGGATCTATTTCCTTCATCGTGATTAAATTCTCGTGAATGCGGTATGTTTCATTTCCTCAAAGAATAAGCCATCGTGGTTGTTCATAGGTGCTCGGTTTTAAATACATAAAAATATTATACAAACATTTTTTAAAATATGTAAGCCTGGTTACCTTTACATTGGAACACATAAATATAAATAAGAAATTAAACCTTGAGCCACACTATTTTGGTTCACAAGTCAATCCCTAAGTTAGCACGCTCGTAATAAAATATTATTTTATGAATTTTGCATATATTGTGATGCATACCTGCCCAACTAACCATGTAGCTTGGCGCTAAAGTGATTGTAATGAAAGAGCAACTATACGTGCATGGTTGTTGTGGGCTGAAATCATGGGTTTTCATACATACCTATCCATTATAGTCGAATATATACTTAATCCATAACAAAACACATCTTGTTTTAGAATTTTTTTTTATCTTAAGGTACATACCCATCCATTACACTTGGATACATAACTAATTAAGGGAACTACTTGCTTTATAAAATGTTGCAATTTCAATTGAACATAAAATTATAAAATTATGTCCTAGATTAAAATGTTAATCAATACACATGGTATACAAGTATACAAAGTAATAGTGCACAACCATAAAAACTATGCATACATTAATATCATTTTTTTTTATGATGTATTCTTTAATGCTTACATTGATATTGAAATAATTCAAATTTTACTAACAATGGCAAATTCTAATCAAATCTTGTTTAACTTAAAATCTAATCTCAGTTTGGATAAAAACTACCTACTAGAATAGGTCATTAGTACCTATTTTACACATGATTTTAATGTTATTTTTTCAATTTGATATAATTATTGATCTTAAAGTTAACGTTAAATGACATTTCAAAAGACTATTGAGTTTAGCATTTTTTTTAGCAGAAACTTTAGCTTTCTTTTAAGTACTAGGTTTAGCTTCATTTTTAACACCCACTTGAGATTCTTTTTTAGTATCAACTATATCTTTATTTGTATCCTCACATGTCTATACATTAAAATTTACATAAATAAAAACATAAAGTAGTATAAAAGAAAAAAAATTAAAAATGGCAAAGGAATGCTGGAATTTTAAACTATATTACTTGCTAAAATGAAATATCTCTAAGTGAGCTACATTTAGCTACATTCCCACAAAAATTTTTGGCTACGTATTAAGAAAAACCTTAAAATTTTCATTTTTTTCTTCTTTCTCTTTTAAACCTACAACAACAAAGCAACAATAAATATTAACAAATCAATAAATGAAAAAAACATGTAAAAGAGGAAGGACGGAGAACAAGGAAAAGGAGAATCCATTACCTTCCTCATGGAAGTTTCTCCGTCAAACCCTAGCATCCATGCATGAAACCTTAAACCACAACAAGAAAAGAACAATAAAATTAGCAAATCAATAAAATAAAAGTAAAGTAAAACATGAAGGAAGGAAGGAGGAGAAGGGATGCAACAAGTCATTACCTTCATTATTAGGATTCTTCCATGAAACTTTGGCCTCCATCCATGAATCGCTAAACCTTCAACAAAAAAACACAAAGAAATTAGTGAATCAATAAAGGAAGATCAAATAAAAGAAAAATGAAATAGGAGAGGGAAAGGAAAAAACAATTACCTTCATCATTAAGGTTCCTCCATGAAACCAAAATCAAATCCCCCATGAGGATGAAACCCTATGGGAGAAAGGAGAAGGGAGGAGACAATAAGAGAGAAAGCGAGGAAATGAGAAAAGAATGAAAGAGTAGGTATTGGGAATTTTTATGAGGGAAAATAAGAGATTATAATTAAAATAATAGAAATTTCCTCACACTCATGAGAATTAAGACAAGTTTCTTTTTTTTCACCCTTAATATTTCTTAAATTTTATTTTGAAAAGTGCACCCCAAACTTTTTTTTTTTACTTAGGAAACTCAAAGCTAAATTCGATGATAAATGGGAGCTAAATTTGATGCTAAAAAGGAAGTTAAAGTAGGAACTAACGAGGAATATAAACTCGATGTTGAAAGGGAAGTTATTCCGAGAACTAACACTATTGATGCTAATTTTAGCTAAAGTAGATGTTAAAAAGGGAGCTAGAGTCAATGCTAAAAAGGAATATATTCCCGATGAAAAAATTGATGATAATAGCACCAACATTAGTGTCAATTTTAGCAAAGACCCAAGCAATATTGACAATTTTCCTTACAAACTACAAAAAAAATGATAAAAGTTTTAATGGAAGCAAAAGAAAGCTAAAAAAAATGTTAATCACAGGGTTTTGTTCTAGTAACTATAGGCTGAAGATACATACTTATTCAACTTTTATATTTCTTAGAAATCACAAAAATTAACTAATCGTTGTATTCCAAACTTAAAATCAACTCATAAGAATTAATTAAGAAGTATTTTTCTCAAAATCCTCCCCCTTAATGCTCTCAATCTTAATTTGTTGCAAAATGAAACAAATCCATCCCTTACCATTGTTTATATATATATATATATGCCAACTTTTTGTTTTTATATATAATATATGCCAACTTTTTTTATTTCTTATAATAGTATGGTTTCATTGCTTCACATTATATTGAATCTCTAATGAAGCAATGAATCCATATATTTTTTTTTCTTATCTAAAACACATGATTCTTTTTTATCAGAATGGTATTTCTTTTATCACAATGTATGGAGTTTGTTTGTTTCTACAAATCTTGGAATATATTCCATTTCCAAATTGATTAAGAAGATGCTAAAATTGATGCTATGCACTTCATCTCTGTTAAATATAAAGAGAAATAGGTCACTACTTCTTTGATATTCATATCATATTTCCACTACCAATACTAAAAATTTACCTTTCAAAGGTTGATTTATGGAAACATACTAAAGCAAGCCAATATCGATATGAAAAACCAACTAACTCCAAACTCTCTATTGTCATGTAATGAGTGACATCCTCCACTCTACCTTTGATACACCATAGTAGTACATTTTCTTCTCTCATATGATTTTAGTGTGGATCCACTGTAAATGTGGAAATAAGACTCACTACAAAAGTGATATATGGCGTAGATTTATCACCTAAATTTCACTCACTTGTGATATTTAGGTTGTCTTATGGGGAAAGGTAACAAGTTCATGTATAATGTACATAATGCAACATATCATTTCATCTCATGGTTATTTGTACCCCATAATCAAGATCATAATCTTAGTGAATTACGTGTAAGGTAATAGGGTTCATTGTTTATTAATTTCATGAAGCATGAATAATCATTCAAAAGTTGCACAACCCATGTGATGTCCAAAATTCAAACTATCCATGACAAATTAATGCTCATGGACCTACTAAAACAACCAAAGAATGCATACAAACAGATAAGGAACTTTCATTAGTCATACGCCATCCCCCATCACTTAGCTTTCCTTAAAGGCTCATCAAGCACATGGAGTCCAACATCCCCCATCCCTTAGATTTCCTTTGGTCAAATACTTGTAAGGTAATAGGGTTCATTGATTATTAATTTCATGAAGCATGAATAATCATTCAAAAGTTGCACAACCCATGTGATGTCCAAAATTGAACCTATCCATGAGAAATTAATGCTCATGGACCTACTAAAACAACCCAAGAATGCATACAAACAAATAAGGATCTTTGATTAGTCATACGCCATCCCCCATCCCTTATCATTCCTTAAAGGCTCATCAAGCACATGGATTCCAACATCCCCCATCCCTCATCTTTCCTCAAAGGCTCATCAAGCACATGGAGTCCAACTTTTGGAGGGAGAGCATTCACATGAGAACTAGTTTTTGAAGGAGTTCCAATTATGCCTATATAAAGGACGCGTGAGCATGCATTATGGAGTAGGAGATCATAGAAGAGTTATGGTGGAGGAATCAGATAGGAACTCACCATTTTGGTCTTCTCATTGGTACCATTATTTCCTCCTTTCTCCCTTATTTTCCCTTGAAAGTAGTCATCCACAAGGGGATGTGCTACCCACATACACTAGAGAGATTGAGATTGAGTATAAAAGAAGTGTTAAGGACCCTTCCATTGGGTTATTTGAAGCTCATGTTTATAAACTAACTCTCTTCAATTTATATATTTCATGTTTTTTTTCATTCAATTGGATTAAAAATTGACATTGATTTTTTCCTGAATGAATGTTATTTATTTGTTAAATTGATGGTTTAATTCTTATAGTACTTTTGAGATGTTCTTCTTTCTTATTTGTGGTTGTATTTGTTTATATTCTTGTCCCATTTCATACATTAGTTTGATATTAGCATAGAAAATTGCTAATAGATAGCTTTGTATATCATTGTGCCAGAAACCCCACTACAGTTTAGTGACTCCACATTGATTTTAGATTCAATTATAAAAGTAGTAGGTTATTCTACACTTAATAATAGTCTTTAGTTGTATGTAGTCTTAGTTTTTCCTCATTATTTCTTTAGTCATTACAAGAAGGGAATGTTGTTTCATAAATCCCAAATTTTTAATCTTAACTTTCCACATTCTTGTGTGCCTCGTTTGCATTATTTTCATAGGATTTTATTATAAATCCAAAACAACCATTTTCTACACCTGGAGCACACCTTTATTTGCATTCCATGTAATCATTAGTTTCTGTAAGCACACAACTATCCATTTCACACAATTTTCTTCATGAGAGGCCTTTCAACCTTGCCCAATTTTAGTTTTTTATTATCTTTTTTTTTCTAAAGTATTCTAGCTAGACTCATTTTTTAAAGTAACAATTTGTTGTCCTATTATGGATTTTATTTTTTATTTTTTATTTAATAGGAGAATCGGCAACTGGAGACTGGGTTGGTACTCGCGTGACATGGGGTCCATGGATCCAATCCCACTACCACTATACCCCTAGGTTCCCCACACCGCCCGCAAGCATGGGACACGGGTAAGCCTAGGTGTGATTTGAACTCGTGACCTCTGTTTACAACAAGTGACTTCATAACAAGATAATCACCAATGCGACAAACCCGTGCGGGCTTCCTATTATGGATTTTAATTTGTCAAATTCTTATTAATTAGAGAACACTATAGTTAGGGAACACAATGATTATTTTAGTTCTTATCACTTTTATGGTTCTTTTCTTTACTTCGCACTTACATTTTCACCATTTACTTCATTATTTGTCATGTCTTACTTAACACATATTTCAATAAAATTGGAAACATTTTATTCCGAGGACATTAGCAAAATTGAGTTTTTTAGTTATTTTGTGATTCTAGATCCACTGTTTAAATCTAAATTTAATGAAATATGTGTTACTTGCTTTTGTGTTTATTTGGATTGCTCAAAATATTAAAGGAAGATAGCTAGATAGAGAATGAACTACTTTGTTTAAGCTCTTAATGATTGATTTTTTTTTTCAACTTCAATTTAACATTTACTTCAAACATTTGTTGTATTTTCTATCAGTCGATTGTGCATTTGTTGTATTAAAAGTCCTCTATGAAGAATGTACCAAACTGAATATATGCATATGCAAGTTACAAGTTCCATGCACTCTATATTTTTATATATGCACAAATATCTCCTTATCCACAGTATAATCAGTGAAATATATACATATACACATATCTACCTAATGATAAATAGAAGTTAATACCTCACTTAGAAATATTTTATATCTATTAAAAATACCATTATACATGTTAATGATCTACTTTTGAAATTTGTCAAATTTGGTACATATTCCCACTCCTTTCATTCACACAATACAAACAATGAAAATTGAGGGATAATATTATTACTAAATGGTCATTACCATCACAAAAGACATGGGTTAATACACTAGGGTTTATAATTAGCTTCCTACACAAGCTCACTTTGGTAAATTAGGGGAAACACACACAATCTCATAATGAATCAATGATTCTTGTAGGATCCACTAGCCTTTATCACACACCACAAAAGACAAGGTGACTATATCAGGATTCCCATTGTTCTAGGTGCATGCACAATTTGAGGGGGTATGGTTGTACGTGAATTTCCCAAGATTTAGTGGAAAACACAATGAAATAGTAGGTGTTGTATCATGTGGCTCATGCAATAAAATTCATGCCATTCCAACAACCATTAATACTATCAGTGAGTGAAGAAGTGATACTTCATTCAATGCCATACAAAATTAACTAGAGGTTGAATCAATTTGTGGGTAAATTTTGAAAAGGACATGGTATATTGAAATTGCATTTATTTATAGTGGAAACCCATTCCATGAGTGTTAGATTCCTATATACGACATTCATCGATAAGTAATGTGAGTGATTAAATTGAAAGCTTTTAATTCTCCAACATCATTTAAATTAGAACAAAATAGGTATACACATAGTACAACCACATAAGCATTAAAACCATAAGGAAATATAGACCTTTTTACCCTCGAGACCTACATGGGAAAACCAACACTTGAAAGGATTTTCTTGATCTTTATTCTCAAAAAATGTAGTGTTACAATGAAATTTGTTGGATTTGGGGGGCATTTAGAAATTGACAAAATATTGTGTTATGTGTCCTCTCCTACTCCACCAAAGAAACCCATTCAATTTTTTTTTTCTAGACTATATAGGAAGTGTTGGGCTTTGTTCAAAGGTCATTGGAATGAAAATATTCTTTGTCCCTCCAATTTGCATTCTACAATTCGCTTCTCTCTCATTTCATCCTTTGTTGCCAACATTCCACTTGAAATTCCCATTTCTTCTTGTCTTGTGTTTTTGTGTTTGATTGTCATTGATTAAAATATTAATTGGTCGATCGCTTGTAATAAATAATTCTCATTAATTATTTATTATTTGTTTATTTCCATTTCAAATCACTAATCCCCATTGAGAGTATTACAGTCTCCAAAATATTCTAAGGAAACCAATATCTTTTATCAATGTGGCTCTTGCCTATTTCTCTAGAACATGGATTTCGACTCAATATTTTAGCTCTAGCTTTGGCTATGGATATTCACTCTATATTAAGACTCTAGTTCTATATGTGACTCCAAATTTGGTTCATGGATTTATTTTTTCCAACAATATAGAAGCATGTGTATTGCTTTCCTCTTGTGAGCATAAAATTCTACAATATTCATATTTTGGATTTCTTCAAACAAAATCCATTCCCATCATTGATGTGCGTGTCTCTTTCATTCAAAAACTTAGGGATTGATTATATTGGTAGAAAATAGAATCCAAATTGAACTTTGTTCCTCAAAATAAATTATACCTAGGAAAATTAATTTCTCACTTTTCTAGCAAGTCATTCCACATAATCAAACTCTCTATTTTTTCATTTGACTCTCTTGATCGAGATGGATATCGGTGGTCACCTACCTATTCCACTGGCTCAAAACAAATTTTGTAGTTTGGAAATTTTCTGGGTTAGAGGAATTCTCTAGATGGATATCGGTGGCCACCCACCTATTTAATGACTCAAGACAATTTTTCCAATTTGGCAGCTTTTACAGATTTTCCATGTCCAAAACTTTCAAGGCCATTTTGAGGCCCTAAACTACGTTTTTTTTGTGACTCCACAATCCAACAATTGTGAAAGGAAGGAATAAATGGGTGAATTGTGTACTTCTCAACAAGACCTTTCCAATGAGCTTCTAAACACCCTAAATGGATATTGTATGCAAAAGTTATGGTCCCGAGAAGTTGAAACCTCAACTAACCACCTCGGGACCATCAACCTTTTTATATATCATCTCCTAGGGTTAGGTTTTTGGATGTTAGGTTTTTCACTCCCATGCTTATGATAAAAAATCCCTTTTGGCCTCCTTTTGTAATCATCTTGTCATGAATAAGTGTAGCCTACACATCTCTTCTTAGAGATATAACTACCACCATTCTAACTACTTTTATTTTATGGTATGTTCTATTTCATTCATTTAATAGAATTTGAGTTTAATCTATCATTGTATTCCTTGAAATATATCTGTGTATGTGGTTCTATATATTATCTTTCATTTCATTCTCACATAAAACTGGATCGCTGGTATCAAAGAAATATTCTCTCTATTGTCCCTCAGTGCATGCCCCCAACAAGATCTGGATATCGAGAGTTGGGTCTTCAACTAGTCAATCTTGGGGAAAACCACTCTCATTCGCCCAAACCACCTCCCATGGATGATGAAAATTGAGATGATGGAGAAAGAGATCTTATCAAGTTGTCTCTCAAGGAATCCCTCACATGATAGAGGAATGAGATCAAGCTATTTTTTAAGGATTCTAATATTATACTTAAGTATAGTATTCTAGGAAATTATTTTGGATTGAAAAAAACATATATATAGATAGGTAGGAGAATATCAAATATGAAACATACAATTTACTACTGAAATTTGTAAATTTTGGAGAAAATTATGATAAAAAAACATATTTGATGTATATGAAGGCGATATTAGAGACTAAAAATGACGAAATGGCAAATTTATTTTTTGAAAATAAGATCGAAAATAGCCAATTAGCAAAATTTCGCCCCTAAAAATTACCCTTAATGAGATGATAGAAAATTTTTCCCATATCCTTCGATGGATGCCAATAGCGATAAAGGGATCATCAAGTAGTCACTTTGGAGCATCCACACCCTTGAAGGTACACGTTAACTTTGATATTCCTTCATTTGAAGGATAGATTGATGTAATTGATTCCTTAGATAAATGGTTGAGTCTAGTAGAAGGGTATTTCTATGTCCATAATTTATCCAACAATGAAAATATCACCTTTGCGGTCCTTAAGGCTATCGCCCATGTCAATAATTGGTGGGAAACTTATTGTGAGCAAACCTTAACAAAGGATTATGAAATTTTTTATGCCAATCCCACATGGTTCTCTTTTATAGATGTTGTTAAAGAAAAATATTACCCTGTGGAAAACTATGATGACAAATACATGAAATGTACCACACTACTTCAAGAGATAGACCAAACGATACGAGAGTACAACAACTTTCACACTTTGCACAAAAATATGGGTATCACTGAATCCAAGCAACACATGGTTTTGAAATATCATAGTAGCCAACATTGATATATCCGAACATAGATGGAATTCCTAAACATCTCTTCACTTGGAGCAACTTTTCGGTATGCTATCAAAATCTAGAAATTTCAGCAAAAGAACAAGTGATAATTTGGAGCTATGAATCAACCATAGAAGCAAGGAAAGAGAAACCTTGGATTGCAGAACAAAGGAAAGGGTAAGGAAAACCAACCCCATGACAACTAGTCCCAACCACAAGTAAAGAAGGGTAATAGAAAAAAATTTAAAAAAGGACACTAGGAAGTGGTGTAAGTTCCACAAAATTCCTTGGCACAAAACTAATGGATGTTGCTTGAAGCAATCATTGGTGGTTGATATCAAAGCTTCATAATCATATCTCAGTTTTTATTTGGATTTAGATCCCAACATCATAGTTGTAGACCAGGTGAAGTGGATTATTGATGCAAAACCCAATGTCACCATTTCTACCACACATATTCAACTAGAGGAATTAGAAGGGTCAGAGGTAGATGAGTGCATCTTCCAATAAAAAATGTGGGTTAAGGGAATACCCCTACATTTTGTTGTTGACAGTGGGAACCAAAATGACCTAATATTAGCATAATTCATCAAGAGATTGGAGCAACCGAAAACACCACACCTGCATCCATACACCATCGATTGGCTAAGCCGAGGACAAGGTATCTATGTTAGTCATCAATGCCATCTACCATACGACATCAAGCATTTCAAAGACGGGGTACTATGTGATGTGGCCCCATGTGAAGTCTATGGTGTTATTTTAGGGAAACCATATATGTGGAACCGTCATGCTGTGAGTCACGACCTCATAGTGTCATTGTCACTTTGGGGGGACAACTCTATCAGATACTAGAGACAGTTGCACCTACCGCAGTCTCTTTGACCTCAACCAAGCAGTGCAGAAAGATAATTTCCCACAATGGAAAATTTTATCTCTTCACAATTGCCTCTAAAGGTGAACATCATATCATAGAAGCCTCCACAACCTCTGCACGAAGTCCCTCTACTTAGAAAAAACAAGAATAACACAAAAAAATTATTGTCTCACATATATGGGTACCTATATGGTACAAGGCCACACATTCAAGGTGCTCATCCAGAAAGGAATCATCCACACTAGTTCAAACCAAGGATAATAAGGAAACCAAATTTGTTGAATGAGTCTAGCACATCCATCAACAGCAATTACAACTCTATCAAGATGTCAAAGCAAGGAAGCTTCTTGACCTCAACAAATGTCTCACCAAGATCTCAAATCAACACAAATTTTTACATATGATGAGGGACTCGTAGACACAATGGAGACCATTTCTTCTTAAGGGGGAGGGCTAATCCAAATGGATATCAGTGGCCACCCACCTATTCCACTGGGTCAAATTAGTTTTTCCATTTTGGAATTTGTTAGGGTCAAAGGAATTCTCCAAATGAATATTGATGACCACCCACCTATTCCATGATCTTAGGATTGTTTTTCTAGCTTGGCACTTTTTACAAATTTTTGTGTCAAAAACATTTGGGTCCATTTTGAGGCCCAAAATGACGTTTTTTTGGTGATGCCACAGTCCATTCGTAGCCCAAGGCAAGAGTGGATGGGAAAAATTCGTACTTCTCAGCTAGAACTTTTCAACAAGATGCTGGATGCCCTAAACGAAGATCATATGCAAAATTTATTCCCTCGAGAATTTGACACCTCAACCAACCACCTTGGGACCCGCAAACCCTTTTACGAATCATCTCCTATGGTTAGGTTTTTTGGATTTTAGGGTTTTTTCCCTCATGTTTATAGTAGAAAGGCCCTTCGACCTCCTTTTGTAATCAACTTGTCAGGAACGAGCGTAGCTGCCACATCTCTTCTTAGAGATATAACTAGCACCATTCTAGTTGCTTTTATTTTATAGTTTGTTCTATTTCATTCATTTAATAGAAGTTGAGTTTACTATATCACTATGTTCCTTGCAATATATCTATGTATGTGGTTCTATATATGCTATTTCGTTTCATTCTCACATAAATCTGGATCATTTCTTTAGCACAATCATTTTCATTTTCAACTAGATTGATTCTTATACTACAATGGCCTCATGGTGCATTTTTTTATGATTTTATGGTAACAATGCAACATCACAAAAAAATAATGATATAATTCAAATCTCACTAGGTAATCTCTAATCCAACTATTAAATATTGGAGGGAAAATGTTGTGTTTGAGGGTTCACTCTATCAATTCAATGAAGGTGAATGGTATATTTTGTTGATGGTTACTATAATGTGTGGATATGTTTTGGGGATTTAAAGGTAAATCAACATAGAAATGAATCCCTAACATGGAAATATCCTATGGGTACAACGATTGCTACAACTATCATTGTTTCCTCTTCTATGATGCTCATTTTTTTATTTCTTATGAATACTCAAAGCATCTTCTTAATTACCAATAATTTCACACATCAACAATTATAAATAGAGATTCTACCTCTGAGGCTCCATTGTTATTAAATTCATACCACTAATGATGAAAAAACAACAATTGAAATGTTGAACCAATTAGTGAAATAAAATAAAAAAATAAAAAAATGGTAAATAAATTTATATGTATAGTTGAAAAACAATAAGCAAAGAATAAATTAACCATCATACGTTTACAAATATGTTGTAATCTTATTAATATTGAGACGGGGGGTGAATCAGTAATAGCATAGTTATGAACAATTTTTACTTCTTATCAATTAGAATTGGAACATTAAATTATTCATTCACCATAAACTGAAACATTCAACATCACATGCGCAATACACAGAACACATAGAATTTTACGTGGAAACCCAAATGGGTTAAAACCACATAATGCTCTCTTATATTAAAAATATTACATTCATGGAAGCACCAACTTCAAGGAGGCATCGACCCCCTAGTTTTACAAGTTACGACCTAAAGGAAGCACTGACTCTGTGATTTACTAGCTTCAACTGGAAGGAGGCACCGACCCCCTGTTCCTTGCCCCATCCTGCCACCCTGATATGACTATAGAAAGTATTTCTTTGTTGTTCTACTAATCCACGCACTCATCAGATTGTCTGTTGTTCATTTCATTGTGCACACCTTCTAAAAAATGAGATCCTACAATCACTGAACTTTTTCACATTCTTTACTTCACTACATCAACATTTCACAGCTGACTTCATACTTAATCCCATTTTGCAATTTGCGCTCTAGTTCAGTATTCCATTCTGGCTATGCGCATTTGCAAACTCAACTGATATTGCGCGTCTTTTGTTGCACTGTTGTTTTGAATTCATGTATCTGTATTAGATCAAACTACGCACCTTTTTTGTATTACACTTTTGTCTTGATGCATCTGTATTTAGATAATATTTACCTTCTATGCATCAACTGCAGTACGTCCTTCCTATTCTTCACACTTGTCTCGGATTAACTACTTCACTTCATGCATCACTAGATGTGCTTCAAGTATGTCTTCATGCATATGTCTTAGATCATTTGTAACTTTTTTGCATACTATCTGTGACATGATCATTCTATTCTCACTCACCTGTGCATCATCTGTAGTCCTACATTTTTATCTTCGCACAACTATCATAGATCAACTACATCATCTTGTCCACCATCAACAATTATGTTCTTTTGTTTATGCGCACTTGGCTCCCTGCCAGATCATGTCGTTCTGATTCCATGAGCCATTGATACCCCAAAATAAGAAGCTTTCAAAATCAGAGTGCTACCACATTTGCATTATCAAGCTTCAAGCTTACTTCGACTCTCCAACTTGCCTTCTTATTTGTACTTGTCCTACACAGATGGTATGTCCACAAGTTTGTCACAATGTCCATTCTTCCTTGCTTCACAGTTTTGCTTACTTCACTCTTCCACCACTTGTCATGTTATGCGCCACTGAGGTGTCATCCCTTGTGGGTATTGCACGTACTTGGTCCCTTGCAATGTGGCTATTGCACACTTTGGAACTACTTTGTGTGGGGTATTTTTTCCTTTATGTAACATTTCTTGTGGGTATTGGACACTCAACTTTTTCGACTGGAAATTTATTTTGGGACTACTTGCATTCTTCAACAACATGCATACATCTCCGAATTGTGGGTCTTGCGCACTTCTAGGACTAGCATATATGTCTAACCATTTCTTTCTTCCAAGCCTCTTTCACACTCTCAAACCTTATCCAACCAACTTGTCTTATTTTACCTTGAAGTACCATGACTAGGTGGACTTAGGACTTGCACTTGTACCTTATGTACTTCTTCAAACAAGATGTACTTCTGTAAAGTGGCTTTCATATACTTATTCAAACTGGGACAAGGATGTTGAATCCTCTTTGACATCAGTTGACATCAATTACAACCAATGTTTAACAAAATCAATTGCTATGATAGATTTCTCATTGGAAAACTCATTCATGTGTTGTTGAGTTGATATCCAACAAGATTATAATGAATAAAACAATATTACATGGTTGGGATGTTAGGAACCCATGTCAACCCTTCTCTTTACATTGTTAGTATATTGTTGTTGGATGCATATGCTTTGTAAGTCGTACCATGAGTATATTGTATTATCCCACATTGTTAGTATATTGTTGTTGGATGCATATGCTTTGTCAGTCGTCCCATGAATATATTGTATTATACCACATTCATGGGGAGAAATAGTTGTTTAACTTGGACTTAGTATATAAGTATGTGTTGAGGCCAAGGAAATCCCCGAGTTATTTGTATTGATCTTGCTCAAAGGAGGTTGCCCCCTCAAAGTGGTCTGCGATCAATAAATTTCTTTTGTGTTCTACTATATCGTGCATTTTCATAATTTAATTGCTGAAGGTTCCTCTCATCTAGTATCAGAGCACTTTCTTGGGCTTGCTGGGTGGAATTTCTACCAAATTGTTTTCGCAGTGGCTTCCAGGCACTATGATTATTGCAGTAGTTATTTTTGTTTGCATCTGTATTGTTGATTTCAATTGCAGGTTCGGATATGAGAATAATCCCTATTTGCTTAACTGTGGGAAGTACTTGGGCATAGCTGTAAAACTCACAGTGAGGAGTACCGCAGGAACCACGAAGTAGTTGGCCCATTGAGAGGACCTACCAGTGAAAAGCGCAACGAACCCTACATGATTGAATAGTTACCACCTGTGAGGTAAACCAAGAGCTGTCATTTGTGGAAAATCGGTTATCAGTTTTACCTGAGACATGCAGTGAGGGGTACTGCCCCAATACGCAAGTCGTTAGACAACATTGGTAGCCGATTGAATCGCATGAACCTTTAGGAATACGAGCATACATGGGGTCCATATCTATTTCCAACTGATAAATAGCATATTACATCTGGCCAGAGCCATTGCAGATTAGTTACAATCTGTTGCAGATCAATTCCGAGCCGTTGCAGATCAATTTTGGGAAAAAAACCATTTTTTATTTTCCCATTTCTTCTTTTCTTTAGCTCTATTTCCCTTGAAAATTCATTGGAAACCCTGCACTTCCATTCTTCCTATTTCCTTACTGAGGACCCTATCCCAAATTCCACTTCCCGAAGCCCAAAATCTCACATTTTTCTATTGTTAAGGTTTTCCATAACTTATTCGATTTTTACCCAATCGCCTTCAAATTTTTCCACGGTGTTCATTTCATATTTCTACTTATTTGTCCCTCTTTGAATTTTTTTCTCATTCTTTCACCCCACTTCTGAAATCCTCATTTTTTGCTTCCATGTCCATTAGAAGGTGTCCAAAACCTAGTCAAACCCCAATTACCCATCAAAGTTTTTCCCAAATCCAAGACTTTCTTTACTAAAAAAGTTTTCGTTTTTGTTTTTCTACCCATTCTTCCAAAAAAAAAACAAAAAACTCTTGGTTATGGTTGTCACCCGCGCAGGAGCAAAAAACATGGAGGAAGAACTTGCAACCCTCAAGACCAAACTCCAAGATCTGGGTGAAAAAATTATTAGCCTCTATATTCGGCACTCAACCATGAACAATAGGTGACAACCAGAGTCTTCTGTCCACACTGAGTTCTTTTCTTCCAACAATTTTCATGTGCCGAAGCTTGATTTTCCGCGCTTCAGTGGTCATGAACCAACTGGATGGATATACCAGGAAGAACAATATTTCGGTCTACATAATACCTTTGATGTAAAAAAAGTCCCACTTGCATCCTTTCATTTGGAACATGAAGCCCTTCAATGGTTTCATTAGTACATCAAGGCTCATGAAGAGCCAAAATGGACATATTTTTTTCAACTCCTTTTGGAACGATTTGGTCCTACTTCTTTTGATGAATTCATAGGAGCACTCACTAAACTTATCCAAATTGGTACTGTGAGAGAGTATCAGACATAATTTGAGAAACTAGCCAATCACAAAGAAATATTTCCTAATGAATTCTATAGGAGTTATTGTGTCAGTGGTATGAAGGATGCAATCCGATCTGAGGTTAAAATGTTATATCCTAACATAATGATGGAAGCCCTAAGGTTGGCTAAGTTGGCGGAGGACAAGATCAGAGCCCAACAATACTCCAAATCTACTGTTGTTCCATTCTGAACTATGGTTTCCAAACAACCTCCCATCACGCCATCACCTAGAGCAAATCCTGTAAAGCATTTGTCTGAAGCAAAGATGCAGGAAAGTAGAGAAAAATGGATTTGTCATAATTTTGATGAGAAATTCACTCAGGGACATAGATGTGTTGAGAAAAATCTATATCTCTTGGATGTGGATTCTCCGCCTGCAACTGAAATTTGTGAAGAATCTCAGGATACAATAAATGATCAGGTCGACATTCAGCAGCCGCCTATTGACCCTCCTTCTCAAGACGACCACCTAGATATATCTCTCCATGCTTTAGCCAGATTCACCACCCCCCAAACAATGCGGGTCAAGGGTTACTTCAATAATCTCCCTCTTACAATACTCATTCATTATGGTAGCACGCATAACTTCATTGACGCTCGGATCGCTAAATAGGGCGATTGTTTTGTCCATCCTTGCTCCAACTTTGAAGTCATGATTGTCAATGGGGGCACCTTACCTTGCAAGTGGAAGTATCGCAATGTGCATATCTCTATTGGAGATTATAACCTATGCTCCAATATGTTTTCCTAAGCCTTAGGCATATGTGATGTGGTTTTGGGAAATGAATGGTTACGCACACTTGGCCCCATCTTATGGGATTTTGTTGAAATTTGGATGCAGTTTTCAGTAAATGGGAAAAAACACACATTTACAAGATTACAACCAGGGTCTCTCAGCATCATCAGTTCACATCGCATGGAAAATATCCTTAAGAAGAATTCACATAGTGTCATCGCTAAGATCCATTCCATTTAGATGCACCCATCAGCGGTCTCCACTACTCCTTTGGATCTAAATTTTTTTGGGATAGATATGCATGTGTCTTTGTTGAACATGTGGGATTTACACCTTCAAGACCAGAGGACCATCGTATTCAGATCCTTCCTCAAATGGTTCCTACCAACATCAGTCCCTACCGCTACCCATTTCACCAAAATACAGAGATTGAGATGCTCGTTCGGGACTTACTAAAGCAAGGTATTATTCTCCCTAGTACAAGTTCCTTTTCTTCACCAGTTCTTCTTATCCGAAAAAAATATGGGTGATGGCACCTCTACATTGACTTCCAAGCACTTAATCACCTCACAATCAAGGATAAGTTTCCAATTCCTATTGTTGATGAGTTGCTTGATGAGCTTCATGGTGCTCATTTTTTCTCCAAGTTGGATCTTAGTTCTGGGTATCACCAAATTCGGGCTCATGAGGATGATATCCCTAAAATGGCTTTCCACACACATGATGGCCATTATGAGTTTTTGGTGATTCCATTTGGCCTTACTAATGCTCCATCCACATTCGAGGCATTGATGAATAAAATATTCCGGCCCTACTTGCGGAAATTCATTGTGGTCTTCTTTGATCATATCCTTATCTATAGTAAAACATGGATTGAGCATCTCTAGCATCTGGATCTTGTACTGCAACTTTTCTTTGATCATCATCTCCATGCAAAACATTTTAAATTTGCTTTTGGACAGGAGGAAGTAGAGTATCTAGGGAATATTATTTCAGCACAATGGGTTTGCGTGGATCCTACCAAAATAAATGCCATGAAAAATTGGCCGCATCCTCAGACACTCAAGAACCTTCGTGGTTTTTTGGGATTGACTAGATACTACCGCAAGTTTGTAGAGTATTATGGGAAGATTGCAGCTCCATTAACCACTCTATTGAAAAATTATGCTTTTACATGGACACATGTTACTGAGTGTGAATTTGACCAACCGAAACATGCTATGTGTGATAACAACAAACAGTGTAGGGATGTGTCTACTCTATTTTAACTATTTTACTAAGAAGTGCTGAGCTTGCATGTAAGCAAATGAAAATGATTATCACAAGTTATTATTAATATCTACATTCATTCATCAAACATGATAAGCAAAGCTAAGATCTAATGCCATTTGAAAATCTAAATCATACAAGATAATCAACATTCAAACATTCAAATGGAACAAACTTGAATCATTTCATATAAAAAAAATGAAGAGGTACATCCTTACCATGGATCTTGGTGTGAATCCCTCCTCCATTACCATGAGCTTTCCTTTCTCCACCCTTGCTTTTGAAGAAATTGAGCTTTTCCTCCTCCTTCAGAATCTTTCCAGCATGCCTTCACTCTTTCTTTGTGTACCTTACAATGCTCCAAATTCCTTTCTTATATAGCATTGGGAAATGGGCCTTCAAGCTTCTCTTTTCAATATGGGATTGCTCTTTTTCATTATTTTAGATCATTTTCACTCAAAAACCCACTTTTCCATAGTTTTAGGCTTTTTTGCACAACTTAGCATATGTTAAACACAATTAATGCACTTTAATGCATTTGTCTTCACTTTTTGATTGGTGTTGTTTAGTTTTAGACCTCTTGTGAGCAGTTCAATCACTGAACTTGGTCTCCTTAGGTTCTTACTTTCTTCACTTAATCCTTCCATTTATGGGAGAAGTAATTAGATCAGAGAGGATTTGTCTCTGAATGTACTTATGTTTTGTCTTCATGTTGCGGGCGCATAGTAAAAATATGCTTCTTCTATCACATGACTAAGGGTGTTAATTTGATTGTTAATAGATGCCCCCTAATGTGTGAGGTCCAAAGAAGAGCTAAGGGCCGAAATACATTACTGAAATTTATACTCTGTATACTTATACTCTTTATACTGATACTCTTTATCGTTCAAAACAAGGATGAGGAATGGAAAAACTTACAAGTGCAGGATTGGGGATCACACTTGCATGTCAATCATAGCAATTTCTCAAATATAAAATATCTTCCCGATGCGGGCATACCCATGCTCAGCAGTAAACAAGCATGGCCATGAACAATACACAGTGGATCCATGTCAAAAGTAAATTTTTCAGAAGTGTAAACATGCACTTTGATGAGTGTTAGAACAAGGTCTTTATCGAACTTCTGACATGGAAGTCTAATCTTGCATAGCTCGGGCAATGCATTGATGAGTGATACAGCTTTTTTTCCCAAGATCTTCAATACAAACCGATGATAGTACGAGTTTATATCATGCGAATAAATGATATGATGTCGAGCATAATAAAATACCATCTCATTACCGGTGATTGATGTATACTGTCAACATATGCGAAGAGACCCATCGATAAGGATGATGGACTCTAAGGTACTGAGTACAAACTAGCAAGTGTGAATAGATGTTCTGAAGTCGAACACTTGTAGAATCAAACAATCAAGGCTCATTGATGTATACCCACTGTCATTTGCGAGGAAACCTGCCACTAATGACTGCAAGATCCAAGGTACTCTTGGGTTTCTAGATCCATGTCCTAGATTATGATTTGATTTCGATAGGAATAGATCCATTGGAAGGAGGGTATTAATTCATCCCACATCAACTGATACGAAACAAAGATCAATAGTCTGATATAATTTGGTAGAATTGCAAGATCCAACACTGTATACTGACACAAGGAAGGATGACATGATTGGTCAGGAATATTTGAGGAATGGCCGACTCGGATTGAACTTTCCTTGAACACATAACACGACACAAAATGGACAATTGGAAACATAGGACTTTGAGTAACCGACCTTGATGAAATCCATTAATGCCAGATGCATTAACGAAAGCTCCATTGGTGACGGGAAGGATAACCCATCGGTGGAGATCTATTCAAAATAATGGTACAATTTCTTAAGGCAAATGTAGATGGTGTACTGACAGTGGATACAATATTATGTGCCATGTTCAAGGGTGAAAAGAACTGACTGTTTCCGTTTTCTTCAAATTTTATGATATGAAGTGATTCAAGTCTCTCCCTTTTTGGATTTTTGTGTTTTTTAATTTTTATACTTTTTCATTTTTTTTAAAAAGAATAATGAATGCTATGATACATAGGAGGGAACGAATGTTGCATGGGCGTATGCCTATTTTTCAAGGGCACGGGTTAGGCCAAGGCAAAGATCCATATTGAAAACAAGGGCTGATCTAGTTGTGCACACTCTTACAGTTGTTCCCTCCCAGGGTAGGCTATCTGGAGCAGGATTATGTGTCGACGGACGATGAAGTAATACCATGTGATTGAGGTTTATCCAATTTGGTGAAATGGCCAAGTAGGAACGGTTCAATGAGGTTTACTTCAGCTTGAGTCTTGTGAAAAATGCCAAAATCATAGATCATCATGACTCATGGTCTGTCTCAACTACCTGAATCAAATAGTTCGAACTATAAAAGTATTCAAGTCCTGAAATCAAAACCATTTCACTACCCAACAGTTTAGTTAGAAATTGGTTCAAATGTGCATTTAATATCTAAAAAGATAGCCCAAATTGAGGAATTATGCATCTTTCTATCATTCAAAAAGATACAGTTTGTACATGTATGAATAAAAGATAAGTAAGAAATACTCATGATTTACCATATGCGTTCGTAGTGAAACTAATGTATGAGAGGAAGCATCCCCTTTCAGCTTGAATTTCTAGAAGCTGTGAACCTTTAGTCTTTGATCTGCCAGTTGTGGGTTAGTGTCGATGTTGGACTAGAAAATTTTGAAACAATTTTCCATGTTTTCAGATTTTTCCAAATTTTTTCATTTTTTTGTATGAAATTTTTTTGGATGTTATCTGTAAGAAAAAGAATAAAAAAAAGAAAAGTATTTACACTATTCTTTTTGGTGTGTGCAAAATTTACACACTTTTTGGGTTATGATGTAAGCTAGGTTATTTCGGTTTGATAACAACAAATAGTGTAGGCATGTGTCTACTCTATTTTAGCTATTTTACTAAGAAGTGGTGAGATTCTATGTCAGCAAATGAAAATGATTATCACAAGTTATTATTAATATCTACATTCATTCATCAAACATGATAAGCAAAGCTAAGATCTAATGCCATTTGAAAATCTAAATCATACAAGATAAGCAACATTCAAACATTCAAATGGAACAAACTTGAATCATTTCATATTAAAACAATGAAAAGGTACATCCTTGCCATGGATCTTAGTGTGAATCCCTCCTCCATTGCCATGAGATTTTCTTTCTCCACCCTTGGTTTTGAAGAAATTGAGCTTTTCCTCTTCCTTCAAAATCTTTTCAGCATGCCTTTGCTCTTCCTTTGTGTACCTTACAATGCCTCAAATGCCTTTCTTATATAGCATTGGGAAATGGGCCTTTAAGCTTCTCTTTTCAATATGGGATTGCTCTTTTTCATTATTTTAGATCATTTTCACTCAAAAACCCACTTTTCCATAGTTTTTAGGCTTTTTTGCACAACTTAGCATACTTTAAGCACAATTAATGCACTTTAATGCATTTCTCTTCACTTTTTGATTGGTGTTGCTTAGTTTTGGACCTCTTGTGAGCAGTTCAATCATTGAACTTGGTCTCCTTAGGTTCTTACTTTCTTCACCTAATCCTTCCATTTATGGGAGAAGTGATTAGATCAAAGAGGATTTGTCTCTGAATGTACTTATGTTTTGTCTTCATGTTGCGGGCGCATAGTAAAAATATGCTTCTTCTGTCACATGACTAAGGGTGTTAATTTGATTGTTAACAATGTGTACTACATATTTTCTAGCTATGCCCGATTTTTCCAAGCCCTTCACTATTGAGAGTGATGCTTGCGACAATGGACTTGGTGTTGTTCTCCTTCAAGATGAAAATCCCATTGCGTTCACTAGCAAAGTCCTTTTTGGTAAGAATTTAGTTGCCTCTACATACGAGAAGGAAATAATGATGGCTATTTTTCATGCAGTATAGAAGTGGCAGCCATACCTATGAGGGAATCATTTCTACATCAAGACTGATCACCAGAGTCTGAAATATTTCCTGGAACAACAGGTCTCCTCCCCAACACAAAAGAAATGGGTTAGAAAACTCATGGGTTATGTCTATGAGATCAGTTACAAGAAGGGTAAGGACAATATTGTGGCAGATTCTCTTTCTCGCACATTTGATGACCAAGTTTCTCTTTCATCTATTTCTATGCACGTTCCAAATTGGTTGCAATCTATTCATCAAGGCTATGGCAATGAATCATCATTATCTCCAATCATCCAATAGTTGGCCAAAAACCCTTCTGTTTTACTGCATTACTCTAGGGATGGTGCTTTCAAGAGATACAAAGGTCTCCTAGTGCTTCCCTAGAGCACATATCTTCAATAGGTTGTCTTCTATGAACTCCATGCTTCTCCATCAGCAGGGCACTATGGGTTCCTCAAAACGTATGAGCGGGCGCGACATAACTTATTTTGGAAGGGAATCAAAAGGAAAAATCAATAGATGGTGGTTGAATGTCATACCTTCTAGCACAACAAGGGTGAAATGACACTCCTTCCGGGATTGCTTGAACCCTTTTCCATCTATACACAAATTTGGACATATATTTCTATGGATTTCATTGAAGGGATCCCTAAATAAGGAGGGAAGACAATGATTTTGGTTTTGGTTGATCGCCTCTCCAAATATAGTCATTTTTGTGCCCTCATCCATCCCTATACCGCCTCCTCAGTCGCACAAATTTTCCTGGACCAGATATTTTGTCTTCATGGAATCCCTTCTTCCATTGTCTTAGATCGCGCTGCAACTTTCACCAGTCATTTTTGGACAGAACTATTTCGCCACACTAGCACCAAAGTGAATATGAGTTCATGGTATCACCCACAAACAGATGGTCAGACTGAAGTTATCAACAAATGTTTGGAAAATTATCTTTGTTGCTTCACCTCTGAACAACAACATCAGTGGGAAAAGTGGCTCCCTCTCACTGAATGGTGGTAAAATACCCCCTACCACACTACATCTAAAATGACTCCATATGAAGCAGTCTATGGTCAGGCACCGCCAGTGATTCTTCCATAAACCCCCATCAGTTCACTAGTACAGGAAGTTGACATGGTTCTTCAAACCCAAGATCATATTCTTTGCATTTTGTTGGACAATATTCACATGGCAAGAAATCAAATGAAACAACAAGCCAATAAGCACCGTTCTGAGCACACTTTTCAAGTAGGTGATATGGTTTTTCTTCGTCTACAACCTTACAAGAAATCCTCCCTGAAATTCATGTCTCTTTTCTAAAGAAAGTTCTTGGCACCAACATCAGAGAACAAACTGTTTTACCAGAACTGCATAATGAAGGATCCATGATTTTGGAGTCTGAGGCCATTGTCAATAGGTGTACTCGTCAGCTTCTCTCTATATCCATCACAGAGGTATTAATTCAGTGGCACAGAATGCAACCAAAGGATGCTACATGGGAACCACTCCTTAATGTTCAACAACAATTTCCATATATAAAACTTTGAGGACAAAGCTTTTTCTAAGGGAGAGGGGATGTTAGGAACCCGTGTCAACCCTTCTCTTTACTTTGTTAGTATGTTGTTGTTAGATGCATATGCTTTGTAATTCATCTCATGAGTATATTGTATTATCCCACATTGTTAGTATATTGTCGTTGGATAGTATATTGTATTATCCCACATTCATGGGGAGTAATATTTTTTTAGCTTGGACTTAGTATATAAGTACATGTTGAGGCCAAGGAAGGCATCCACGAGTTATTTGTATTGATATTGCTCAAAGGAGGTTTCCCCCTCGAAGTGGTCTGCTATTAATAAATTCATTTTGTTCTTTTCTATATTGTGTATTTTCATCATTTAATTGTTGAAGGTTCCTCTCATGGGATCCTCATATAATTACTTTTTAATTATGTACAGAATTTTCCTCTCATGTTTCCATAAACAAGTTGTTTGATTAATTGATTGTCAAGGGGTTTCAATGAACCCCTACTGTAGATTATCTATATCCATCGATATTTCACACATATCCAAAAAGGGAAAAATTAATGCAATATTGAAGAGAAAATTCATTAGGGATTCCCTTGATGTTGGTATCATCCTGATTTCTACTTGATTAGTGAATTTGACGTCTTATATTATTGTAAATCCCTAGACATTTTCTTACCCCTGACTAGAAAATTTAGGAATCTCTTCATTCCATTAAATATTTACAACCATATCCTGCATTTGGATATGCAATTCTTGGAATGAAGTTTTGGATCAAGCCTCCAATACTTGACTTCCTATGTTTATTCATCTTACAATTCTAGTAAAATTCCCCTTGATTGCATGGTCTTATTGGAATTCTCTTTTTATCCATGTTCCTATGAATTTATTAGGGAAGTTTATATCTATTTGTTGCGTGGGATTTGGTTTGCCTCTCCTTATAGGAAGCCTCAATACGGCCTTTCTTCCAACATAAGGAACATACCTCGAAATACCAATAAATGGTAGCTCTAGGCCCTTCTTGTAGTAGTAACAAAGATTGGATGTCTTGCTTGATACATAACTCTTGTTCTTTTTCTTCTTATTGTGGTTGGTTGTCTTGATAATTGTTCTAATTGATGGAATAGACCAAGTCATTAAAATTTACTCATAGAAACCCTTTTAAACTTCACCACAAGAAGGATGGATTTATAATATGCTACCATGATGATCTATTTATATACTTTCCTCTAAGTAGAAGACAAAATATGCCACATATGTTTCGTTCAAAAAAATTATCTTCATCGAAATGCATTTTTTCTCCCTACCACTAAAATATAGGTATTCATTCTTGACCCTTGGTTAAACTACAATGAGATTTCAATTTGTTGACTTATGTGGCTTATCATGTACCATTGGAACTGATATATATTAATAGAAATTCCTTGTCTCAGTTAAGGTGTCAGCTTCTTATATAGTAGAAATGGAAGGTATTTGAGCTTCATTTATCTCTTAGAAAGCTACATATAGATTGGCTAATGCATCATTTTCCATTCCCCATTATTGTGCAACTAACCCATCATCTAAGTGAAACTATGCTCATGCCAATTATATAGTGTTAGATGTCCAATATTCCTCAATTGTTTAGGGTGGACCATTGATAGAGAAAGAGCATTATTCCAGGCTTATTTTGAAAACCACGAAGCTATTAGATATAACTACATAATTAAGAGAGGATGAAGGGTGATCCTTAATCGAATGGTCGTCCTTTTCAATCCATTGCCTACATATACAATCATTATTTTCACTATTTTCATTTGTCTTCGACATAAAACACAACAAGCAAACTTTCTTAAATTATATTGGTAAAAACATGTAAATCGTAATAAACATATGAATCTACTTACGCAATGATTCTAATTAACTACCAGGAAGTTAATTCCACTTGAAATTAGATGGTACATGAAAATAATTTAACTTTTTGCAATCATGTATTTTTGGGGGAGAAGAAGAGATATATTCATAATTTATTGATGATAAATAGAAAATAGAAATGATACCTAATGATTTTTTTCTATCACCTTCATGACTTATCTCTACATTCTGCAAGATTAGTCCACTTATCCACTAATATTATGGCTATATGTGCTAACTTTACTCCAACAAGGAAACAATATGGAATTTAGTCCAAAAAATGCTAACTTAAAATTTAGAACCAAGATGATCTGATAGAAGGGAAATTAAATAAAACAACACAATTATCCCTCTCTGTATTCTTTTAGCATTTCCTTACATAAGTCTCATTGTGTCCTTTTCACCTCCCTTGAACCTTTTATTTATATGCCGAAAAGTTAAGAAAAGTAATTAGGACTAGTTAGAAGTTGGTATATGGGTTGTACACATGTACATCCTACATGTCTTCTGCTCAAATATTGTATTTTCAATGCATTTTTCATTATATTTCGTCAATTTTGAAGGTATTTTCACATTGCTTGAAGGAAATAAGTTGGTGACCTCACCTTGCATGAAGTAAATACATGGGTAATCATGTGTTGTATTTTTATAACACTAATTGAAATCTAGTCACCCTAATGTAACCCTAATTAACATACCATCATTCATGTTACCTTAATGACATCAGAGCCTCCCAAACAACATCTAATTATCCATAATTTGGATTTAAGTGTCCCTAACCACTATATAATGCCCTAATAGATTCAGGTTGATTGTCATCTCCTCAGAAAAAGAGTTTGAACTCATTCCAACTTAATTCCTATTAAAAAACACTATGTTTAGATCCCCACACCCCTTTTCCTTGAGTAGGGCATGTGGCCACGCACTTTTCCCTCATACAAGGTGTGTGGGCCTTGAAAAATGTTAAAAAGAATAAAAAAAATTGCAAAAGTTGACAGTTGAAGTGGCAATCCCTTGGTGGAATCAACTTCAATGACCTCCTAACCATCATAAATATGTCAAACACCTAATAAAAATGAATCTATGGGATGGAGGAGGGGAGATTCAAGAGAGAGAACACACATATTATGTTGAAATAGCTTCCCATGTTTTTGCGTTTTTAGGTGATCTTTTCCCCACCCATTGGTCGTCATCCCTAACTGATCCTATCTTCTTCTTGATAAGGTTGTCTATTTACCTTTTCCTATATGTGAGAGGAGGATTGATAAAAGAGGGACTAGTACAGATCAATGGCTGGAGGGTTACAAAAAAATCCAAACCACGGTTTTGGAGGTTCCCATGGTACAATTATGTTTTATTATGTAGTGTTTCCATTGTTGTTAATAAATATATACTATCTCTTCCCCATCCCAAAATGTATTCCTTTGCAATTCTTTTGGGTTCATTCATATAAAGGGTGTTGATTTATCTAATTAATAAACTACATTTAGTGGTTTATGATTCATATTTTGTGCTTAGTTTATGATTCAATTTATATCAAAACATTTTGAGGAGGGTGTTAGTGGTAAAATTTGTCCTTTGACTGTTTGAAGGGCAAGTTTAGCACATCTTAAAGATTTGGAATAGTTGAGGAAAAGTTGTTTTGATATTAACAATCAAATAGAGAGATCATATGGGTATAATTTTATGTTTAAGGTTTTAAAAATATCTAATACTCAGGGTGAAATTTCAATAAGCTCATAGGAATAAAACTTAGACTACAGATATGGTTTTCTAATACAAACAAGAATAAGGATGTATGAACATACAGGAATGACAACTATATATTCACAAATCTAATTCAATTTCAATAAATCATTCATAAATCTAATAGATATATGCTTAGAAACAACTTTTAATTGCAAGCAACAAGAAACCATGAATGTTCTTAGATATGAACCAAAATATTACTATTTGCATTGTGAAAGCTTTTCTGTTTCCAAACAAAAGAGTGAAACCAAGATATATGAAAATCACAGTCTGTAGAATAAGAATATGATCACAAAGCATGAAATATCACTGTTTGTATTAGTAGTGGAGAAAAAATATACATCTCCCTTTCCAACCTCTACTTCATGCTTGGAAGAAGAACCCCATTTCCATTCATAATGTCCCTTTAAATAAAAATTACAATAATTAATTCAAGCAAAAAATTAAAATTAAATACGGAACAAATCGATGTAGAAGTGACCGAATTTTTCCTTTGACCTAGACGTGACGGTCTGCAACCTCATCGGATCTGGCCATCATCAGGGCCTGCTGGTTCTTCTACGCCCGGTGCCTCACACTTCGAGGGCGCCTCGATGGCCTCCCCCCTGGACCCGAGCCCGGAAGAGAAATGAGTTAGACTTGATGACGCCTTTCGTGCATTGGTTGCTGCAACTCCTCCTCCGCCGGCGTCTCCTACCTCCTCAGATGCCTTTGTAAAACGAACGACTACTCCTCGGATCCAAATCACATCGGCAGCTTCATGTCAAAAAGCTCTTGCTCTCAGCGAGAGAGGCCTGATAGGTAAGCTCACGGGGATCTGGCCTTCACCCAAAACCATGGACGCCTGGATCAATAAAAATGGGATGCCCTTAATCTCTGGGGCTCTACAACATTGTTTTTGTTTTAAGGGATTCTTCACCTTTCTTTTTGAGCACAAGATTGATAGAGATCTTAGTTTTAGAAGCGGGCCTTATTTCCTGGGTATCCGTGGTCTTTATTTAAATCGATGGCATCTATCTTTTGATCCGGAAAAAGATGTCCCATCTGCAGTACCTGTATGGGTTCGGCTACCACATCTTCCTCTCCATTACTGGAATGATGAAACCCTGCAGGCTATTGGTAATGCCCTAGGCACTTTTATCGACAAAGCTGAACCTAAAGGGCCTTTGTTCTCCTATTCCCATATCTGTGTTGAAGTTGATTTAGAAAAGGGATTGCTCGAGGGAGTAAACCTGCATATGGAGGGTTGGGAACACATGTAGAAGGTAGATTATGAAGAGCTCCCATTCAAGTGCAAAAAATGCCATGAGTATGGCCACTTTGTCAAGAATTTCCCAAAATATGTGCTAGAAACACAGAATCAGCCTCAGGAAGAAGGTTGGAAACAGACAAAGAGGGGAAGGAAAACGACTCAACAAAACTCCGCAACTATGGACTCCCACTTGGAAAAAAATAAAGAAAAAGACCAGAGTGGAAAAAATAAAGAAAAGGAACAGGTGGGAATAAATGATATCACCAGCAACCAATTTCAATCTTTGGCTATGGAAGATGGAGAAATTCCCACTCAAGAAAATGCAGAGAAAGAGAGTGAGGCAGATGATGCGCATGATCCCGCAGACCCACCCCTACAACAGTGGAAGGAACGGAAGGAGAATCGACTCCTAGTGTCACTTGGGTGAACAGGGTGAAAAGAAGCTCTATTTTACCGCAGATATTCTCCCTGGAACCATCGTCATCTCAAGAGGCTCTAGATTCACAGGATGGTATTTTTATTCCAAACACAAGGGGAAGAAGATCGCAGAAATTTCTCTAGGAGTGGGAAGCGAAAAGGGAATTAGATATGGGAAGACAAAAAAGTATATAAGAAACGAATTTGCTTCAACTCAAAAAAAATCAGGCAGGGGTAAAACCGGATGGCAGATCTCAAGCAGGATCACAATTTGGTAAGAAATGATGAAAATCGTCTCCTGGAATTGCAGAGGTCTAGGCGGTGCTAGCAAAGTAGAAGCATTGAGAGACTTGGTGAAATATGAGAAGCCGAACTTGTTACTGCTCCAGGAGACAAAGATGCAAGACATGGAGGCACTAGAGCTCTCACGTCACCTTTGGAAGGACTGCCATGGAAATGCACAAAGCATGAATGGAGCTTCCGGGGGCATTGCAACATATATGTCTAACAATCGATGGATCAATTATGTTAAAAAAATCCAACATTGGCTATTACTTGAAATACATGAAAAATACAAGCAACAATACACTCATATTTGCAACATCTACGGCCCTACACATTAGAGGGATAAAAACTTGTTTTGGGAGGATCTCTCCAGGATGAAAGCAGAGTTGCACAGAAAGGATGTGATTATAGCCGATGACGTCAATGTCACTAGAATGCAACAGGATAAGCGTGGAGGATCTAGGGTCAGAGATCCCTATGGGGAAAAGATGGAGGATCTAATGTCAGACTTAGATCTAATGGACACTGAGTTGTAAAATGGATATTTCACATGGAACAATAGAAGAGTAGGAATCAGTCACATAGCAGCTAGGCTGGACCATTTTCTGGTCATTTCTACTTATCTCTTGAAAAATTTCTTTTCCTTCTGCGTTGGTTCTCTCGTTTTCCACCTCCAATCACAAGTCAATTCGCTTGATTATTTCAGCTCCGGAAACTCTCGGATCTATCCCTTTTTGTTTCAATCACCTTTGGCTCCACAATGGTGATCTCTTACAACTCATTTTCAATACTTGGAATTCCACCTTTTAGGGATCGCCAAGTTACATTTGGGAGTGCAAACATCGAGCTGTAAGGGCTGCCTTAAAAAATTGGGCTAAACTGAAGTACAAGGATCCCAACTCCACCAAGAGAAAACTCCAAACAAAACTCGCTTCTCTTCAGCAAAGAATGGAGGAGAGTGAAATCACAACCTGTAATCTTTCCCAGGAGAAGGACATTAATCTAGAAATTCTCAGCACTGCTAGAAAGGAGGAGGAGGTTTGGAGAATCAAATCCAAGTAGACTTGGCTGAAAGGGGGGGATAGTAACACTGAATATTTCCATAATCAAACCAAAGCTTGCCTCAGTTACAACTCGATCAAAGAATTAAAAGATTCGAATGGAACTAGATTCACCAATCAGGAGGATCTTAAAGCTTGCCTTGGAGCATTTTCAGAAGCTCTTCACCAACAGCAATGAGGCGGAAGCTGAAGCACAGGAAGATATGCTCACAGGTATGCCTTCTCTCATTTCTAATACTGATAACAGAGAACTCGACAAGCCTATCATGGAGTGTGAAATCAGAGAGGCTATCTGGTCTTTGTATCTGGACAAAGCACCACGACCTGATGGTTTTACAATAAACTTCTTCAGAGCAACCTAGGACATCATCAAGGAAGATTTGAAGAAAATGCTTAACTGGACAAGGAAAAAAGATAAGATTAGGGGAGCCACAAACTCCTCCTTCCTGGCCCTTATTCCGAAAGACAACAATACCACTTCCATTGAAATATTTAGGCCTATATCTTTATGTAACACTTCATACAAGATTCTCTCAAAGATCATAGCGACTCGAATGAAAAATATCATGGCTAAGCTTATCTCGGAATCCCAAGGAGGGTTTATAGCCGACCATCAAATTCTTGATAATATAATCATCGTTCAGGAGGAAATACACTCCAGCATGGAAAGCAAACAACAGGGAATGGCTATCAAGTTGGAGATGGCGAGTGCTTTTGATAGAGTGAACCACTTTTTCTTATTTGAAATCATGAATAGATTTGGCTTCTCCAGCAAATTTTTTCGATCAGTCAAAGCTTGCATAAGCAAACCTTGGATTGCCCCATTGGTGAACAATAGGCCCACCCCCTTCTTTCAAGTCATTAGAGGCCTAAGACAGGGCTTCCCCATGTCCTCGTTCCTTTACCTCCTAGTGGATGAATCTCTGAGCAGAAATCTCCAACATCTTCAACGTCTGAGAGAGCTGAAAGGTCTGAGGATTGCGAGAGGAGTTAGAGCAGTCAATCATGCTCAGTTCGTGGATGTTACGATTCTGTTGGGTGGATCTTCCACAATCATAGCCAAAAGATTCAACAGTGCTCTAACTACCTTCCTCAAAGCCTCTGACAGTAAAGTCAACTTCATGAAATCAAAAGTATACGGTTGGAATTTTTCCAAAGAGACTATTGCCAGAATAGCCAGAATCCTTGGGTTTGATGGCTGCCCATCATGGAACTCCTTCAAATATATAGGAATACTAATTTTCAAAGGGAACAAAAAAGCCTCGGACTGGCAGGAGCTGGTAGAAAAAATTAAAGCCAAAATTTCATCGTGGGGCTTCAGGTGGCTAAACTTGGATGGAAAATTAGTTTTGATCAAATCTATTCTCTTAGCCTATCCTATTTACGTTAGTTCCATTTCTTTAGCCCCCAAGAGTGTCATTCAGAAGATCATGAAGGAGATCTGAATATTTCTATGGCAAGGTGGGAAGACAAGCGGAACCAAAAAGTTCCACATGATGATTTGGGAGAAAGTTTGTTAACCAAAATGTGCAGGCAGTGCAGGAATTAGAGACCCCTTTCATATGAATTTGGTTCTTGGAGCCAAAATTATTTGGAGAGTCATTACTAGCAAGAATGCTTGGTCAAAAGAGATCTTGTGGAAAAAATACATGAATGGGAGAAGACAGCATTGTGTAGAGGCAATAGATCTGAATAAGACTACCACCCCAATTTGGAACCTTTGTAAAAAGGCGACGATCATCCTACAAAACAAGCTATAGTGGATCCCTGGGAATGGAAAGAAAATATAAATATGGGTGGATAAGATAGGGCCGGATCAGCGATCCCCAACTAATTTCCTTCAAAAATTCAATGAACTAAAAGATTGGATGGACCAAGCTAACATAACTACATTGTATGATCTTTCGGTGTGGACTGAAAAAGGAAGGTGGAAGGACTGGATTAGTATCGAGATTCCGAGTGAGCTACAAACAGACTTCAATACTCTCCTCGAACTCCTCAATGGAGCAACTCTTGTCCATTAGAATTTGACCAATAAAATAGGATGGAGCAAGACAGGAATCTATTCAGTCAAGGCCGGTTACTGAGCATTGGACAACAACAATGACATCGACAAGAAATGGGCCAAAGTGTGGAGCAACAGCAGTCTCCCGAAGATAAATGCCTTCACCTGGATCTTAGCACACTAAAAAATCCTCACTTCTGAAAATCTAAAAAAAAGAGGGATTGAGGGTCCTGCCAGATGCATTATGTGCAAAGCCTCAGAGGAAACAATTGTGCATCTGTTTTTGGAGTGCCATTTTGCCCAGGAAGTCTGGCATAGGGCCTTTCAAGACTTACATACAATGGTGACTTTTCCAACAAATTGGAACGATCTCTTCTCCTGCTGGAAGCACTATTATATAGGCTCGTTTCACAACAAGCCTGACTTCAAGAAATCCTGGGAAGTATTCCCCAAGTTTATCTGTTGGAAACTGTGGACAACTAGAAACAACGAGATCTTTGAAGGGATAAGACTCACCCCTGCTTGACTCCTAGACTTGGCCAAAGCACTATGGGTTGAAGCGCTATTGGTACAGGGTTTGAAGAACATCAAGAAAGAGCCGCTGAATATAGAGGAGAAAGTCTCGGCCTCGGCCTTGTTACTTCCAAATCCATCCATATGTCGGGCTCCCCCTAATAACCGTCCCAACACCTAGAATTGGAAAATCAGATTAAGTGGTGAGGAAAAGCAAAATTGGAAAAGAAATATTGGGCACAATACTCTCTTTTTTTACGGAGCCTCAAAAGGAAATCCACGGTTGGCAGGTGCGGGTGGAGTGCTCTACGACTCCGACGGAAATAGGAAGAAATACTATGCCTGGGGTATTGGCAGAAGAACTAACAATAGTGCCGAATGGCTAGCCCTCACCAAAGGTCTGGAGATTGCAAGGGAGGAAGGCATCAATGAATTGATAGTTTGTGTTGATTCTTTGCTGGTTATCAGGGAGGCTAGGTGTCTAAGCAAAAATAGAAAGAATCCAGTTTCAAAAACCCATAATCTACTCAAATATTTGGTCAACGAATTCAAGAGTATCAACTTTCTACAGATATTGAGAAACAACAACCATGACGTTGAAACTATGGCTAATATCGGTGCTAGACTCAACAGTGGCATCCTTATTAGCAACAATGTGATGAATCACAGGGTGTGGGTCCATTGCCTATGATCATAAGCACCTTCATGCTAAGTTCTTCAATTATTCAATCCCACAAGGGGGGGATTTCTGGATTTTATTTTATGACAAAGGATTACGCCTTAGCCAAAGTTGCAAACCCACCATGGGGTCTCGTTTGGAGTGCAGCTCGCACGCGCCGGGCACATGGCTTCCACATGGGAAGCATGCGAGCCCTCATCTCAAACATCATGCTTAGCAGATCATGACATATTTGGGTAATGGAGCAGGTTGGTAATGATATCTTATTTAAAGCTGGATGCAGAGCAGGCTTGCAAAACACTTGTTTGGAGAGCAAGGTCATGGAAGGCCCTGGAGTGAACTCTCATGGAAAACAAACTATGCCTCGTCTTGGAAATGATTTCATGCCTGATTTCTGGAATCGACACCCTTCTTGGCCTAGGGTTTCGAATGTTCAACCTGTGGGTAGCACCGTTCGAAAGTTCAGGCTTGTGGTGGCTGGGATGAGCACCAGGGCATTGCGGCATCCTTCACGGTGGTTGATGACCACTTGAACATTCTCGATGCACAAATTCACGTTCTTAAGAATGAGAACTTTGATATTAAATAGGCCTTGTAGCGTCTGAATTCCATGGAGCAGTCAGGACATCTGGAGGCAAGAAGCAACAATGGCATTCTCAGCAAGAAGGTTGACAATCTTTCGGTGGTGGTGGACGATGGGTGTACCTGTCAAATTAAGGTGGTTCGTGCCATATAATTGAACATTGAGAATAATGTGGACAGTCTACGAAAGGAGCTTGACGAATTGAAAATGGAATTGATGAAACGAAATGCAGCAGGCAACATGGAAGCTGCGCCCCGAAAATAGCTCGAAGTATGGGTTTTTTGGTTAGTCTGGATCTATTGGGTCTCCTGTTTTTTTGGGTTTTTTGGGCCATGTTTGGGTCTTTCTATGCAAAATTTTGGTATGTAAAAAATCCAATGTAGTCTGCGGTTTTGGGACACTTTGCACTCCAATTTCTTGTTTAATGTAATTATGTCTGATTTTGTTTGGTCATAGGAAGTAGAACTGTTGAAAGCTTGTAGCTGTATCTGGAGGAACAAGCATCTTTTGGTTGGATTCTAAATTGTATGTGTAAAAGATGATGGCTAAGACATGCTGGCTTACCACTGAATGGAAGCAACATGTACTTACACTATGTATTACGGTTTCTACCACTTTTTATCAATACAAAAAATCTTAACCGTTTTCGTAAAAAAAAAAAACAAATTAAGATTAGATACTGATAAAATGCATCTAATCTTAATAATCTAGATCCACAAAATTAAGATCTAAACTCCAAGTCGAATGAATGAAGTGGCAATTGATTAGGCATTTGCAAACTGGTCACAACAATATTCTGGAAGCTTTCGGTTTGATTAGATAATGATTCCTCCCAAACTATTGAGAAATTATGGAAACCCCCTATATTAGGCTAAATCGACCCATTCTTGAAGTGTTTTTTTAACCGTTCTGATATATTCCTTACGGTTTGGCCGGAAATGGAGCCCAAAATTTACTTCCTGGAATAATGACAAGAACTGATAGCTAGCACATATTTTAAACCATGAAACTCTATTTTGCATAGGTTGATGGCCATGAATACTGATTTCAAAGGTGGTGGGAAGTTTTAATGTAACATGTGTTCTTTCAACTTTGATGAAATTCTACATCAACTTCACACCAACGAAATTAATCCTTCGCTACATGATTAATTATGATTCTTCAACGCCTGAATATTACCAAAATAATATATTTTTATAGAATTGAAACTCATTATGTAGCGTACTGAAAAACAAGGGCTCATTTTAAATCACCTGTAAATAAGCTAAATTGAATTTTCGTTGAAGAATGAAACTTCATCTATAGCACCGATATACACATAGAACTCCAATATTTCTCTACAGAATGGTAAAACTCTTGGAAATTATAGAGTGAATATGAAGAACACCTTCTGCACATGATCAAAGCATAGCAAAACATCTCTACATACTATTAAATTTCCATACATCATGCAATCAATCAACTTGTCAAAACAGTCAAACTTAAGCAAAAAATAACAAATAATAAGCAAATAAGATCATCAACAATGAAGAGTTAGCTTGGAAAAAGGGTCAACAAGAATAGGTTTTAGAAGTGAAAAGGATTTAGCTCAAGCAAGTGTGGACATTTTAGGTGCTGAATCTTAGTACAAACATTATCTCCATTTGGGGATAGTAATTCCCTGTGAAGTGCTAAGAACCTGCAAACATGTGCCTTCATCTTGAACTCTTCAATTTGTTACCCTGCTCTAAAAAAAATCCATCTGCTGCAAACCAACATACTCTAAATACAAAATGAAAACTCAAACAATTCTGCAAACTGAAAATATCCATACTACAAATTAAAAATATTCACAATTCCAACTAAAAACATCTTGCACTAGTGCTCTGTTTCCATTGGTATTTGGAGTCATTATTGGTTGCACTAATCTATAGCACACCAAAACAGGTTGAAATCTGAATGCTCGGAAGACAAGATTATTTATGTACATTGTTCCTATTCGAACTGACTGAAACCACTTGATCAGGTAAAAACAAATTTCCATATCATCCAAGAAATCATTGGACTAACAACATAATCTTCATGTTTATAGCTAAATGAAAGAGTGCAAAGAAACTAAAAGTTTTGTAGCAAAAATTTCATGAGCAACTTGTACTTACCGCTGCAATTTGTTTGCATTCTAAATGCTACTATAATGGAAACTTTTGAAAAAATTGACTCCATGTAAACAACTATTGGATCTTGAAAATAATGATAAAAATTCTCTCGTTGATTTACAAGACATGATAGAACCTCTATGATTCCTGCTCCATTTATGAAACCATAATCCACTTGAAACACATGAACGTCATATGTTTGATTACAGTTAGGGGCAACAATAAATTCTTGAAACTATTCATTAATTTCTTGTGTGGGAAATTTTTTAGTAGCATCCAAAACAACAATATTATTATAAGAATCAGGAGGCCACAACACATTTTCATCAATACTAAGAGGAGACACATCATGCTTAATAAAACCTTCGTTATGTTGGACCGTCTCTTCAAATTCTGTTTCAAAAATTCCAAATTTGAATTCACTGATTTCTTGAATCTGATGTTCAATATTTGACAAGGAAGAAAATGCTGTGAACTACTCTGATACCTCATCATCATCTCCCTTGCTTCCTTCTAATGAATCATATGCATAGCTATCATAAACAGGTTGATTGCTGCAAAATTTTGTGCAAGCTAGAATAGAAATATGCTCCCTTAAATCATTTTCATATTCATCATATCTGTGATGAATGTCATTAACAATGAGTTGACTATTTTCTTGAGACTGTTGATAAGAATCTTCAGTAAAAGAAAATGCTTCTAGTTGTCCATATAATTTTTCATCATCTTTGATATCAAGATCATTATATTCATCATAAATAGGCTGATCAAATTTTTTTATATCTTGCAAAGAATGACAATCATAAAAAATAGACTCTTGGTTTCCTTGAAATAATTCTTTAGTAGCATGCATTTCATTATGATTTGGAACAACTAATTCGTCTTTTTCCTGATAATACTCATCTCGAGACAAAAATTCTTTTAAAGAATCTAAGGTAGTAGTGTAATCATATTCCATGTCTACTTCTTCAAAAGATGATGGTATGTGTTTTTTAATAAACAATTGACTTTCAGAAAGATTTAGATCAGCATAATTTTTATCATGTAAAAAACTCGAATCATCTTAAACCTTCAACCTATTAAACATATCTGAATCACTGTCACATATATCAACATCACTAACTTGGGTAATTTCTTCATTAATAAATTTATTTTCCTCCTCACTGTTAGAAGAACAAGTAACTGTATGCTGAATATATGAATTAAATTCCTCACATCAATGTTCAAAAATAATTTTTTTAGGAAAATACCTCTTACAATACTTATGGAATGTTGTATGAAATTATTCCAAAGAAGAAATCCTAGAAGGAGATAAGGATCTATACCATTGACGGGCATCTTCCTCTAGTGAGTACATGAAAATATTCATGAGGACATCTTCATGCACAATACCCAATTGATGCACAAGTTCATGAAAACCATGCAAATGTTCTACAGGATTATCATCTTCATTTTTTCTAAATCAGGGAAGATACTTTCCCCACTCATCCATGGTAGGTACAACATTTAGAAAGCCATAAACAACATAAAAATCAAAAGGTGCAAACCTCCGAGCTAAGATAGCATCCATTGCCTTCGTAATTCTGAATCAGTGGAGTCACAAATGTATTCTTTGACCATGGATCTGCTAGGTGAAATATTACACTAAAAAATGTGTCTAAATCCTGTTCACCATCAAGAGCTAGAGTTGATCATTGTCGTCCTCCCAGGGAAAATATTCAATTCGATCACCGGAAACGACGCCAAAATATGTCATCGCTAAAAGTTGTCCTTTGACTGTTTGAAGGGTAATTTTAGCACATCTTAAAGAATTGGAATAGTTGAGGAAATTTTTTTTCGATCTTAACAATTCAATTAGAGATATCACATGGGTATCAGGTTATGTTTAAGGTTTTACCAATATTTAATACTCATGGTGAAATTTCAATAAACTCACAGGCATAAAAATTAGCCTGCAGATTTGGTTTTCTGATACAAACATGAATAAGGATGTATAAGCATACAGGAATGGCATCTATATATTCACAAATCAAATTCAAGTTCAATATATCATTCAGAAATCTGATAGATATATGCTTTAAAATAACTTTTAATTTCAGCAAGTAACACAAAATCATGACCATTGTTAGATCTGAACCAAAAGATTCCTATTTGCATTGTGAAAGCTTTTTTCTTTCTAAACAAAAGAGTGAAAGAAAAAGATATGAAAATCACAGTCTATAGAATAAGAATATGATCACAAAGCACGAAAAATATCATTGTTTGTATTAGCAGTGGAGCAAAAATATACATAAATTTCACTGTTTGATAATCTCCCTTTCCAACCTCTGCTTCCTGCTTGGAGGAAGAACCCCATTTCCATTCATAATCTACCTTTAAATAAAAATTATAGTGATTAATTCAAGAAAAAAAAAAACTTAGATCCTAATCAAATGGATATGATATTAATAATCTAGATCCACAAAATTCGGATCTGAACTCCAAGTCGAATGAATGAAGTGGCAGTTGATTGGGGATTTGTAAACTGGTCGCAACAATATTCTGAAAACTTTTGTTATGATAAAACAAGGATTCCGCCCAAACCATTGAGAAATTCCAAAAACCACCATCAATAAGGATAAATCAACCCATTCCCAAAGTGGGTTTTAACCGTTTTGATAGATCCCTTATGGTTCGGCTGGAAATGTACCCCAAATTTACTTCCCGGAGTAATTACGAGAAATGACAACTGACACATATTTTAAACCATGAAACTATGTTTCGCATAGGTTGATGGCCATAAATACTGAATTCAAAGGTGGTGGTAATTTTTAATGTAACATGTGTTCTTTAAACTTTGATGAAATTCTGCTGGTAATTTTTAATGTAACATGTGTTCTTTAAACTTTGATGAAATTCTGCAGCAACTTCACACCAACAAACTTAATCCTTCGCTACATGATTAATTCTAATTCTTCAGCACCTGAATATTACAAAAATAACCTTTTTCTATAGGATTGCAGCTCATTCTGTGGCGAACTGAAGAATAAGGGCTCATTCTGCAGCACCTGTAAATAAGCCAAATTAAATTTTCGCTGAAGAATGAAACTTCATTCTATAGCGTTGATACACATAGAACTCCAATATTTCGCTACAAAATGGTAAAAGTCTTGGAAATTATAGAGTGAAAATGAATAAAACCACCTGCACATGATCAAAACATATCAAAACATCTCTACAGAATATGAAATTTCTATACATCATTCAATCAATGGACTTGTCAAAACAATCAAACTTAAGCAAACATTAATAAATAATAAGAAAAATCAAATAATCAATAGTGAAGAGTTAGCCTCGAAAAAGGGTCAACAAGAATAGCTTTTAGAATTGAAAAGGATTTAGCTCAGGCAAGTGTGTAAGTTTCAGGTGGTAAATCTTAGTACCAATAGAAGGTTTTATATCTTCTTGTGTGTATAAGAAGAAGTCAAGTGGAATCATTTGAAGGAAATAGGAAGTGAGGAAAAACATTAGTTTCCAAGTTCTTCCCTCTAGTCTATGTTGAGTTTTATTTTTAACTCCTAACTTTTAGTGTCTTAGATTGAATCTGGTCCAAAAATCTAGTGAATCATGGTAGTTTTCTTTAATCTAATTTCTTGGAAGCCAATCCCTAGCTATCATAGGTGTAAATATCAAATAGAAATGATGACTCTGCTAGGGAATATTCTATGAATATTCTCTTTATGGATATTTCTGGTCTATTTTTCCATATTTGATTAGGTGTTTTAGGGTGTATTGAGTCTTTGTTGTACTCTATTTCCTTTTAATTCCCTAAAAACCTATAGTTATTTTTAGATTTTATCAATTTTTAGCCTCTTAGAGGAGTCCCACACTCTTTATTGAGGTAAAAAAAGTGTGGGGACTAGTTTCCATGTGCCCTACCTTCTAGGGAACTACATGGCCATCCACCCTGCAATCTGGGTAGGTGTGTGGGGTATACAAAATTAGGGATTTTTGCTATGTTTTCCCCTATTGATTTCTAATTGTTATTGGCTTGGGTTTTCTGAGTGTGTTTGGAAGGTCGTAGGACAGAGTTGAAATTTTTTTATTTCTTGAAACATCTTTTATGTTCTTTGAATTGGTTCCTTTAGGAAAAGAAAGAAATACCCGGCTATTGAGTACTCATTTTTGGGATATTTTCATTGCATGTTTTGTGGAGCAAAAGGAGATGTGTTTAGGTGATTTTCACATTTTTTATACTACATCATGGTCATATTAGATTGATTTTATTTCATCCCTTTAATTTCTATTTAGGTCAATAAAGGAAGTATTCAAGTTGAAAAGAACTAGGTTTATCTTCTTTTGTAGAAACCAACAATACTCTCAATTATAGGGCCTTGGTTGTAGGATTGGAGAGTAAATTCTCCATTTTGACATAAAATGAGACAAGTATTTGACTAAAGAGTGTTGAATTCCATTAGTATCAATAAATAATTGCCAAGAAAATACATCTAACACATGTGTCAAGCACAAGGTTAAGCTTTGTGTAGGTGAGAGATTATCCCCTCTCTTTGTATTTAGTGGGGTTTTGCATGTTATAGGTTTCCATTGGATTGGAAATTTCTTGGGTGACATCAATTAAATATAGGATTTGGTTTTAGGATCTATGTCTTATGTTCCCTTCCCATATGTAAAATTTTGACCCAAAACTATTTCTCCTAACTATTGATTGTGAAGTGGTATTCATATTTTCCTATCATAGGTTCCTCATAGGTGATTGCACATGGGAAGTGCTTACAGTACATGAAATAGGTTCATAATAGCCACCTCAATTTTCCTAAAGGGTTCCCATATTCACAAGGTCACTTGAACCATGGGTGATTGTTACGTGAAGATTACCATAACTCTCTCTCGCACCTTTGTTGGTTGGACTTGGGCCCAAATCATATTAGGATGACCTTCAGAACTCCATTCTTGATATCTTCATTGATTGAACTCGGGATTTGAAAACCTTGGTTTGATTTATAGGAGAGTGAGTTCGTTTGTTTGTATCTTGCAAAGTATATTATAGGTCTATGTTGATTGTAATTTTTTGACCCCTTAGAAGGTCTTAGAGATTTTCTTTTTGAATTGGAGGATATGGTTGAGGTTTCTAATGAGACCAACCAAGGGACCCCTGTTCTAGGTGTTGGGAAACTTATTTTCATAATTTTTGAATGGGTGAAAACATGAAGTTGGGAAACAATTTTGGCTTGTTTTTGAAAAAAAAAACTGCTAATTTTTATGTTTTTCAACTTCGACCACTTCAAACCCATATCTCCCTTAGGAATTTCAACTTGAAGTAAACATAAAGGTTTTACAGAATTGAATTAGCTTTCTACTCGTATTTTTTTTAATTTTTTTTATGGACATGTCGTGGGAAAAATTGTTTGTCAACCAACGACATATACTTGAAAATTTTAGGTATGGATAATGAGTGACCTGTGTTGACAACGGTTTTTTGATAGATGGTTATTCATTTTAGGGAAAAAAATTGTATGCTCATAATCTACGCACACTAAACTTGATCCTGGACTATATTTTGAGTTTTTTAAGACTTGGGAACTATTTTTTATTATTTATCGAAACAATGTATGTTCAGAAAATGGTGCATTATCGACACATGTTTTTGTCTTCACATTTTCTTTCAAATGTTACTCTTATAAAACAAGCTAAAACCAACCCATTGAAGAGGACACTTCAAGGAACATTTTTGTATTTTTTTTTTTAAATTGGCTTCGTCATTGTGATGATATTGAATTTTCATTTTGACTGATTTTTCAGTCACTTAATTTTTTAATGATAAAGTTTAGTAAAAAAATAGAAAAAAATAGTAATCCTAAATGAAATTGAAAAAAACTTATATTACTAGAAAGTAGATTGAATGGTGAATCTACTGGTATAAACTCTGACATGTAATTCTCATGTTTTGAAGTGGTATGACCTTGTTAAAGTCACACATTTCTGAATTCTGCAGAAATGGTGCTGGAATTGTTGACCAGAAACTCTCGGGCGAGAAAATGTCTTCCAAACTCTCGGCCCAGAGTTTAGTTCAAACTCTCATACGAGATTTTTTTTTAAAATACAGCGTGGCGATTGGTTTAAACTCTCAGCCTAGAGTTTTTTTAAACTCTCGGCCCAGAGTTTGAACTCTCAAAACTCTCAGCCTAGAGTTTGAGTTTGACTTTTTTTCATGTGATCATCCGCCCACGGTCTGTTTTTTTCACTTTGTTTGTCACCAAAGTGTTTCCCTGGTTCGCGATTTCACCCAAACATTAATTATCAATCTAGAATCTCCTAGACTTATGAGATGAAAATAAGGTATATGTAGGATCAAATCCTAATCTATCATCTAGGTGCTAATGAAAATTAAAGAAACTTAGAAACAATCACAACATCAATCTATTTTGAGACTATGACTCTTAGATTGGGTATGAAGCTATTATTTATTAAAACATAGGTCACAACAACATTCCGCAACCAAGGGTTACTATTGTGATGGGTACTTCATTCCAAGTCATTGATTTGATCTATTTGACAATGTGTGCTCGGAAATGAGGATGTATTCTATGATAAGAAAATAACACCAAACACACTAAAAAACAACGATATGATTATCTGAAGATTGTCACTTATGCAATTGTGAATCATTGAGGTAGAAATGTAGTCCTAGTACACTTCCTGTACTTAACAGTAATCCATTTTTCGTCAATTTAATAAATTGAATGGAAAGATTCAAATTTAAGAGATACACCCAATGAAAATAAACTTGAAAGAAATATATCTCCTATCTCAAATGCTTAACTACAGGATGTAATATTTTGAACTTGTTTCCAACCAGCTCGTGAGTCACTAAGGTATAATTGCAGGTCTAATACATATCTTGTACTCAACAATACTTTCTTGATTTCACTTGGATAAACTATTAGAGGAAACAATATCCACAAATGCAATTGCTAAAAGCAAACCTTGGAAAAATAATGAAACCTAACTATTCGTAAGTTATCATTCAAGATTGACTAAATTCCATTATGATATCCTAAGGTAGAAATGCAGTCCAATCATATATCCTTATGATCAACAATGCTCTATGAGTCTCACTTTAATGGATTTAATCAATTCTTAGAAAGACATCTAGTGTACCAAATTTAAAACAAAAAACTAAGTGCAAATGTAACTTCTTGAAATTAATAATGTCCAACTATGAACATTTAATTAGAAAACTAGGTTGGCATGTATTCGGACAGACAACAATACTCTGCAATTTTCATTGAGCTGATATTAAATTCGGGAGTACATAAATTCTAACTTCACAGCACACTCATGCTTCTATTTGATAAATCATCACACCAAATTAGATAACTCATTCCACCTATAGTAAATGATTTCTATCAAAATAAAAAACTTATGTAAAATCATAGCATATATATGCTATAGGAAATATATACTACAAGAAATATATGCTACAGAACAAAGCATACTTACTACATGAACAAAATATAGAACATATGTAACACACTCAATGTATGAAAATAAGATTACACACATAGTTATATAAATAAATAAACACACTAAGGTGTTATTTTTTAGATGAAGGGGACCCAACCTTCTCCCAGAAACAAGCCTACTATTATAATTAAAAACTCAAAATTTCAATGCTTAGAAATGCATAGAAACCAACTCTTCAATTAACCATGAAGAGGTACAATGTTAAGATCTCAGATATTTATTTCACACCTTTCTATCTTCCACCTCCCCTTCCATCTTGGTTGCATATTTATACATAAAATTTAATTGGGAGGATAAAATACAATCCCCCAAACCCTTAACTAACAAATAAAATGGAATCTAGGTTTTACAAATTAATTAATTTTGAAAACTAGTTACACACGTAATATGGAAAAATCAGTGTTGAAGAAACCTCCAAATATCCTAAACTATACCATGTTATGGAAATATGCTCTCATTTTAGTCAAATTGTCTCATTGTGCACAAAACCCATGTTTTGGGATTTTTTTATTTCATCTCCATCTGCTCGAAAATAACGTGGCAAGTTGACCTCTAAAAACGAACACCTAGAGTAAATTGCTGCAGGAAATATAGAAATGATTGTTGCAGGACCTTGTTTATGAGGGAACTGAATTGACTGTCGCTGCAGGAATTGATTCAGGAAACATCATCATGTAAAATAAATTCAAATTCATTTATTCACCAAAATAAGGAATTTAAAAGTATTAGCCATAAATGTTACCTCATGGACCCAATATAATAACACAATTGTGGTAAAATGGAAAATAAATAATTAATAAAGATGGTGGAATAATAAAATAGTGAAGGATATGGTCAAAATAGGGCTATAGAAATCACTAAACACATCAGAACAGATGCACTACATCTCCCCCACACCTGATAATTTACATGTCCTCATGCAAACAAAAACACGTATTAGTTGAAAAATTGTGATACGTCAAAATTTCCCGATTCCTATTAACTAGTGCAAAGACCGAGTCATGCCTGTGAGGCTACATGAATGAAAATGTTAAAGTTTAACTTCCTTGGATGGAACCTTTTGATTTTAGCATGGAGTCTTCAATTTTGTAATTTAAACTTTCTATCCTTCTCATAACTTGAATACTGCATCATTTGGCATATTGAATGCACTTGATATAGGTGCTTTCATGTCCCCTGCATTATATATCAATTGAGTGCACAAATAGGGGAAAAAGTAACATATTTTGATTTGTACTTGTTATCCAAAGGATTATTATTCTCCATTTTTTTTTGTAAATGATCACTAAAAAGTTTGATTTGAGCTGTTGCCATTTTATCCAAATGCCATGAATGTTTTAGAGGTAGCCTTGGATCCATAAAACTTGTTGTTTCTAGCAAGATGAAGAACTCTATGGCCTATGAATTTCTCAAAATTATACATGTAATAGGAGAGGACATTCAATGCCCAAATATTATTATTAAAATTATAAAAGGAGATCAATGAGTCATTCAAATAGTCTCCACAAGCAAGAATGCAACCTTTCCAGTGATGGTACTGAATGTTCATTCTTTATATTCTACTACAAAAACTTCCTTCATGACTAATAATCGGTCATGTACTTCACATGCATGAGGACATGCAAGGTGTTCAGTGTGGGGGAGATGGAGAAGCCTCCTTCATTTCAACATTTTCAACAACATCCTCTTGATTCTTCGAAGCAACAATACAACAAAATGAAACTCATCTACTTTGTTGAATATGGTCAATATGCAAGGTTTAATCTTAGTTTGCAATACTTGATGATTAGCATATGTATCCAAAAAATTTTAAATATTATGATGCAACATTTTAGAGCTCAAAAGAAGCACATCTTGCATCAAAGAGTCTCCAAAATTTCTACAATTCTTGTAATATTGCAATGTGACCAAGATGCAAATTAATTACTAGAATTCTTGTAGCTTTCAATTTGCAAAAATATGGTAACACTTTGATTATATACATAGTCATGGTCATTGGGGGATAATTCCATCATCTAGGTTTTTTTAAGAATGATGTTGAGATGTTTCCATGTTCACCAAACTGCCTTGTTGTATTCAACCAGACAAATACATTATACAATGTAGTAATCAAGACAAAAGAATGAGTCGAATGCATTCAATCGCTTTATTCATTCTTGATGGTATTATTTATAAATGAGGAGAGAAGTTGGAGCAATTACACCCACTCCAACTTTTCATGCAATATATATTTAACTAATACATATATTTAATAATAATTATGACATAGGGAAAGGCCTTACAACCCCCTCAACATATCCCCCACCAACAAATCCTTTCTTCATCTCGAAGAAAACAAGGAAAGATGTATCAAAATCCTGGGTTTCTGCTCCTGATGAAGTAGTCCTCACTGTGCATCAACCATGCATACTGGTCTACATAGGTAACTTAGCCGCAACAATCGCCAACTTGATAGGAAAACACACGTGTACAAGGATCTACTATGATTGGTTACTCTTCAGCCTCCATCTTGAATATGGTATTATTCCATTGAAGTCTCACCCTCTCACAACGATGATTGACTATCCTATTTTGAAACGAGGTCTTTTGGTTTAAAGCCTCACCATGGCTCATGTGGTCGGCACTCATCTCCATCGGCTCAAGCATGCGGGGCCTTTTGGCTCATCGAATTTCTATGCCATTCCTCTTCCTTCTGGATTTCCAAGGTCACAATCCAGACACATCTTTTAAATATGGCACCTAGGGTGTTCAATCAATTCAAATGTTCTGATGCCATCATATAGCCTTAAGCTCTTCTTTTGTGTGTTGTAAGATAGCTTCTACTTGAATGTGGTTATCGTCGACTTCATCTATCATGAGGCTTCCTGCAAGTTTATAAATGGTTCACTGCTTGTGGTCGATACCGAATGCTATATATGATATTGGTCATCGCCAATTGACTTGACTCGACTCGACTGACCATGGTCGAGACCGATGACTTGTAGTTCAACTGACTTGACTTGACTAGGTAATTCTACTAGAAATCAACCCAAATGTGAAATCGACCAATTTTTCAACTACCATCGACGACAACATATTCCTTAATCCGCCACACTTTTTACTAGACTTACAATTGACTCATAAAAATATCAATCAACCATGAACCAAAAGTAGAGAACATTTACAATTATGCATCGATTATATGAATAACTCAGCCTCTTCCATATTTTGCGTCGAGCAACAAAAAAACGCTACTCAAAATGTCGACTCAACTATTCAGTATCAACCATATGTAACATCACTGAGATAAAGGTTGATCATATGTACTATACTCATCAACCAAAAAAATGATATCGGCCAAACACTTTTCTTGTGGACATAACTTGAACTCAACTAAAATTTAACTCGACTGTAGGGAGTCGGCTTGAACATTAATAACTTCTAATCACATTATATACTTACAATATCATGATACTACTTTTGCCACGTGAAAAACCAAGTCGACTTTCAAGATAATCTAAATCAAGCACACCCAACTTTACATGTCCACGATCACAACTTCCTTGAAACTATAGCGCGCAAGGAGTCTGACGGGTTTACACAATCAGGAAATCTTAAAAAGTGGAGAGACTACTGCAAATGGTTCGTGGTCGATGTGCTACATCAGTCATCTTACAGACCACAACAACAGGATTCACACGCTAATAGCATAACTAGAGGAGGCATCCTCCAATTAGCCATCGGTGGTCATCGGACCCCGATCATCTCCATTGAAGATCGAGCTTGTTAATAAAATTGATTGATATACGCAGTCATGTTGCATTCATTATCATGTGTTCTACCATCGATGCTCGACTTGGTGCTCTTTTATATCACGTGAATATGGTCGATGATTTCATGAGGATGACGACTAATATTGCAGGTCTTTCATATGAGCATCCTCACGTTGCTCTTCCAGGTTTGAACTAGTCCTCTTTTGCTGCTAATGTCACCCATCCAACAGAGAAAGGCAATGGTGCCACTATTGTAGTTAAGCAGACAAAGACATTATACATAGAAGTAATCAAGACAAAAGAATGAGTCGAATGTATTCAACCGCTTTATTCATTCTTGATGGCATTATTTATACATGAAGAGAGAAGTTGGAGCAGTTACACCTGCTCCAAATTCTCATGCAATATATCTTTAACTAATATATTTATTTAATCATAATTATGACATAGGGAAAGGCCTTACAACCCCCTCAACATGCCTCAACTCTCAACACCCAAAGCCCAAATCCTTGGTTAAAATCACCGTTACAGGAATTCCAGTAACTAATTTCCTATAGTAGCCTATGATATTCAAATAGCCATAATCTTTTCAACTTTCCCAAGGTCTCAATGTGAAACACACCATTGACATGTGCACTCAAATCTACATTATAAGGATCAAATTTATAATTGTTTGTGTGTTTTTCACTATCATGATTGCGATTCAAATCCAAACTCCCAACATAGCCGACATCTATAGGAAGTTCCCATCCTTTCAGTATCAAAATTTTTCAGACATCTCAAGTGACATATTCATCAGGTTCAACATGCATGCATCATATCAAAGGAAACCAAGTTGAGACAAAGCAAGGGCACACTTGATCTTAAGTATGAAATTGATTAAGGCCAACCTATGACTCTATTTCAACATTTTTAATGACCATAGATACAATAATTTAATGATCCTTGTGGCAGTGGTTGAAGTCTTGTGTTTTGGTAAAGTGCAACAAGTAAATATTTGATATTTTGGGATGAACATGATATCATCCCTGAATTTAGATGATAGCAACAAACCTACAGAAGTTCAAGGTCTTCATTTGCGTAAATTGATTTCTTCACCGCCATTGGAAACTTTCATCCTTACAGTCTGAGTTTCTTAGTTGATATTCAACAAGACTTTTCCAGTACCTCTAGCCCAAGTTTCTTCAAATAGAAGCAACTCATCCTCTTATAGCAACATGTTGAAGTATTGTTCCAATAAGAGATTGAAATTCTTAGTGAGCAAAGTGTACAGCAAAAGATAATCAAGATATTCAACATATCTGAGCAGTCAGCTTTCAGTATTCATTTTTACGTCATTGTGACAACAAAGTAGGGTTTCAAAATCAAAGTAGCTCCAAACATTCAGTTCAATAGCCTTGTTCTAACAATCAAACAGTGGTCATAGTCTATTTCAATAGTTGGTTTCTATCATCCTTCTCTCCACATCAGGTGAACCAGAGTTCAACACTTATTTCTTAGATCAACACAGATTAGGCAAGCCACAATTCGACACTTGTCTTTCATATCATTATATTCTTCTCCATATCATGCAGCTAGGATAAAACCATAACATTTTCCTCTTTGATTAGCATCATCTTATAAGCCATAGTTCAGCCAAAGCATTTGTCTCTCAGATCATCATACACCAAAAGCGGTAAAGTTGCGTAAGCAATACTATCTCTAAGTAGTCGTCTAACTTGGGAATTTATTCACATAAAACTCTTTAATCTTTTTCCTTCACATTTCATATTACATTGCCAACATGTAATATTCTATTTCCATGTGGAATTAATGACCTTGGAAGCCAAACAAATCCTTTTCACTTGATACAACTTCTTATGTATTTTTGTTGCATCAAGACATGCAATGACTTGATTGTGGGGGAGCTGTTGGGCCTCGTAATTGACATGTTTTATTATTCCATTAGCCATTATTTCATCTATTTTACCCTTCCATCCTCATTCATTTTATTAACTATATTCTCGTATTTATCCATTTCTACCCTATATGAGCTTCATGTGATATGTATGTGCTAGAGTGATTAATTTCCCATGTTGTGATAATCACTTAGGGTATAAATTGTGAATCATAACTTAATTCTATATTTGTAGCAGCTAGTTATGGAGTTCAATAGTTATTACTAGAATCTCTAGTTCCAATACTCAGCTAGTTACTATAGAAAGTTGTTTTTCTACTATAATATGTAGTTCTGGTAACTAAGCTTGAAACTTCATTTCCGAACATATGGAGATGAATCATGGAAATTCAAAACATGGTTTTTTTGCATCATAGGGTCATCTAGGTGTCAATTGGCATGATCTCTAATGGGTCGGTTGGCATGATCTCTAAAATTGGTTTTTTGGCAATGGGTAGCCATCATGTAATCCAGTGGTTCGACCAAGCTGCAACTCCTCTCCACAAATTTAGTTAGATGGATCTCATGGATTATGATCTCAATAACCTCTTCAAACAAAATTAGACCAAATCCATGATTTGATGGTGATGAGGTCCACATGTTTAGGATCCAAGATTTATTAGTTATGAGATACACTTATTTAGTGTCTAATCTTATCTTGATGTTAACTCTTTTCCTTTAAGATATATGTATAAATATGATAGCATATCATTGAGAAATCATGTTAGAGATGTTAGATGTTAGGGAGAGGTTAGAGTATTAGAGAGTGAGAGGTTGGATCACTGTATTCATTATAATATTTTGATGCTAGAATAAAGAGCTAGCTGCCCATTATGATCTAGTATTGTAGTCCTCCTTAGAAGTGTATTTTAAGGGAAGAAGGCCCCCTATCTATGGTATACACTGCCCAAATATTTCATTTTTGTTGTGATGTCATTTTAGTAGTGTCCATTTACATTTCCTATAGTGTGGTTTGAGGGATCCCTTGGTTTACTCAAATCTTGGATAGGAATTAACCCAAGAGTCTAAGAGGTGTTTCATATGATTGTAGGGCATGGACCTATGACCTCTCAATGACATGGTTTTACTTTAATTCACTATGTGGTTTTATTTTTCATTCCCAACCAGCATACAAGGACATGATTGCTTTCTGGGTGTTTTGATAATACTGACAATTTATGTGGTTACCATGACCAAGTCTGAAGATCAATTTTGTGGTATACACAGAGTAATTCCATACAATCTATTAGTATTATATTGAGTAAGCTTCTTGTGTGTTTTACTTTTTCTTCTACTTGATTTCACTAAAAAAGGTATATTTGTTGCCTTGACACTTTTATAATTTAAGCAACCCTTGTACTTATCCCTGTTTTTGAAGTTTAGAGTGTGATTGTTCATCATACACATAGTTAATTTCATCCAACCTACTTAGAACCTCATTGAGTATGAAGGGAAAAGGGGGCAACCTGCGCAGTAAAAACGATTTGACCTGCATGGTGAATAAATAATTTTTCTTTTCTTTGGTTTAGAATCTGCGCTCCACTTAGCAAACACTGTGCTCTTTGATTATTTTTGTGAATACTTTTCTTTACAAATCACCTATGCATAAATTACCTGCGCAATTTCACTTTTTATTGCATGCAGATTAACTACGCAATTCTACCTCTTACTGTGCGGTGACTACCTGCGCATTTCGCCTTTCTATTGCACAGGTGGACTTTGCTGCGCAACTCTCTAACCTTGCGGAAAAACTTAACTTCACAAAGTACTTTGCGGAATACTTTACTTTGCATAAGCTTTGCACTTCATGCAAATTACTTTTGCATAACTTATTTTTACTTTACGAAGGTTAACTGCATACAAGTTACCTTCGCATACCTATTTTGATGCTCACAACCCAATCTTAAACAAACCTTGTATAAATGTATTTTATGTTAAAACATAAGAACCGAAAAATATGATGAAGTTACTGTGTAGTTAAACTAGGGCTTTTACCACCGTGGAATACTTAGAAATATTGATTTGATTTACAGACTGTAAATGTAAACAACATTTACGTAGGTCAATATGAAGTAAATGTGTAGGATGCATAAACCAACATTATTGAGAATGGATATATAAAACTAAAGACATATATATTACCACTGTAAAATAGAGTAACTTTGATGCACTTACAGAGAGATGAATTTTACTTCAATCTTTTACTTCTTACACAGAGCTTGGGCTCTTCATACATTTCACGAGATGAGCTTTTTTTCTTTCAATCTTCTTCCCTCACATACATCTCTTTATCTATCTCTCATCTCTGACCTAGTCTTCTGTGAGTGATTTCCATTTATAGAGTTTCATTATCATCGGATCAAGATCGCTTCTCTTGGAAGCTACAAGGTTACATTAAAGACTATAATAAATTTCTACCTAAGAAGATATGAGCCTGGGAAATACAAAACGACTACTTAAATACTAACTTGCCATGAGCCGGATTGGCTGCAAACTGACTGACTGACTTCTGACATTGCAGACTGACTAAGTGTATGACAGAGCCGACGCATATCAGATATGCTATCATCTCATTAATTACAATATTTCCAACACCCCCCCTTAATTATGAGTAGATGGGGATCTTTAACAAAAACTAGAATATTGCAAAATATTTCAGAGCTGCGACATGCTCTGTTCATGACATAGTTCATTGCGCAGAACTTTTCACTCCCAAACAACTTTGCATAAATTGGAATGGGTCCTTTGCCAATGGTTTTGTAAATATGTCTGCCACCTGATTTTCAGACCTGCAAAATTCTAAACAGATTTCCTTGTTTTTTATCAATTCTCTAATAAGATGATACCTTGTGTCAATGTGCTTGGTTCTCTTATGGAACACATGATTCTTTGACAGTGCGATAGCAGAATTGTTATCATAGTAAATGACTATGGGTTCTTGCTGAACCTGTGACAGATCACTTAACATCCTGCGCATCCAAACTGCTTGACATGCAGCACTTGTAGCTGCGACATACTCTGCTTTTGCTGAAGAAAGAGTTACTCTGGGGTGTTTCTTTGAAGCCCATGATACAACACCTGTTCCTATATGAAATGTATTCCCATATGTGCTTTTTCTATCATCTATGCTGCCTCCATTGTCACTATTAGTGTATCAAATGAGTTTGAAATTTTCTGAGGTTGAATACAAAATACCAAAGTCTTTTGTTCCACTTATATACTTCAGAATTCTTTTACTTGCTTGCCAATGATATTCTTTTGGTGACTCCATGAATCTTGAGATTAAGCTGACTCCATACATGATGTCTGGCCTTGTTGCTGTAAGATACATAAGGCTACCAACAAGCCTTTTAAATAGTGTGGGATCTACATTGGATCCATCATCATCCTTGCTCAATTTCAAACCTGTTATCACTGGTGTTGGATCTATCTTGCAATTTAACATCTTAAATATGTTCAAGACATCACTTGCATATTTTGGCTGTGATATAAATATACCATTTTCAGTCTATTGGACTTTTATGCCCAGAAAATACTTCATAAGCCCCAAATTAGTCATTTCAAATTCACTTTCCATGACTGTTCTAAATTTTTCTATGCCAAAATCACCAGTAAATATTAAATCATCTACATACAGGCAGACAATTAGCTTATTAGCTTCCTGGTTGATTTTTGTGTACAACGTTGGCTCACATTCACTTCTGTGAAATCCATTCTGGATGAGGTATGAGTCAATGCGACTGTACCAAGCTCTAGGAGCTTGCTTCAAACCATAGAGTGCATTTTTTAGTCTGTATACTCTATGTCCTTGTCCTGGAATTTCACATCCTTGTGGCTGCTCCACATATACTTCTTCCTCCAAATAACCATTTAAAAATGCAGACTTAACATCCATTTTATAAATAGGCCATTTCTTATGATCTGCGATGGCCAAAACTCTCCTGATAGTGTCCATTCGTGCTACAGGTGCAAAAGTTTCATTGAAATCTATGCCAGGCTTCTATGTGAATCATCTTGCTAACAATCTTTCCTTGTGCTTCTGCACATTTCCATCAGCATCTTGCTTGGTCTTATAAATCCATTTCACGCTTATCACATCATTGTCCTTAGGAACATCAACTAGTTCCCATGTTTGATTCTTCTCAATGCATTCCATTTCTTCATCCATGGCTTGTGCCCAAAATTTGTCTTCAACAGCTTCTTCAAAAGTTAGAGGATCATTAACTTGAGAAAATAATGCAAAAATTGAGAATTAATTAGGTCTACCAGTCTCATATATCTCGCGCAGGGTTCTTGTCTTTGTCGGAGTTGCTGGTGTCGAACTGTTTGAGCTGCGCTAACTGCTTGATGGAGTTTGCTGCGCACTTGGTGTGCTTGTCGAAGTTGTTTAAGCTGCGACTTGTGTCGGAGTTCTTTGTGCTGGAACATGTTGTGCAGTCTTGGGAGTAGATGGAGCTACGCAGTTCTGATTTACATGTGGAGTCTCAACCACATCTTCTGCGATGTCATCATGTTTATCATGTGACACGATTTTCACATTCTTCTCCACAGTTCCAACTCATGTTTGATTTTCCATAGACTGAACATCTCAATTGATAATAATTTTTCTTGTGACAGGGTTATACAACTTGTATGCCTTTGTGTCTTCAGAATAACCAATAAAAATGCATTTCTGTCCTTTATTATCTAATTTCCTTCTTATTTTATCTGGAACATGTGCATATGCTACACAACCAAAAAATTTTAAATGTGAAACACTATGTTTCATACCTTTCCATGCTTCCTACGGAACTTTTTTCTTGACACTCTTCGTCGGACATTGATTCATGATATATACAGCAGTTGCCACTGCTTCAACTCAGTATTCATTTGACATATGAGTGGCTGCCAACATATTGCATGCCATCTCCATAATGGTTCTGTTCTTCCTCTCTGCGATACCATTCTACTGCGGTGTATACCGTGCAGTGAATTTATTTTGTATGCCATGATTTTTACAAAATTTTAAGAAATTATTTGAAACATACTCACCACCTTTATCTGTTCTCAAGATCTTGATGCTGTAACCTCTCTGCTTCTCCACAAGTGCCTTGAACTGCTTAAAACAACTAAACGCATCAGATTTAAGTTTTAGAAAATAGAACCATGTTTTTCTTGTGAAATCATCAATAAATGTGAGAACATAAGTGCATCCTCCCATGGACGGTGTTTGCATCGGTCCACAAAGATCAGAGTGCATGATTTCAAGTGGTGTGCGAGCTCTGTATGACTTTCCGATTGGAAAAATCTCTCTGTACTATTTTCCAAAAATATAGCCTTCACAAATTCTCTCTGGCTTTTCAATCAATGGAAATCCTTTCACCATGTCCTTCATGTGTAGTAGCTTCATTCCACCAAAATTCAGATGTCCAAATCTGAAGTACCATAACCAGGATTCATCCTTTATCTTTGTTTGAAACGCAACTTACATTGCGCTACCTTTTTCTTCCTTGTCGCAGTGAATGTCTAAGTCTTTTCTTTCTACTTAGAGCACAGCTTTAGAATTTTCATTTTGACTTGCATGAACAACTTGAGTTGTTTTTCCTCTTATGATTGGTCTTATCCTCAAAGGAAACAAGCGATTGCTTGTCATCGACACTTTTGCAATTAATTGATTGATTGGATAAATGTCTTTGATCACACAATCATTTCCTATGATGTGAACTTTGTAACCTTTTTCCATCAGTTTTCATATGCTCATCAGATTATGCTTTAGACCTTGAATAAAATAAACATCAGGCATATATTTCTACTCCCCCTGTTTGGTTAGAATATCTACAGTACCCTTACCCAAAACATTAACTTGGATATTGTTTGCAAGTGTGACATCAGTTTGAACTGATTTATCTAGACTAGAAAATAGATTTAAATTACTAGTCATATGATTACTACAGCCTGAGTCTAAATACCATATGTCATTTGGACTTTCTTGGACAACATTGCATTCAAGTGGGGATGCACATGCTAAGAACATTGAGCTATTCGAAGTGCTGTTGTTGCTTGACTATGCTTCACCTTGCTTTCCTTGGTCATACTGCTTCTTCCTGCATTCATATGCGAAGTGTCCATACTTCTTACAGTAATGACATTGAATTTTTTATTTATCATACCTTTGTCCATTTGGTTGATTGGGGGTCTGATTCTGGCCTCTACTAGTGGCTTGTGCAGGGCTGCTGCTGCGACCTCCTTTGAAAGAACTTCTTCCTCTGCCTCTAGAGTTTGATCTTCCTATGCCTCTTCCACGGCTTATGGATTCCTGTGCTGCGAATGCACCTTCCAATGATGTTTCTGAACCACTGATTCTATGTTCATGATTGAGTAATAAGGCTTGCAACTCATCAATAGTAAAAGTGGACAGATCTTTGTTTTCCTCCAGGGTCACAACTAAAGATTCAAATTTCTTTGGCAAAACTCTAAGAACTTTTTCCACAACTCTTTGGTCACCTAAATTTTCTCCATGACACTTTATTTGATTAACCAAACCAATAAAACGAGTATAAAATGAGTCTACTCACTCTGTATTTTTCATTTACAGAGATTCAAAATCTCTTCTAAGAATTTGAAGTTTGGCGATCTTTACCTTGTTCAAGCCTTGATAGGAATTTTCCAGTATGTCCCACGCTTCCTTAGCTGACTGCGCTGCTGCTACTCTTTGGAGTATTTATTCATGTGTTGCTTGATGTATCTGGAACAACTCCTTTCCATCTTTCTTCCTCTGTTGCTTTAGAATATCCTTCTCAGCTTGTGTGAGATTGTTGTATGCTGTTAGATCTGCTAGTTCTGCATAACCATGCTGGACTATTTTCCATACATCTTGACGTCTAAATAAAGCTTTCATAGTTAGAGACCAATATTCATAGATTTTACCAGAAAATATTGGAGTTTGCAAATTACCTGAAGTTGAATCCATTCTTAATCACTTTTCCCTTTTGTAAATATAATTCTTACTTTCCGTAAACCAAGCTCTGATACCAGATGAAGGGAAAAGGGAGCAACTTGCGCAGTCAAAAAGATTTGACCTGCGCTCCACTTAGCAAATACTTTTCTCTTTAGTTATTTTTGTGAATACTTTTCTTCTCAAATCACCTGGGCAGAAATTACTTGCGCAATTTCACTTTTTACTGTGCACAGATTAACTGTGCAATTCTACCTCTTACTACATGGTGACTACCTGCGTATTTCGACTTTCTACTGCGTAGGTGGACTTTGCTGTGCAACTCTCTAACCTTGCGGAAAAAATTAACTTCACAAAGTACTTTGCGGAATACTTTACTTTGCATAAGCTTCGCACTTCATGCAAATTACTTTTGCATAACTTCTTTTAACTTTACGAAGGTTAACTGCGCACAAATTTGCAGACCGTATATGTAAACAACATTTGCACAGGTCAATATGAAGTAGATGTGCACGATGCATAAACCAACATTCTTGAGAATGAATACATAAAACTAAAGACTTATATATATTACCACTGTAAAACAAAGTAACTTTGCCACACTTACATAGAGATGAGTTTTACTTCAATCTTTTACTTCTTACATAGAGCTTGGGCTCTTCATACATTTCACGAGATGACCTTATTTTCTTTCACTCTTCTTCCCTCACATACATCTCTTTCTCTATCTCTCATCTCTGACCTATTCTTTTATGAGTGATTTTCATTTATAGAGTTTCATTATCACCAACTCAAGATCCCTTCTCTTGGAAGCTACAAGGTTACATGAAAGACTGTAATAAATTTCTACCTAAGAAGTTATGAGCCTGCAAAATACAAAACGGCTACTTAAATACTAACTTGCCGTGAGCCGGATTGGCAGCAAACTGACTGACTGACTTGTGACATTGCAGACTGACTGAGTGTCAGGACAGAGCCGGCGCATATCAAATATGCTATCAGCTCATTAATTACAATATTTCGAACGGAGTAGACTATTGGTTTTCCTAGTTTAAAGTTAGTTGTTTACTCCTACATATATTTTGTTGACATCTCACAAGCTTACTAACTCCCTGTTGATAAATTTTATGAACAGCTTAAATAAATTGCTTGATAGTAATAATGTCATATAATAGGTTTGATAGTGTGTAAGGATACCATAGCCCAAGTTTTTCATTTCAATCAAGTTGAATGTATGAATCTACTCCTTGTGAGTCAATGAGCTTGAGTCACACATGAGACAAACTATCTCATGATCGATCATTAATGTATACCATTGATAGATTGAAGGAATCCCACCAATGATTATAATGGCGCGATGGTAAATATTACATTCAATTGAGGACAGCAATCTTACGCTACCATTCCCTAGTCTGTAAGAACAAGTGTTTGTGGAAATCCTTTTGCATGGTGATTATATGTTTCAGAGCATTGGACAGCTTGCATGGGCCTGCCTCGTCATTTTACGTTGATTATAGGCACATAAGATTTGTTTGTGCATTAATTCATTAAGACTGCATTTATTTATTAAAACTGTATTCATTTATTAATTGATATTTAAATGAAATAACAACTGGTGATGAAGGTTATGGACTCAAGGCGTAGTTCTGTTTCAGAGGAGCTTAGAGCGTGAGCATATATTGTACAAACAATGTAGAACTCTTCTTTAGAGAACCTTAGAACGTGAGCACATATTGTACAGACAATGTAGGATTGGTTGACCTTCTCGGATCCCAAGGTACCTGGGAGGCAATAAAGGTTTGCCCACCAACTTTGGATCTGCCGTTTTCAAAATCAAATTTTATCAAAAAAATTAATAGGGGATTATGTATTTATTCATTTTACATTTCCTTGAAAAATTGAAGTAGGTGAAACTAAAATGTATAATAAACAAGACTGTCGTAGACAAAAGCTTTTTATTTATAAAATGGAATTGCAAATATATTATTATCATTTTAAGAATAGTGTCGACCTACATTTCATGTATTTTAAATTTCAACTGGTCTATTCGTATTGAATTGATTTTGGAGTAAATTTGAAGTGGTGTATTCATATTGGATTGATTTTGGAGGTCGAAGGAGATATTATATATATTTTTTTTTGTTGATGTTAGTTTAATTTTAAATTACATAGATAAGTGTTTATATCTTAGAATTTAGGGTGGACTAGTATTTAGGTTTTTTTTTAATTGCATTAGTATGAAACAAGTATATTGTCTACATTGATTCTATGTCAGTTGTTCAAAATTTAAAATAAACAATTACAAAAGAAGGAATATAAAAAATAATTAGTAACTATGGCACTAGATAACTTGTTAATGACACTTAACTTGTAACCTATTAGTATTTACCAACTACAAATTAACTAATTATATTAATTTAATAAAATTTAACATTAAACAAAATTTTCTAACATAATAATAATAAATAATAACAAAATGTAAAAGCTTTCTTACCTTCCTTATGAGATACACAATCTTAAAATCTATATATTACTAATAAATATAACACCTTATTTTATATAAGGTACGGTAATTTAACATTCCCCATACCATGAGAACTAAATTAGTTGCAAAATAGTCACATTTTACAAATAAACAAGCGTCCTCCATACGCAAGACCGTATAATAGACAATGAAATGCATATTTTCAAAAGTTTAGGTGGAAATTAGAAAGTATAATTATTAAGTTTATTGAAATAATAAAAATTATTTATGTTGATCGGAAAATAAAAAATTAGTTACTTAGATTAATTAAAAAAAGTATTTATATTAATTAAAAAAAAAAATTAGATGCATTGCAAATAAAAAAAATTATTTAATTTATAAAAATTTAGTTATTTAAATTAATTAAAAATTAAATTATATATATTAATTTAAAAATAAATAATAAATAATTTAAATGAATTGAAAATTAAAATATTTATTTAATATTTAATATAAATTATTTTGATAAAATTAATGATTTTAAATATTGATATATCATAAACATATATATATATATAAATTCGAAAGTACTATGGGTTAGATCAAGTGGTTGAGTGTTGTAATCCCAAGTAAAAGGTCTCGAGATCAATTTTTCGGGTGGGACACCAGGTTAGGTCCCTTAATTAGGGCCGATGGTTTAGCTTGGGTACCATCCCATGGAAAGCATAAGGTTTCTTGGTCAAATCCCCAAGTGGCTATGCAAAAAGAATATAAGTTGTAACCATTTTATCTATTCTAATTCAAATCATAATTTTTTTTATAAAATTTTTAGACTACTTGTATAATGAAATGATGTTGATAAAAATCTTGTTAAAATTGATATATAGATGTATTAATTTTTTCATATTGAGATGCATACCTACACAAGTAACATTGTAGCTTGGAGCTTAGGTGATTGTCGTGAAAGAGGGACTATACTAATATTGTTGTTGTGAGGGTAAAATCATATATACTTAATATATATTTAATTTATAACAAAATATATTAAAAAAAATTATGTTAGCTTATATATATATATTATCCATTATCGTTGGAGATATACATAATTCACGGATCTCGATTGAAATTGTTGCAAACTTAATTGAACTAAAAATTATTATTGTGGATGAAATATTAATCACAACATATTGCAAGTAAAATAATAAATCACAGTTCAACAAAAACTAAGGCTTACATTAACACCATTATTTTATTATGTGTTTTTAAATGCTTATATCTATAGTGAAATAACTAAAATTTTATTAACAATTAAACAATTCAATTAATCAAATATTGTTAAGTTGAAATTTAATCTAGCTCTTATAAAAGCACCCATTATCGATACAATAACCCACACGTCATTGCCTACACTAGATATGCTTTCATCTTTCATGGCTTCATTTTTAACTGCATAGCTTCTCGATTGAAAAGTGCATTGGTTGAAGCTCAATTAGGATGACTGGTATAGACTAACAATATTTTTCATGTCTCTACTGGCAGTGTTGATCAGTACTTGTGGAAGCTATCAAAAATTCTAATGCTATTAGGGGCGCATAACAACCCACTATGGGAACATACATCGGGGCCATTGTCTTCCAATTCAATGGAACAATTTCTGTAGTCCAATGCATTAAGAGGGCTGAATTCATGCTCCCACAATCAGACCAATGAAGGGTTTGCTTCAGTGCAGAAGGATGCATATTCTACTGATCATAATGCGATTTTACAAGAATCTTCATGGTTTTCCTACCAAGGAATGAAATCATAAAGAACAAAGTCACCTAATTAGTAATGATCACGGGAATGAGCATAGGGTTGCGTCATCCTTGATAGAGGACCAACCCTCATCCTCTGATGCCAAAATGTCACACTAAATTAATAATTTATGAAAATATCTTTTATAATCTCATTATACATTGTGTCGAAGGTTCCCCTTATGAACTACCTTCTAGTAAATAACACCTTTTACGTCGAAGTAAATTCATAACCTTTAATATTGTAGATGTGTCAAAGGTTTTGCGAAGCAGTTCAAGTCAAATAAGTTTACTACGAAGGTCTTAGGTAAATGAGTGTTTAATGTGCAAATCACAACAAAGTGATATTGTGGAGATCCCTTGATATGGTATTAGAGTAGGTTCAGGAAGACCATAATCTATGTTTCTTTTTTTAAGAAGAAAGTGACCAAGAAAATTTTAAAAAATGGATTCCACTTCTAGTGCACAAATGTCAAGTCTGCAAACTCCAATTTGTATAGGAAAGAATTATGAATATTGGTACTTGATCATGAAGGCTCTGTTTAGAGGTCAAGATGTATGGGATATAGTTGAAAATGGATATGTGGAACCAACAAATCAGGTAGCATATAATTCTCTCACACAAGATGAGAAGGATATTTAGAAGGAACAAAGGAAAATGATGGAAAATCCATGCTTTATATACATTAAGTAATGCATGAAAGCATAATCCCAAGAGTAGCAGTAATAAAGACTGCCAAGGATGTGTGGGATAATCTGCAAAATTCCTACCAAGGTATGGACAAAGTAAAGACAAGTACGTTACAAATTCTTAGAAGAGATTTTGAAACTTTGTCAATGAATGATAAAGATTCAATAGAATTGTTTTATACTAGAGTTATTGGTTTAATCAATCAAATTAAATCTCATGGAAAATCCATAGATGACAAGAAGGTTGTTGAAAAGGTGCTTATGAGTCTTCCCCCCAAATTTGAATTTTTAGTTGTGACTTTGCAAGAAAACAAAGACATAAGTCCATTTACTATTGATGAGCTACAAGCTTCTCTCATCAATCATGAACATAGATTAAATAGATCAAATGCATCATTAGAACATGTATTTGCAACACATTCATTTATAAGCCATGGAAGAGGAATGGGGAGATATTATTTTAGAGGCAAAGGAAGAATTTTTCCTAGAGGACGCAGAAGAAGTCCTACAAATGTTGTTGGTAGATTTCAAAATTAGAATTTCAGTCAGTCAAGTGGCCAAAGATTTGATAAATACCAAATACAATGAAATTATTGTAATAAATTTAGGCATTATGCATATGAATGCAAGAAGAAACAACATGACTAGAGTAAGCAAGGTTAGAACCAGTCTAACAACATTAGCACTTCTAGCAGCACAATGTTTAGGGCATGTGCATCCCTATTTGAGTGTAATGTTTATGAAGAAATTCCATGTGCTATATGGTATTTAGGTTTAGGCTGCAGTAGTCATATGAATGGAAATTTGGATTTGTTTTCTAGTTTGGATAAATCAGTTCAAACTTATGTTACACTTGGAAAGAATATCCAACTCACTTTTTTGGGAAAAATTACTGTTGGTATTCTAACCAAAAAGGGGGAGCATAAAATTATGTCTAATGTATATTATGTCAAAGTCCTAAAGCACAATTTATTGAGTATTTGGAAGATGTTGCAAAAATTCTATAGATTCTATAGGGAAGACAAGCATTGTGTGATTATGGACAAGTATCTAAGCAAAGAACTGATAGCTAAAGTGTCAATGACAAGCAATCACTTGTTTCCTTTAATAATTAGGACTTATATTTAGGGAAATATTGCACACGACACAAACAATGTACACTCTAGAGGTGCATTTAAAGTAGAAAGTAAAGAAGCAGATAAGCCCTGCTCTAAGGAAGAAAAATGTTGTGGTAAATAAATACAAGCAACATTTAAATTAGAGGTACAAGATGAATCCTGGCTATGGCATTTCATATTTGGACATCTGAATTTTGGTGGATTGAAGCTACTACACATAAAGAATATGGTGAAAGGTTTTCCACTGATTGAAAAGCCAAAAATAATTTGCGAAGGTTGCATTTTTGGCAAGCAACATAGGGAGTTTTTTCCAGCTTGCAAGTCATATAGAACGCATGAACCACTTGAAATTGCGTGTTCATATATCGATGCGCCAATGCAAAAACCGTCCATAGGCGGATGCAATTATTTTTTCACATTCATTGATGATTCCACAAGAAAAACATGGGTTTATTTTCTGAACACAAATTTGATGGATTTGGATGTTTTCAGTAGTTCAAGGCACTTGTGGAGAAGCAAATCGGCTACTACATCAAAGCTTTAAGGATGGATACATGCGGTGAATATGTATCAAATTAATTTTTAATTTTTTGTAAATCTCATGGCATACACAAGCAATTTAATGCACATTATACACCTCAGCAGAATGGTGTCGCAGAGAGGAAGAATAGAACCATTATGGAGATGGAACATAGTATGATTGTAGCCAAACATTTTCCAAATGAATATTGGGTTGATGTAGTGGAAACTGTTGTATACATTATGAACAAATGTCCAACGAAATGTGTGAAGAAAAAAGTTCCTTAAGAAGCTTGGAAAGGTATGAAACACATTGTCTCTCATTTACAAGTTTTTTATTGTGTCACATACGCTCACATTCCAAATGAGACGAGAAAGAAATTAGATAACAAGGGACATAAATGTATATTTCTTGGGTATTCATAAGACACAAAAGCATACAAGTTGTATGAACCTGTCACAAGGAAGGTAATAATTAGCTGCACAATGTTTAGTTTGTGGAAAATGAAGCATGGGATGGAAGTATAAAAAAGACAGTAAAAATAGTAAATCATGTCGTAGATGATTACATGATAGAAGAAGTGGTTCAAACACAACATACAATTCAAAATGTCGCAACACCATCCAGCCCCGGGACTGCGTGGCATGCCAAAGATTAAGCTAATACACCACAACTCATAGCACAAGTTACATCAACAAGTACACCAAGACTGCAACACAATCTAGCAAGCAACCCAAGGAGTTCTTCATCTCCATATCTAACTTTAGCAAGCTTTCTAGCACAAAAAACAAGAAGTCTTATTAAATTATATCATGTTGATACAACAAATTCATTTTCAATTTTTGCATTATTTTCTCAAATAGTTGATCCTATAACTTTTGAATAAGTTGTGAAAGATGATGTATGTGCACAAGACATGGATCAAGAAATTGAATGCATTGAAAAGAATCAAACATGGGAGATGGTAGACATGCCTAAAAAAGCATGTAATAAGTGTAAAATGGATTTATAAAACCAAGCAAGATACATATGGAAATGTGCATAAGCACAGGGAAATATTGATTGAAAGAGGCTTCACACAACAGCCTGACATAGAATTCAATGACACATTTTCACTTGTTGTACAAATGGACACAGAAAGAATACTTTTGGCCATTTGATGCCCACAACAAATGGTATGTTTATCAAATAGATGTTAAGTCTACATTCTTAAATGGTTATTTGGAGGAGGAAACTTCTATGTGGAATAGCCACAAGGGTACAAAGTTCCAGGACAAGAAAACAAAATATACAGGTTGAAGAAATCTTTGTATGGATTAAAGGAAAATCCTAGAGCTTGGTACAGTCTCATTGATTCCTACCTCATCCAAAATGAGTTTCAAAGAAGTGAATGTGAACCAACACTATACATCAAATTTAACAAGAAAGGTAATATGTTATTTTTTTGTCTATATGTGGACGATCTAATATTTACTAGTGATTACAACGCTGGAGAATTTAAATAAGTCATAGAGAGTGAATTTGAAATGACTAATTTGGGGCTTATGAGATATTTTATGGGCATTGAAGTCCATCAAATTAAATATGGTATATTCATTTCACAATCCAAATATGAAAATGAAGTATTGAAGAGATTTAATATGGTTAACTATAAGTCTTCCCTAACACTAGTGATACCATGTTTGAAATTGAGTAAGGATGATGATGGATCAAATGTAGATCCTACAATATTTGAAAGATTGGTTGGAATCCTTATGTATATTACTACGACAAGGCCTGCTATTATGTATGGATTCAGTTTGATTTCAAGGTTTATGGAGTCACTAAAAGGATTTCATCGGCAGGAAAAAAAAATTCTGATGTATGTGAATGGTAGAAAAGATTTTAGTATTTTGTATTCTATCTTAGAAAATTTCAGTCTAGTTGGATATACTGATAGTGATAGAGGAGGTAGCATGGATGATAGAAAAATTACATCAGGGTATACTTTTTATTTTGGCACAGGTGTTCTATCATGGGATTTAAAGAAACAATCCATTGTAACTATTTCTTTAGTAGAATCATAGTATGTCACATATACAAGTGCTACATGTCAATCTATTTGGATTCATAGGATGTTAAAATATTTGTCACAGAACCAGCAAGAACCCACAACCATATACTATGACAATAGTTCATTCATTTTACTATAAACCAATCATGTGTTTCACAAAAGAACCAAGCATCTTGACACAAGGTATCATTTTATTGGAGAAATGATAAATAACAAAAAAATTTGTTTAGAATTTTACAGGTCAGGAGATCAACTGGAAGACATTTTTACAAAACCATTGGCAAGGGACACATTCTAGTATATGCACAGCTATTTAAGAGTTGTTGATTTTTCAAATAACTGATATTCCTCAATCGGTTCTATATAAAATTTAGTTTTGATGTATTTTTTTTGTGTTTTCAACTGCTAATAATTAAGGGGGGAGTGTTGGAAATATTAATTACGATATGTTGTGTATCTAGCTTGCGCTAGCTCAGTCAGTCAGTCATTGTCAGTTTGCAATGCCATTCCCTCTGTCAAGAATTTAAGCAGTCGCATAGTAGTTTAGAATTCAAGTTCTTAGGTATATTTTAGTCAATAATTTATTACATTCTTTAATGTTACTCGGTAGCTTCCAAGCAAAGCCAATATCAATTTTTTATATATGTAAATGAAACAATGAGAGAGAGAGAGAGAGAGAGAGAGAGAGAACAAAAGAAAAAAAAATGGAGAAGTGTTGAAGAGATCAAGCTTGTAGTCTATTGAAATTGTTGAATATCCCAAGCTCTGTAAAAGTGAAGAATCTAAGTGAACTTTGAATGACTATGTCTACCCCTTTTGCTACAATAATATATACATATATCTATCTATCTATATATATATATATATATATATATATATATTACTTTGTGTATTTATTTATAAGAATAATATATGTTGCGCACTTTCTCCAGTTTTACCCTTGTGAATGTGAGTAAATACCATTGCGTAAATTGTGTCTAAGGTTCCCCTTATGTCCCCTTCATTAAATAACTCCTTTTACGTCAAATTAAATTCATATTTAATATTTTGGATGTGTCAAAGTTTTTGCGGATTAGTTCAAATCAAATAAGTTTTCTGCGAAGGTCTTAGGTAAATGTGTGTTCACTGCGCAACTCACAATGATTGATTCGAAGTCAATGCCCATTCTAATTGCATCGAGCAAACCTGAAAAGAATGATCATATGTACTAATATAGAGAAATGAAATATGCATCTATCTCATCAACAAATTCCTTCAAGGGAGGATCATAAATTCTAGAAAACCCCATTCAATATCACCAAGCCATCCCATTCGGACCAATGATAGTGACTTCAGATACCATGTCACTGCTAGTAGAAAGCAAATATATACAAGAAGATGAAAGTAACTACTGGATTAACTTGTTAAATTCAATTGAGGGATACAATCCTACACTACCACTCCATATTCCATAACAACAAGTATTGTGGAAATCCTTTTGCATTGTGATTATATGTTTCAGAGAATTATACAGCTTGCATGAAATCCTACCTCATCATTTTACATTGATTATGAAGTTTGGAGGCAAGGAAATAAACACAAAGATTATACTGAATGAGTTACATCTCTTCAATCTTTATTGATAAATGGAAGATCAAATTGATGCAATTACAATGAAACGTTGATGGAGTATTTAAAAGATAAAAATATAATCTAACTAAAGCTCATGCATGCATGGTTTATGCCTTATGCTTTTGCATGCTTTATTAACTTAACTGAATTTGAATTCTAATAATAAAACTAAAGATAAAGATAAATATAAAGCAAGAGTTAATTACTATTTCTAACACTCCCTCTTAATTACAACCGCTGACTACTGCAACTTTTACAATGCCTAAATTATCTCTATGAGTTTCAAAAATATCTTTTGTCAATGGCTTTGTGAATATGTAATCCAATTGATCAATCGATTTACAATGCTCTACATGAACTTGACCATTGTTCACAAGTTCTCTGATGAAGTGGTATCTAGTATTAATGTTCTTTCTCTTTTGGTGAAATACATGGTTCTTGGTCCTTCTTGTTTCTGCTGAAGACCTTCCAAAAATCTACGTAACTAGACTACTTGAAATTCCATTGATATCGCTGCTACATATTCTGCTTCTGCCGATCAAATAGTCACAATGGGATGCTTCTTGGATACCCATGAAATCAACCCTAATCCAAGATGAAAAACATGACTGGAAGTGCTCTTCCTATCATCCAAACATCTTGCAAAATCACTGTAAGTAAAACCTATCAAAAAATCATACTCAGTGCTTGAGTATAAAAACTCCATAGCTTGAAGTCTTTGCAACATATCGTAAGATCCTTTTTCCAACTTGCCAATGTGAGTCTTTGGGAGACTCCATGAACCTAGAAATCAAGCTAACAACATACATAATATCGGGTCTTGTAGCTGTGAGATACATAAGACTTCCTACAAATATCTTAAACAATATTGGATCTACTTTGAAACTGTCATCTTCCTTGCTCAACTTTGTACATATTGCCTCTGGTGTAGGTGTCAGTTTGCAAATAAGAAATATGAATCGCTTAAGCTCGTCATTAGCATATTTACTTTGGGAACTAAATATACATTTTTTTGACTGTTCTACTTCTAGGCCGAGAAAGAATTTCATCAAACCTAGATCTGTCGTCTCAAATTATTTCTTCATTGCTTCCTTGAATTCATCTACTAACAAATTACCTTTAAAAATCATATCATAAACATATAAACAAACTATCAAAATCTATCCATGTTGATTTATCTTTGTGTAAAGTGTTGGTTGATTATTGTTTCTGCTAAAACCATTGTTTACAAGATAAGAATCAATTCTATCGTACCAAGCTTGCTTGAGTGTAACAAATCGGGGTGTCACACTAGATTTAAGACACATTAATATTTTTTTTTTATAAAAATAAAACATATATGCATTCTCCTAATAAATCTACAACCATGCATAACAAATTCATAATAAATAAAAGTATTTTAGTAGAAGCGTAGATTATTCTATAGGACACAAAATAAAAGACACATGCACATAATGATCTTATAATTGCCCAAACATAAATATTTGCATGTGTTGTACATTTATCCCATATAAATTGCCACCATATTTAATACACATAATAGCTTTCCTATTAATTTACATTATACCAACAAAAACAAAACTAAGGCCCGCAAAGTATCATTCCCAAATTTGTAATTGTAAATTCATTCCCAAGAAGCGCCAAGCCAACATTTTGTTGAGAACTAGAAGTAAGAATTGTGATGTAAAAAAATTACACTTTGTTGAGAATGCTTAGCAAAACTGTAACATTATATTAAGAAATGGTAAAAAATAGTATATTAAGAATTGTGCATTAAGAACTATCTAGGAACTGGGCACTATGGTGCCAATATTTCAATAATCCCAATAAAAATAACTGCGTAGTAAGGTTAATTTACCATCATATTAACTACCTAGTAAGAATTACTGCATAATAAAGTTAATAATCCAACATAATCACTGGGCAGCATCTTTACCATACTTCAACATATTAACTACTCAATAAAGTTAATATTCCAACAATTACCATCCTTCCAAAACATGAAATGTAAGATTCCAACATAATAACTCCAATAAAATTAGTAATTCAACATATTAATTACACAATAAGGGTAAATGTATAAATTAAAAAGGATAACAATTATAACCATTCTTTCCAAAACATGAAATGTAAGATTCCAACATAATAATTGCGCAATAAAATTAGTAATTCAACATATATTCAATAGATAACAATTACCATCCTTGCAAAACATGGAATGTAATATAATAATTGATTTATCCAAAGTATGGAATGTAATAACCAGTTTCTTACTAATCCACTGTATTTGCATATAATAGATAAACACAAATACCATTCATTATTGGCCCATGGTTTTTGTGAAAATGAACTAGGCTAGATTTAAACTTCAACATAATCATTTAAACTTATTTGGATAAGCAACTTGTGGTTTATAAATACAAGATACCATTCAATGCTAAACTTAAATAACAACCTATGGAAATTGTTTACAACCATACATAGCCCATTCCCAAATTATTTAGAAGAGGTAAATTTAGGTCAGTTAATGAGGAAATTTAATTTTTCACATTTCAAATTTATTAAATAATAAACATTCATAAAATTTTGGTTCTATTTATGTAATTTATACATTACTATGAAGCATATCTTACAGCTTATCTTACACTCTTTCCATAATTAAGAATTCAACCAAGCCATGCATAAATTCACTCTTTTATTCAAAACCTAGAAGCTTAACCAGAAAGCAAATAATTGCATAAATAATATTGTATCAATTCCATGTATAGGAATTCAAATAAACAACTCATGAATTTAAAATGTGTAATTTTCTTTATCATTTGAATAAATTAAAACTTATCTGCAAAATACTGGAAATGGGAAAACTGGCTGCGTGTGAGGCATGCTCCACCCAACCATAGGTAATTATGTTCATTCATCTCTCAACAGAACACCACCACCAATATGAGACTTGTGAATTCACCATGAGACTCCCCCCTTAACCCGAAATTCATTCCACAACAGGAATAATCACTCGGCAATCCTCACAATTCACAGGGCTTTAACATAGGTTTATAGGCATCTAGGAAATAAGTTACAGTCAATTCCATGCCAAACCACACAATTCCCATTCTGGAATCTTTCCAATCGTACCAAAGTGAAAACCCATCACTGCTTAACCAGTACACAATAATTCCACTAGATTGGTTCATGCACAATTCATCATTTCATTGACCGCAACCCAACAGTCAATCACAAGCTTATTAATGGTTCACAAAGAAAATTGGGTTCATCCAATAACATTGAGAAATTTGTTCGGAGGTTCTAGTTCTCCTCCACCCAATCCCATACAATCATTTCTTCTTCTCTGTTTTCTCATACCTTCCCTGCGCACACCATTTTCCTCCCTAAATGAAGGAATAATGCATATCAAATTTCCTCTCATGTAAACATAGAGCTCTCATAATTAAATTTCCTCTCATGCAAACATAGAGCTCTCATGCAAACAAAGAGCACATATGAAAATGTAGAGCGCACAAGCAAATGCAAGTCGCACTAGCACAAGGGAGGTTGCACATGCAATCATAGTGTAGAGGTAAACAATTATTTTACCTCTACAAGGTAAACTAGAGCTTAGAGGCTAATGGTTAAAGGATTAGAGGTAAATAACTAAAGGACTTAAGGGGTTTAGGGTTTAGGGGATTTAGGGGTAAAAGGATTTAGGGCTCTGATGTTAGGGAGTTAGGTTTTAAGAGCTTAGTCATTAAGGGCTTAGGTGTTATAGTGTTAAGGGATTATAAGGGGTTAAGGGCTCAGTGTGTTAGAGGGTAAAGACTATGAGGATGGGAGATAAGGGGTTAATTAAGGGACTATGGATTTAACGTTTAGGATCTTTATAGGTTAAGGGATTTAGGGATCGACTATTAGTGGGGTAAGGTATAAATGTTAAGATTAAGTGCCAATGGGTTAAAGTGGTAAGGAATTATGTTTCCAGGGCTTAGGTTCTTAGGGGTTTAAGGATTTAGGGGTTTTGGGCCTTAGTACTTATGGGTTTAGGAATTTAATTTTCTCCCTTGTCATTCCTCTCTCCACCTCCCTAAAATTATGTCCCTTTCCCCTGCCCCTCTCGTATCCCCTCTCTCTCTCACACACCCCTTATATCCATTCAACACTTAACACATAGTCTATGTGGTTTATAGCGCTAGAGCGTTCTGTAACTCCAAAATGCTCTAGCGTTTTGGAGAAACAAAACACTGGAGCATTTTTGTTTACACCAAGCACGGGAATACAAATTTAATTTAAACATAACACGCGAGCATTCCTTAGCACCTAAAACACTCATTCTCACGTGCCCGCATGTCATCCACGGTCCTATGTGGTTGGTTCGGAGTTACCAACCCTGTGCTATGGAATATGGTAAACCATAGCTAATTGGGCATTTCCTCCATTTTCTCAATATGCCTATCTTCCACCACTCTTTACAACATAACAAACACAACCATTTTTTATGAAATTTTAGACATAGATAGTAGTTTTTATGTAGATTCCAAATATGTAATTAAAAAAAAATATTATTTTTTTATATTTTTTTCCTAATTTTCTTGTATCATCACTCAAGTCAAAAAACATGTTGTTAGTGTTTCTTCTGTAACTTTTTCATTTCACAACCATTTAAAAAAAAAATGTGTATATTGCACTAGTAGACACTGAGCTATACATGCTATAAAAAAATCCATGTCAAAATCATTGCATTAAAGCCTTCAAATGCTGCACCCACACTTGACGTACCGTTCTCGAGGTTTGATCACTTAGATAATTAAAAAAAATAAAAATTGAACATTTAATTTTGGAAAAATAGTGTTGCACTAGTGCTACTTGTTATCTACATGTCCACCAAATTTTTTAGCCCGAAACCATCATTTAGGAACTCAAAGGTTGCACCCACAAAAACATATACCTTATCATTTGCCAAAAAATAAAAAAGTGATTGTTAGAAAAGATGAAATTTGACATAGTTATGTATATTTTCAATACATAAAATTTATATATTGGGAAACGTGATTCAATTTCCTACATTTCATATTTTTTACTCAATGCAAGATATCTTGTGTAAGTATCTCAAAAAATCCAATTAATTTGAGGGATGCCTGATTTTCCAGTTTTCTATTACATCTAATAAGCCAAAACTCACCATCATTAGCTTGCACTCACTTTAAAGTATACATTAACACCATTCTTTTATTATGTATCCTTTATTCTTACATCAAGTTTGAAATAATTCAAATTTTATTAACAATGAAAAAAATCATTCAAACAAATCTTGTTGAAATTAAAATATAATGTAACTACAACAAAAATAGGCCATTAGTGCTGATTTTGGCATGTAATTTTTTCAATTTGAAAAAACTATATTATGTTAATGTTAGTATTAAATGATATTTGAAAAGAGCATATTGAGTTTAGCATTCTTTTTATTACAAACTTTAGTTTCATTTTTAGCACTACGTTAGGAATTTGAACCCAAATTACTTTCCAGTAGAAAATATATCAAAAAATCTCCAGGGAAAGTGTACAAACATAAATGGAAAATGGTAAAAATTTAAAAGTAAATGGAAAATGGTCATGGAATGTTGGGATTTGAACTCAATTCACCTAGCAAAAGGAAATAGCTCTACTTGGGCTACATTCCCATATAAATATTCGATTAGAATGCTTATTTCCATGGATTAGGGTTTCAACCAATTTCTTAACTTTAAAAATGTATAAAATTAACTTTAAAACCAATTTCTTAACTTTAAAAATGTATAAAATTAACTTTAAAAACTATGGGAAAAGAGTACCACACAAGAACTGCATAGAAAATTAACTTTAACTTTGACAAGAATATATGCATTATGTTTTAGAAAAACAAATAATAGCTGGTCTGAAGTAATGTTACTCAATTATGACAAGTTAGTTCCAATGGAAACCTAGAAACTAATCATTAAAAATAAATATTAGAGGTATTTGAACAACTTTTTAGCACACAATGTACAAAGATGAAACTTAGAAAACTGAGTTAACTTCGAAAATATATAGCTTTTATTTATGGAAAATTACTATAACTCCAAGAAAAATGTTGTTCTCTTAAGATTGGTATGTTATCTCTTTTCTAAAACATAATGCATATGCTCCCATTAGGCCCCGAGTTTGATATGTAAACATTAAAATATTTTGAAAGAAAATTGCAAAGTTGTAGTTAACAAATGGTTCTGGTGGGGCACCATTTTTCCATAGTTTGTAATGCTAATATTATTTTGTTTTAAATTATGACAGTCAGTGAAACCTAGGAATCACAAGGTGGAGTGTTAGGCCCCACTATGAGGGTCTTAACACAATCAACGGATTTTTTTTAGTGTGTAGGTCTTCATCTGTACTTGTGCAGGTTTTTTTTCATTTTCAAAATAGGTGGACCAATCAACAGTTGCAAAGAAAATAAGAAACATATTTTTTTTTAGATATTTGACATATGGCCAAGTAAAAATAAATATAAAAATATATTTTCCTCAAATATATATATATATGGAATCTACACATAAATCTCTATAATTTTGTGCAATTTCATTAGGAGAAAACCATTCTAGCATATGAAGCTTTAAGGTGGCCTACAGGGCATAGAATAGACAGTGAATGGGTGTATTGTTAAGGAACTCCTCATGTAAGGTCACTGGTTTGAAACTCTATGGGTACGAGCGTTACAAAAAAAAACATTATGTAGATTCGAGGTTCAAAAATAGGGAAATGGAAAAATGTGTGTCTTTAATTAGTTGTAGGCCTAAACCACAATTTTGACAATCCAAACCTAAAACCAGAGACAACTCATCCACCACCTAGGTGGAAAAAGTCATTTGCACCATTGAAATTAGAAACACACAAGAATTAATAACGTGGACACGTTCTTATACAAAAAATAGCGTGCACACATTAAAAACATGCGTGCATTATTGTTCCCAATATTTTAATTTTCAAATGAAGATAAACCACAATGGTCACCAACAACATTAAATAAAAATATTAAATCGTTAAAGTAAAAGTGACATTGTCCTTATATTTCCTTTTCTATCCTTTTACTTAAATTTTTAATATCACCATTAATTGTTTCAAGATGTTTGAGAGTGGTTTCAACCTCACTCGACTTCATATGCAAAAAGTATAATTTTAGATCCCATTCATAAATCAATAGACTTAAAAGTTTCCAGGGTTTCAGGATTGCCACGTTTCCATTGGATTTTATCATGTATGAGGGTATGGTATTAACATTTAATTAAGTGCATCAACCCCTGGATGTACCTCGTTGTTGGTGGTGTTAGTTGTGTAACTACTTTGTCACGACCTTAGTAAAAATGTACCCTTCACTCAAGCAAAACTTATTAAAGGCAGGGGATGTTTTTCTACCTTTTTTAATGCTTGGATTAGGTGGTTTTATTGAAATTGTAGGGTGTTGACTAATTTCCTTGGAGGATAAAATTTGAGATTCGTGATATGGGCAAGGGATAGAGCCTATAGGTGGGGAGCACATGGTGCTTTTGGCGAAGAGGATCCCAATATATGGAACGATTTTAATGATATATAGTTATTTGTTATAGCATGAACTTTAGGGAAAGATATTGGGTCTTTGTTTACATATACATCAATGCAAAAATATCGTAATATATATCCCCCCATGATACCTTCTCTCTCTCCCTCCCCACATCTCTATGTATTATCCCCCATTTATATCCATTTTTCCTAACACCCAACCTCTCTCTCTCTCTCTCTCTCTCTCTCTCTCTCTCTCTCTCTCTACCTTTGACCCCCTCTCTATCTCTGTCCCTCCTAATCCCCCATACCACTAACCACCCCCCCATCCTCTCTCTCTCTCTCTCTCTCTCTCTCTCTCTCTCTCTCTATATATATATATATATATATATATATATATATATATCTCTTTAACCCCAACCCCGCCAATCCTCATCTATACCCTCCCTTCTCTCTAACCTCCCTACTCCTCCCCAAAACCCTAACCCCTCGAGCCCCAAATCTCTCTCTCTCTCTCTCTCTCTCTCTCTCTCTCTCTCTCTCTCCACAGCCTCCTCCTTCCCCTATCCCTAATCACCCCCCAACCCATACTCTCTCTCTCACACACCCTACCCCCAACCCCCCCACTCCTCATACCCCTATCCCTACCCCCATCCACCCCCTCTCTCCCCATCCCCCCCCCCTCTCTCTAACTTCCCTCCTCTTCCCCAAATACCTAAACCCCCCATATCTATATCATTTTTTGCCCCAACCTCCCTCCTCCCTTGTCCATATTCTCTCTCTCTCTCTCTCTCTCTCTCTCTCTCTCTCTCTCTAACCAAACCCCTAACCCCCTAATCTTTTTCTCCCCTCCCACACACACTCCTACCACTACCCCCTTCCTCCATCTCCCATCCTCCCCCAACCCTTAATAATCCCATCTCTCACTCTCTATCTCCCCTGATCCTCCACCTACCCTAACCCCCACTACTCTCCCTCTCTGTTACCCACTTAAAACCCCCCCATGCTCTCTCTCTCTCTCTCTCTCTCTCTCTCTCTAACCCCCCATCCTACTCATTCTACCCATGTTCTACCCTTAATCCTCATCCCTCTCTCTCTCCTACTACTACAAACCCCTCCCTCTCTCTCCCCACTATCCCTAATGCCCCCTCTTTCTTTCCTAATCCCCCTCCCCCTACAACTAACCATCACCCCCACATCTCTCTCTCTCTCTCCCCCCTACCCCCCTCTCTCTTGGAGACAATGTTTGATCATAATGGAAAAGTTGTGACCATGACCAATACGTGATCGCGTTGCCACAATAAATAAACATTGGAGAAAATGAAGCCCACGAACATTTAACTTATATTATTTTGAAAATAAAAAAATAAATATATAAAAACATAAAATTAACATAGTATAATGATATAGATCTCTTCGATACATTTCCAATGAGCTAAAAACTTTGAAAAACCGATGCCTCAATAGAAAGTGGCATAAATAATAAAGCAATTTTTTATATTAAAAATAATGCATGTGCGTTATTTTTTTAGAACGCGTGCACAGTAAAGAAACACACACATTACTTTTTAGAACATGTACACGCTATGGAAATGTGCATGTATTCCTGTAATGCGTATGTGTTTCTATAATGCGTGCATTTTCACTACTTCTTTAAAACATTATGTGCATTTTTCTTCATCTTTCCAAATAAAATCTTCTAATAATAAACTTAATCAACATATTTTTACATTTTATAATCCATTTATGAACTAAATGATTATTTATATGTAAAACCTCACTAATTTTTGTGTATATTTTTAAGATTTTTGTTGGTAATTCTAACATTATCCATTTATTCTAACATTTATTCATACTAATATAGAATTATTCATAAATATATTGATATTAATATCGAATTATTCATGAATATAAAATTAAGAACATCATAACTTTAAATGCTAAAATTTTGTTACATAATTTAAAAAAATTAAATTCAATATTCTTTTATTTATATATAATTATGATAATTAATTATTTTTATTAGCAAACTTTTAGAAAACTTTAACTATATTAATATTTTTTTAATAGTCCACATATTCTCAAATAATTCTTAAAGATATAAACAATCATTTATCTATTTCTACAAAATACTCATAAACAACTTGATATAGTCCACAATAATTGAGAGTTCTAGTAGACCAACTATACCCCCACAAAATAAAAGTTTAATTACAATCATCTAATTTTTTTTTTCAATAGAAAAGAGCATGTAACTTGTTATTAAAAAATAGAATCAATGTTACATATGGACCTCCCTTCTTCTCCAACTTTCCATACCAAAAAGGCACTAAAACAGTCCAAAAAATTACACATCCTTATTACATCAAAATACTACCTTTGACATCAGTACAACACTACCCAAACTCAAAAATCTTACTCAAAAATATTTCTAAAACAACTCTTACACAAAGTCCAATCATCGAACAACAAGAAAACTATGATATGACAGATGCCCATAGGCCCTTCAAAAAATATGATATGACCGTGTATCAATCATCAATCCATCCATGAATTTTGAATACTGAATGTATCCAGACATTTCGTCGATTGAAGCTTTGGATTAAATTCGCCTAAAAGAGATTATTTGAAAATGCTGCGATAATAATCTAACTCTCCTCAGTTAGCTAAACAAAACCAAAGACTACATGGAATTGACCCGTTTTCCTTGTAAAATGAATTTAGAGTCCCCATAGACATTAATCTCCAAAGCCTAAACCCTAAATAGAAAGAAGTTCATCCAAAACATTTGTTCCCTTTCCAATTCCCATCTTTAATTTTATAATATAATTCCTTCTCAAGTAAACGACCATTTTTCCTCTTTCCAATTCCCATCTTTAATTTTCTAATATAATTCCTTCTCAAATAAATGACCATTCTGCACCACACCATCCATCCTTTTGAGTTCCATTAAAAAAAACCATAAAAAAAAACCGGCTAGAAATATCCTCCCAGAAAGAAGGAGTCGGGACTTAACAAAACTAATAAACACTTTCTTAATAATACCCCACACTCAACCAAATCAAAGATCTCAAGCTTCCTCTTTTTCGAATTACCTTCCTTAAAGACTTTCTACAAGAGAATTAAAATATATAGTTGAATTTCCAATAAACCAAATTAACCACTTGCAAATTTGCTTTCAAATAAAATGACTATCGAGTTTGTTTCATCGACGTTGGGTGATAATTAAATTCTTTGATTCTATAAATCACAGAATATATTAATTATTTTTAGTAACTAATTAAATATGATCATTTGGATATAATTTTGATTAACAATTAAAGAATTGCACGTGTGAATGCATATCATTCATTTCCCATCGTTTTTTAACAACTTATTTGTACTTATTATAAGTTAAACTCAAACACGATTGGTATAAACACAAATCTCCAACTTGTGTAAACTTGTTCCACCCAAATCTCAAATCTAAAAAGTTGAGATTCTCTACGATGAAAATTATTGTCGTTTTAACGTATGTAAGGATTAAGATAATGGTTCCCGTTTTAACTTATTGTTGTAACACTTCTTAAAGTCATATAATGATATATGCAACGAACTCCATTGAATATAATGGAGTTGTAAACCTAAGTCATATACTTGCAGTAGAAGAAAGGCGAGCAGGAAACAAACAAACGCATAAATACAGGCATGTTATTTTGTAAGGCCGATTAGGTAACAACGTGTGAGATTGAAGATAATCCCACCAGAAAAGTCGCACTAATTAGGAAGGCTTTTTGATTAAAAATTCAGGTGGACGCACCCACATTTTTGTCTGAAACGATCCCCGTTTTTCTGCGTCTGTTCAAAATATTTATCGTTATGTCATTTGAGTTGTCATTATGATGCAGAAGAATGATGACCGGATTCCTCAGATTCAATTTAACCAACCCTAAAATCCCACATCCACCCTTACGCAACCTAGTGGCACTGAGGCAATACCTTAACGCGCCACCTGTGTATTAATCCTGCCTATAAATTTGCAATCGTCGACTAGGCAGACCGGAAGGACGAGAGAGACACAATTTTCAGTAATCATTTGCAGCGAGAAAGGCAGATATAATCTAATCATGGTACGTGCACCTTGCTGTGGCGATCACGAAGGGCTGAAGAGAGGACCATGGACGGCCGAAGAGGACCAGAAACTCATCCATTATGTTCAAAGCCATGGGCTCGGCAATTGGCGCACCCTTCCCAAACTTGCAGGTATTCTCTTGTTTTCACTGCATATTCAAATTTAAAATGCATGGCATGGTTTTAGCTAGGTTTTTGGTTTGCCGTCAATCCATTTTTCCACTTTGTTGGTATCGTAGATAAGGGTTTTAATCTCTCTGAAAACTTTGATTGAATTTAACAAAAACGTGGTTATCGGTTTGATCAATATGGAACGATTTAAATCCGGAAAGAAATATAGAAATATCATTGTGAAACTTCGATTGTACCTAATTTTTGTTTTTTACCAAATTTTTGTCCAACTTATGAAAATAAAAAGGTCAATTTGCTATCAATTATCTTTCGGCAGTACCAACCGAGAGATGTTTTCGGTGTGGGGTGCAGGACTGTCTAGATGTGGAAAAAGCTGTAGGCTGAGATGGGCTAACTATTTACGACCTGACATCAAGCGTGGAGCATTCTCTATGCAAGAGGATTTCACCATCATTCGTCTCCATGCTGTCCTTGGAAATAAGTAATTCCTTAATCTTCTACCGCCTAGCCTATTCTATTTAGATTTTTCTCATAGTAGGGTTTCATATGCGCTCGCTTTCATAGGAATTAGAACAATGCGTTAACAAGTCTGCATGTGCTACTTTTCTCACAAATCCTATATATAATTTTTTGTTTTAGATGGTCAGCTATAGCCTCGCATCTTCCTGGGAGAACGGATAACGAGATAAAGAATCACTGGAACACTAAACTGAAAAAAAGACTGCTTTTGCTGGGAATCGATCCAGTAACCCACATGCAACTGCCTACACCAGATATGCTTTCATCTTTCATGGCTTCGTCTTCGACCGCCATACCTGCTCGATTGAATAATGCATTGGTTGAAGCTGAATTAGGACGACTGGCCAGAGACTCTCAGAATATTTCTCAAATCTCTGCTGGCAGTGTGGATCAGCACTCGTGGCAGCTGGCCCAAATTCTGAAGCTCTTAGGTACGCCTAACAACCCACTGTGGCCACATGCATCAGGGCCATTGTCTTCCATTTCAATGGATCAATTGCTCCAGCCCGATGCATTAAGAGGGCTGAATTCATGCTCCCACAACCAGAACAATCAAGGATTTGTTTCAGCGCAGAAGAATGCAGATTCTACCGAACATAATGCGTTTTCACAAGAATCTTCACGGTCTTCATACCAGGAAATGAAATCAGAAGGAAAGAAGTTACCCATCAGTACTGATCACGGGAATAAGCATAGGAGCGCGTCATCCTTGATAGAGGACCAGCCCTCAGCCTTTGACGCCGAAACTATTGATTGGAAGTCGTTGCCCATTCTAATGCCATCCAGCAACCCTCATAAGAATGATCATCTCTACTACTACAGCGATACGAAATCTTCATCTACCTCATCAACAAATTCCTTCAAGGGAGGATCAGAAATTCTAGAAAATACCATTCAATATAACCAGGATGATCGGTTCGGATCAGTGATAAGGACTTCAGATGCCATGTCACTGCCAGCAGCAAGGGCCGATCTACGGGAAGACGAAAGGAACTACTGGATTAACTTGTTAAATTCATTTGAGGACATCAATCCTTCGCTTCCGCTCCCTAGTCCGTAACAACAAGTGTTGTGGAAATCCTTTTGCATTGCGATTATATGTTTCAGAGCATTGGACAGCTTTCATGCGCGCCTGCCTCGTCATTTTACGTTGATTATAGGCACATAAGATTTGTTTGTGCATTAATTCATTAAGACTGCATTTATTTATTAAAACTGTATTTATTTATTAATTGATATTTATATAAAAGAACAACTGGTGATGAGGGTTCTGGACTCAGGGTGTAGTTCTGTTTCAGAGAACCTTAGGGCGTGAGCATATATTGTAGAATTCTTCTTCAGAGAACCCATATATTGTACATACCATGTAGCATTCTTCTATACTTTCTATTTTGGATTGGTTGACCTTCTAGTTTCTCAAGGTACCTGTACAGGTTGACAAGATTCAATAAAGGTCTGCCCACCTAAATTTGGATCTTCTGTTTTCAAAGTCAAAATTAAAAAAAAAAATTGATAGTGGACTTTAGATCTCAATCGCTTCAATCTCTTCATTTTACATTTCCACTGAAGTAGGTGAAACTAAAATGTATAAAACACAAAACTGGTCATAGTTTTTTATGTAATTTAAATTTGAAATGTTGTATTCATTTGATTGATTTTGGAGTTTCTGTTGTTAAAATATGCTTGAACTATGTGTTTTATAATTTGGTATATCTTAATTTAAAATTTAAATTTTTTTTATGTTACAATCATTAAAGTGATAATGGAATGTAAAAGGTTTGGTTACCTTCCTTCTGAGATACACAATCTTAAAATACATATTTTAAAAATAATATTACCTTATTACTCCCTGCCCACAGGCACGGCAGGGATTATAGGAATAGATTTTTTACAAATCTATTACCATGGCATACTTTACAAAGCTTTTTAACTTAAGTTTTTTTTTTCTTTTCAAAAAGTGTGTTCTGGCCAATAATATTATTCAAAACCTTATTAAGAATCTTATTTGTCCTCAAATCCAGGTTTGAAAGACTTAAAGCCTGATATCAAAGCACCTAAAGGCATGCTCACAGTGACTTTAGTTCCCTCTGGAAAACTCGTCCTTCAGCTACCACCTGTACAACAGTTAGACAACCTGAAGATGAAACCCATGAAACGCAGATAAGTTATTCTCTATTTCTTTTGTATAACTTACTGTAATTTAACATTATCCATACCACCATCACAACTAAATTATTTGAAAAGTAGTTTTACATTTTGCAAATACGTAAGCGTCCTCCATAAGTAAGAAAGTCACCGGTTATAATAGCTATTTGATATTACGTAGAGAATGAAATCCATATTTTCAAACTTTGAAAATAGAAATATTTTATGTTATAATGCAAATTGTAAAGTATTTTGATGCAGCATATAAAATTATTATTATTCAAAATTTATGGAAAAATCAAATTTATTTATATATGGTTTAAAACTATTATTATTATTATTATTCAAAATCTATAGAGATTTTTTTTATTTATATTATTATTCAAAATTTATAGAGTTTTTTTTTAATTTATATTAGCTTAAAAATAAAGATAGTTTATTTAGATTAATTGAAAATAAAATTATTTATATTGATTTGAAAGTAAAAATAATTTATTTAAATTGATTAAAAATAAAAAATTTCATTTAATATAAAATATAAAGTATTTATTTTGATTCAAAATATGATTTGGAATATCTAGTAGGGACAATATAGAAGATCTTTATCATAATTGTTGTAGAACCTTCTCCTTTTCCATTAACAAGTTATTGAAGTATCATATAAAAATAGAAATAGAATGACCAACTCTCGGTATGACAAAGAGTGTATAATCCCAAGAAGAGAAATCTAAGAAGCTATTGAGAAGTCCCTAAAAGTTGACAAGATAAATAAGTACAAATCCCTCATTAAAAGGAAAAAAAAGGACCTATATAAACAAGAGCTTAGTCCTTGCCATTTGAATCAACCCATCATAACCTTATATGTCTATGATACATTCAAAGTTGAGAGGTATAAAAAAACTTGAGAGTGTCAATTTCAATGTTGTCTGCACTTAGAATCTCAATGTTCAAAAAATTGATATTTGCATCTCAAGTTTTGTGATACCTTTCAACGCAATCAAATATATGTCCAGTTAAAATGGCTATGGAGCAATCCTTGTGATTAAATGACTTGTGTTGAAGGTATGCCTTCTAGACTTTAGTATTAGTTAAATTCTTAGAATTTATTCTTCATATCTCTTTTAGATTTTAGCTTGAATGACTTATTGACTTGTTTAAATTGTCAATTCAAATGGCACAAAATAAGTTTAGTCCCTACCCTTTAATTTAAGAAAAATGCATGTAGCTTAGTCCGTACCCTTTAGTTTAAGAAAAATAAAAATAGAAAAAAACAAGTTATTCAAAATTATTTTAAAATAAATTAAAATCCATGTAAATTTATATATAACATAAAAGTCATAACCCTATCAATATATATTATATGTTAATATTTAAAAGTTTAAGTACCTTAAAATTGTGAAGGTGTTAAGTTTGAAAAATATGAATTCCCAACATACAATTTAATTTACAATGTCATTAGGTTAAATATTAAACAAAAAAATAGCAACTAAATTGCAAATCCATGGCTAATGGAAATGGAATCTTTGAAAATTGGAGAAAGATAATTAAAAACTAGATATAAAAAATGCAAAAACCCGTTATATGAAAACATTTCCAATCATACATACCCCCTTCTAATTTAATGGTACATACAATGGATGCATGAACTAGATTATACATGTTATTAGAAATATCTCCTAACAATGGAAACAAGGTGTTTTGGAAATTTCTTTGTAATAAACCAAATCATAAAACATAATTTCATCACTAATTAAAACTATTATTTCAAAATGCATGCAAACTGAACAAAAATTTTATTTAAAAAAAAAAATCTCGAATAGTTATTATTGGAAGTTTGTTTTTCTTGATATTGCTTACATTCCAAAAGTAACCCATAAGTTCTTTGCACTTATCTTATAGTTTTTTAATAAAATATCTACAAAATTGTTATATAGTGTTCCTCTGTCTTATGATCAAAAGAAAGAGATAACATTTTTATATTCTATATTCATTGTAGATATTATTTTGAATTCCAATTTTTGACACTACTAAACTAAAAGGATTTTAGATAACTACAATGTGTAATGCAATGGGGTTCGCATTGTAAAATTCCTTAGAATTAGTATATGAAATAATACACATCATTACTTGTTTGCATACATTTATGCTTCTCATTGGAGTTTTCATTGACTTGATTGCATACTCGTCTCAATTAAATCAAGCCCTAGTCTACCTTCATCATGCATCATGACACCACCACTTAACTATTAAACCTAGCACAACATTAACACACAAACATGTGACACAACGCCTCACATAGATTCCCATTAACACCTAAATATCGATGTCCTCACTAACACCCAACACCTCAAACTAATGTCAATTGGTAACTAAACATCAAAGTAACGCTCTATTTAAAATGCCTGACACAATATAAATACCCATGCATACACTAACATTCAAATAACATACACTAACATTCAAATGGCATGCCATGTTAGAGTTGTTATTACACCATATTGTGTTGGACATAATATAACATTAACACCTATATATACGCCCATCCTTGAACGCAATGTCATATTTATATCTAAAATATATGATATTTATATTAATAAAATCTTATACTATGTTTAAGAACATTTTTAATACTAATTTAAGTTTATAAAAATTAAATATAAATAGTATTTTTTAAACCACATTTAATTTTCAAGTATTAGCATCATCAAAATGATACTTGTCACCACCACATAGAATGTAAGAGGGTAAATAGAGATACTAATATTCGATCATACTACATAACCAAAGGCTATCATTTTATCTCACTATCAAAAAATCCCCAATATCTCCCAACCATAGCAACCCATTAGTTAAGGAATCATGTGACCAACCAAGAAAATATATTAAGAAACACAACACAAAAGAGTCATGCATTATAGCACCAAGTAATTGCAAAATATAATAAATATTTTTTTCTTTATTTGACTACTCATGCATGAGGCCAAGAGGCTAAACTCTTCACTTAATGATATTTCATTTTGAATTTTTTATATGAAATGGAAGAATATTTTGAAAGTGTCATATTTAATTTTTATTTTTTAAACGAAATGTAAGATTATGAAACTGTCATATCTTGCCATATCTTGTTTAAAGTTTGTCTGGTGTTTAAGGATTGCCCCTTGTGAGGGTTACATCAAAAAGTGTTGTGTGAATTTCATCCATTCTCTCTCCGTTACAAGGATAACTAATGATTATGTAATATCCCAAACTGATATTTTTTTCTTTTTTTTCTACTGTGGATGGCTAGTAGGCTTATGTCTCAATAGAATATGAAAGTAAACCATGATCCTTGCATGCATGCATTCACATGCAGATCTGTAACCTAGATAATACTGAAATGCTAGAAAGTAGGAGGAATTAATGCATGTACATACCAGTATGTAGATCTGTTGATGTCGATGAAGATGATCCCAGCATGCAAGAATTGTGCCGAAGAGATAGGAAGATAAGCCAAGTCATCCTCCAATAGATAAGTCCACCCTCCTCCAAGCTATGATGGTTCTTCAATAAATAATACTTCACTGCTGGAGGCTGAGATAAGGTTCAATAGGGTTAAAATGCCCTTCTGGAGATGATGGAAGATTCATGCAGAAGAAGTGATGGCTCAATAGCCCAAAACGTGATTATCCTTCCAAAGAGATTCGCCCTCAAGCATGCAAACGTCCTCCAATAATGATAAGTGTTGATAACTCTCTCAAAGGTCCAACTGAGAAGCCCTTCTTCCATGGTAAGGGTAATATGGGTGCTCTAAGAAGGATGGAAGCAGCATGCAGAGGTTCTGCTCCCTGCAGACTGTAAAATTAATGAGTATGTATTTGAGCAATGCGCCCAAGAAAGGAGAGCAAATTCCCCCAATCCAGTAAATAACTCAATCTCTTGAAGCAACTGATGGATAGAACTTGATGATGAAGTAATGCTAAATCTGGATGACCCAACCTGATGATGAACTAGGGCAGATAGATTTTGCTGTCGAAATACACCAGTTAGCTGAGCATGCACTCAACCCTAACTTAGCTTGCTGAGCTCTCCAATTTGAATCCTCAAATCAATAATCATATAAGTGTATTTCTCCATTCACTTTACCTCTCTTTTATAACTCTCAACTGCAAACAACCTAACTTTTGACCTAATTAGGTCACTTTACCTTCTAATTCACAGTTGACTTGCATGCAAGTGCCTAGAGACTCAATCAGGTGCATGCATCATGAAATAATGCTTAGATGTCATGCATGCAGGTGGCCTTTGGCTCTGGTGTCCCCTGTCTAACTAATGATGATATAATATCAATGCCCAAGATCTTCTTATATGGCATCAATCCTCAGCTGATTCCCTGACTGTCAGTGCCCGCTCAAACCTATGGGAATCATATAGGTTGGCGGGATGGTCCTCAATGCTTAAGCATAAGAGGACATTACAGTCCTCCCCGCTCAACTTTGCTTGTCCTCAAGCTACTGTAAAGCTGGGTGCTGTAATCCTTGTTCTCCCTCCCAAGTGGCCTCCTCTATAGGCAGATATCTCCACTGAATCAAGTAGTCTCTAATGATCCTTTTCCTCAGTTTCCGCTCTCACACCTCTAGGATGCGTTCAGGGATCAGAATCAATTGCCCCTCATCATTAGGGGGGCCAGCTTGGAAGATGTAGCAATCTGCTAACCGACTACCTTCTTGAGGTTGGGGACATGAAATACATTGTGAATATTGCTCTCTGGGGGTAGTTCTTGCTCATATGCTACCTCTCCGACCTTCTGAATTATCATGTATGGACCGTAGAAGCGAGGTTTGAGTTTTTCCTCTCCTTTCTTTTTTAGAGATGGCTGCCGGTAAGGTTGGAGGCATAAATAAACGAGGTCTCCTACCTCAAAACTGCGCTCAATCCTGTGCATGTCTTCATATATCTTCTGCTGATTCTTAGCGAACTGTATGTTCTTTCTGAGTATGCTAAGGATGTCTTGACTCTCTTGAAACCACTCTTTGGCCTACGGGGCCCTGATATCACCAAATACCAAATCTGCAAAAGTTAGGGTGTCGTATCTGTATAGATCTCAGAAAGGAGTCATCCCAATGGTCATATGGTGGGTGGCATTGTAGCAATGGTCACCTAAGTGTAGCCACCTAATCCGTGTCCTCTGTTGGCTTACTACGTAATTCCTCAAATACCCCTAAATCCACTTGTTAACTATCTTAGTCTGTCCATCACTCTGTGGATGATAACTTGTTCTCATAGCTAACTCAGTTCCCACCAATCTGAAGAGATTTTTCCAAAAGGCTCCAATGAATTTGCTATCTCTATCACTAACAATGGTCTTGGGTAATCTGTGGAGTCTAAATACCTCTCTGAAGAATAGTTCTGCCACCTGTGCTGCGTAATAATCTAAAGGAATGGAAAAGAAGTGAGCAAACTTTGTCAACCTATCCACCAGTACGTACAAGCAGTCTCTCCCCTGAACCTTGGGCAACCCTGTAATGAAGTCCATGGAGATGTTCTCCCACTTATGCTTGGGAATAGGCAAGGGTTGTAATAAACCAGCCGGGTGGGTGTGCTCTATTTTATTTTGTTGGCATGGGCTGCACTCTCTCACATGTTGTATAACATCTTTCTTGAGGCCCTTCCATGAGAACCTCTCTCTAATATGTCTGTAGGTCTTGAGAAACCCCTAATGCCATGCTAATGGTGAATCATGTGATGCCTGTAAAATCTTCTTCTTGAGGGGAGACTCTGGAACTAAGAAGATTATGTTCTTGTAGTATATGATGTCATCAATAACCCAGTACCTATCATCCTAAATCTGTCCATCCAATAGCTTGCAAGCAGACTTATCTTTGGAGTACTCAACAAAAATATGAGATCTCCAATCTGATGAGATGATCATGAGGGATAAAGTAGTTGGTCGTCTAGAAAGTGCATCGGCCACTACATTGTTCTTTCCCTTAACGTACTCAATATCGAAGTCATAGGCCTGAATTTTGCTCACCCATTTCTGTTGCCTCTCGTTTAACTCTTTCTCCTCTAGGAAGTATTTCAAGCTGTTATGATTTGTCTTAACTTTGAATCTACCACCTACTAAGTACTTCTTGAACTTGGTTAGCACATGGAGAATGGCTAACATCTCTTTGTCATATATCGAATAGTGGCGCTCATAGTCTTTGAGCTTCCTGCTCTCAAATGCAATGGGGTGGTTGTTCTGCATCAATACTTCCCTAATTCCCTCTCCTGAAGCATCACATTCTAACACGAAGGGTTGAGAAAATTCTGGTAGATCTAATAATGGACATGAACTCATTACCTTTTTCATTTTCTCTAATGTTTGTCGCGCTGTCTCCGACCAACTGAATGCCCCCTTCTTGGTAAGATCTGTGATTGGTGCGGTCATCTGTGAGAATCCACTGACATACCTCCTATAGTAGGTGCAAAGGCCCAAAAATTCCTTTAGTTCTATCACATTTTTAGGTGTAGGCCAATCCAATATGGCTCGAATATTCTCTAGGTGCGCCTGGACCCCGCTGGCCCCTATCACATGCCCTAAATATAACATCTCCTGCATGAAAAACTCACATTTGGACATTTTGACATATAGTGACTACTCTTGTAAAATGCCAAGTACCTCGTCTAGATGTCTCAAATTCTCTTCCCAAGTTCTACTGTATATCAATATGTCGTCGAAGAATACCAGAAGATGCTTGTGTAACTGAGCCTTGAAGATATTCTTCATGCATGACTGGAAAGTAGCTGGTGCATTAGTGAGCCCAAATGGCATCACTAGAAACTCATAATGTCCGCAGTGGCAACAGAAAGCGGTCTTTGGCACATCCTGTTCCCTAACCCGAATATGATGGTAACGTGAGCAGAGGTCAATCTTGGAAAAGTACTTTTCCCCCTGTAGGTCATCCATCAACTCATCAATCCTGGGGATGGGATACCTATTTTTTATGGTCTTCTTGTTGAGTTCCCTATAGTCGATGCACATGCATAAGGTTCCATCTTTCTTCTTCACTAGCACTACTTAAGATGCAAATGGACTGGAGCTAGGTTTGATGTACCCTAGCTTGAGCAGTTCTGTGATTGTATTCTCTATCTCATCTTTGTACCTCTTGGAATGTTTGTAAGGAGTGGTGATAACTACTTGAGTCCCGTCCTCTAACTCAATAATGTGCTCAAATCCCCTATATAGAGGTCGACCCGCTGGAAGGTCTCTGAATACTGCTTTGTGCTTTTGCAGTAAAGCCTCTATATATGTTGGATGTTGTGTGGCTTTATCTGGTGGTTTCATGGAGGTAACCATGCACCCATGCATCCCACTCAATATATCCCTGTCGGAGTACTGCCTCCATCCTGTGTGATGTCACTGTTGTGGGAGGGTAGATATTCTTCCCTCTCAATACTACCTTCTGTCCCTCTGCCCCTGTGAACTCCATCTCCATGGTTTGGTAGTTCGTGGAATACTTCCCTATGGAATACAACCACTAAACTCCTAAAACCACATCATGTCAGGTACATCTACCACATTGAATGTCTCTATCACTATATAATTTCCAAGTATTTTGGAATCCTTTGACTACATTCCATGGTGTGACTTGCTGCAGCTACTGAAAATCAATCAAAACTCTTAGTCTGAAGGCCTTTCCCTTTAACCCATGCAACATCAATAAATTTCAGGGATGCCCCACCATCTATCAGCACTCCCACTCTGTGGCCCTATACAGTACCCCTGATCCAGAGAGTGTGGAATCTAGGGACCCCTGTCATGGTAGCAATGGTACCTCTTGAAGGTTGTCCATCCTCAGCTCTCCCTGGTGTCTCTCTCTACTCCTGATCCCGATAATCCTCATCCTCCCCACTATCAGAATATGCCTCTATGTATTAGGCCTTTCCCTTCCCTTAACATCAGTGACCTGGTTCCCATGGGTCATGACAAGTTAAACATAACTTTTTTCTTCTAAGGTCCTGGCGAGTATCTTTATCGATCCATTCTTTCTTGGGGCACTCTTTCTAGAAGGGTTTCCTCTCTTTTTCTTTGATAGGGAAATTATTTCTGGGAGGAAATATATTTTTGGGTATTGTAACTTACAGATCTCTAGTACGACTAATGGCATCGACTAGGGTGGTGGGTCTATAGGACTTGACCCATCCTCGTAAGGGTTCGGTGAGGGCCTTTGTAAACAACATAATCAATCTGCTCTCTAAAATATCTGTCACCATGACTGCCACCCTTTGAAACTCTGAAATGAATGCATCTACACTACCTGTCTGCTTGAGTTCTTCTGGCTCTCTAAAATGCACCTCAGGGTCCTTCTGGTCAAATCGCTCAATGAGCCTCTGTGTAAAGTCAGAATATGAAGTGATGGTGTTGTGACCCAATGTCACCAACCCGTGGTACCACCACTCATGGGCCTCTCCATCCAAATGCAAGGTATCCAATTTAATGGCATTTGTCTCAATCATGGGGTTGAGCTGGAAGTATATATCCAACTTCTGCACCCAATTTCGGGATGGACCACCCCGGGTACCCTCAAAGGTAGGGATAGTCAGTTTCCCTATGGTACATTGTAACTCATAGTTCTGGCTGAATGGTCTAGTGTAAGCTCAGGGTCTTTTCTTGCTTTTAAAGTGGCAGAAGTCAATGAAAGTCATGGTTGAATGGAAGTCACCTCCTAAAGCTATGTACTCTCTCAAATAGGCACTCATGGATTCTTTTGGTTCTAAATGGGATAGATGTACTGCATCTGGGATCTCTAAGAAGTGAGGCATGGTAGGTCAGGATGGTTTGTTGTAAAGGTGAGGATGGCTCTGCATGTTGGTCTGTAAGTGTTCCCCACTACTACTGGTGGATACCCTATCACTACTGGGAAATAAAGGGCTGTGTGGGGTGGTCCCATTTTTCTCTATCATTCGTCGGAAGGTACTCATCATTTCTTTTTGTCCAGTAGTAATATCTTTTATAGCTGCAATGAGGCTATTGAAAGTTGTTTTATCATCCTCGGCCATTGTTTCTTTACCCTTCCTTTCCAAATTGATACTCTTTATCCCCTAGTTCTATATCCTCTAATTCTTCTTCTCCTTTATCACTATTTCAAAACCTCTGTCTCCGGTAAGTGATGTTGTATGGGTCTTTTGAATTCATTTACAATTGCATGCTCCCACAGCTGGCAAGGAAATAGCTCTGATACCACTGTAATATCCCAAACTGATATTTTTTTCTTTTTGTTGTATTGTGGATGGCTAGTAGTCTTATGTCTCAATAGAATATGAAAGTAAACCCTGATCTCTGCATGCACGCAGATTTGTAACCTAGATAATACTGAAATTATAGAAAGTAAGAGGAATTAATGCATGTACATACCAGTATGTAGATCTGTTGATGTCGATGAAGATGATCCTAGCATGCAAGAATTGTGCTAGAGAGATAGGAAGATAAGCCAAGTCATCCTCCAATAGATAAGTGCACCCTCCTCCAAGCTATGATGGCTCCTCAATAAATAATACTTCACTGTTGGAGGCTGAGATAAGGTGCAACAGGGTTATAATTCCCTTCTGGAGATGCTGGAAGATTCATGCAGAAGAAGTGATGGCTCAATATCCCAAAATGTGATTATCCTTCCAAAGAGATTCGCCCTCAGGCATGCAAATGTCCTCCAATAATGATAAGTGTTGATAACTCTCTTAAAGGTCCAACTGAGAAGCCCTTCTTCCAGGGGAAGGGTAATATGGGTGCTCTGAGAAGGATGGGAGAAACATGCAGAGGTTCTTCTCCCTGCAGGCTGGAAAACGAATGAGTATGTATTTGAGCAATGTGCCCAAGCAAGGAGAGAGAATTCCCCCAATCTAATAAATAACTCAATCTCCTGAAGCAACTGATGGATAGAACCTGATGATGAAGTAATGCTGAATCTGGATGATCCAACGTGATGGTGAACTAGGGTAGATATATTTCGCTGTCGAAATACACTAGTTAGCTGAGCATGCACTCAACCCCAACTTAGCTCGTTGAGCTCTCTAATTCGAATCCTCAAATCAATAATCATATAAGTGTATTTCTCCATTTGCTTTACCTCTCTTTTATAACTCTCAACTGCAAATAACCTAACTTTTGACCTAATTCGGTCACTTTGCCTTCTAATTCACAGTTGACTTGCATGCAGGTGCCTGGAGACTCAATCAGGTGCATGCATCGTGAAATAATGCTCAGATGTCATGCATGCAGGTGGTTTTTGGCTCTGGTGGCCCATCTCTACCTAATGATGATATAATATCAATGCCCTAGATCTTCTTATATGGCATCAATCCTCAGTTGATTCCCTGACTGTGAGTGCCCACTCGAACCTATGGGAATCATATAGGTTAGCATGATGGTCCTTGATGCTTAAGCATAAGAGGACATTACAGAATAACTGCACAAAAAAAAAAATTAAGAAACTTCCTTTGCATCAATTACTGTTGAATATTGTAACTTCTAAGAATATTATATTTGTACCTTATTATTCCATAGATGTTTCATCCCTCCGAGGTGATCCTATTATGTATCCGGAGATGTTTATTCCTCCGATGGATTGTGGTAACCAGGGTTATTAGATCCACCATGTGGGGGTCGGCCCTGAGTTAATTAATTAGGGGTTATTAGACTCCCTTGGCAGAGTTCGGCCTCATAAGGGAAAAAGTCAGTCAGAAAACTAGTATAAGTAGAGGAGGATGCTTCTAACTTATCTCTCACTTCCATCACTTGGAAAGTAGTACACTTGTGAGAGAGAGGTCTACATAGGAGGTAAAGAAGGAGCCCTAGTCTTGGAGCACATCTTGTATTTTGGTTGATCATCTTATTGAGGAAAGCTTTGCTGGGTTTTCTACCCCATGAGGGTTTCCTAGGGTAAAATCTCTGTCTATCTTGTGATTGTGTTTATTTCAGTGATCTTGATAGTAAAATTAGTATAAACTTAACATGGTATCAGAGCTAGCCTGAATAGAACATCTTTCACAAGGTGAAAATATCTTTCTCTCTCTCTCCCAAAAAAAAATTAGGGTTTTTGCAAAAGTTAGTATTTTTGGATTTTGGTTGCATGACTGAATAGACCTTCTCAAAATCAATGTTTTGAGCCCTAGATCGAGGTTTTTGGTTTGGTATAACTCCGGGAAAGTCAAACCCTAGTTTGACCAAAAGTGCGATAAACCAGAAATTCTGTTGCAGATACGGAAAGTGAAAAGTTGAAGTTTCCATAAACTGAACACACCAGTGTTCCCAAGTCAATCAAGTACATCTCCTGGTAAGTGTTGCTCTATCTCTTGAGAAACTTCAATCTCTTGGACTCCCCCAAGGGAAGATGGCTCCAAGCATTAAGCTTGAAGACAAGTTAGAAGGTCTAGAAAATTTCTGGGCATGGAAATATAGAATTGGTCTCATTCTTGAAGAGAATAATCTTGCTCATTATATCAAGGATAAGGTTGCAGAACCCGCTGAAGATGAAGCCAAAGAAAAGTATAGGAAGGATATGATTAGGGCAAAGAGAATCATTGTTGATTCTATCAAGGACCACTTGATTCCCCAAGTGGCATCCAAGAAGACCCCAAAGGAAATGTATGATGCCCTAAGAAGAATGTATGAAGGGAGGAACATCAATAGGAAGATGAACCTAAGAACTCAGTTGAAGAATACCAATATGAACAAAGGAGAATCCATTCAAGACTACTTCTCAAGGGTTTCCCAAATCAAGGAACAACTAGATGCCATTGCAGATACCCTTGACAAAGATGAACTTGTAATGACTGCTCTAAATGGTCTCACTAGACCTTGGGAGTCATTTATTCAAACTATGTGTGCTAGAAAAGAAAGTATGAAGTTTGATATAGTATGGGAGGATTGTGTTCAAGAAGAAGCTAGGGTAGCCAATAGAGAAGCCTTTCTCAAGGAGGATGACCAAGCCTTGGCAACTCACACCAAAAGAAGGAGAAAGGGTCACTTCAAGAAAGTTGACCACAAAGGGTCTCAACCCTTCCATAGATTTAAAAGGAGAGGAGGAACAAACTCAGAAAGAGACCTCTCCACAGTCCAATGTTTCAATTGTCTTAAACTAGGACACTTTGTTAAACACTGTACTTCACAAACAAAGAAGAAGAAGTTTGTTCACAAAAGACATCATGCACATATGGAAAAAAATGATAGTGGAGAAGAAGAAGCAGACGAAGAAGAAGAAGAAGAAGAGGAGGAGGAAAGGCCTCGAAAGAAAAGATCCAGAGTGAAGAAAGAAGATGCAGAAGAATATGTTCTATTTTCTGCACTATCTGGGTCTATATCACCTGGAGAAGATACATGGCTCATCGATAGTGGTGCTTCAAAACACATGACAGGTCAAAAGAAAACTCTCTCAAGACTTAAAGAAAAGACTTCTCCACAAAAGGTATCTCTAGGAGATGATTATCAATATCCCATCAAGGGAATTGGTGAAGCAAGCTATAAGCTTGATTTTGGAACACCTTTAAAGATGAAAGAAATTTTATATGTTCCAGGTTTGAAGAAGAAACTACTTTCTATCTCAGCACTAGATAAGAAAGGATTTAGAGTTGCATTCATAGATGGACAAGTACTTATGTGACCCAAAGGAAAATCAATTGAGGATGCAATTGTTATCGGTGAAGAGGAAGGAGGTCTTTACAAACTCACAGGTCATCCAGAAGTTGCCCTTGTCGATGAAACCACTAGCCCAGTGAGCTATGGAATAGAAGGCTTGCTCACATTAACTAAAAAGCCCTACCGTATGTAAGCAAGGTAGTTATAGGACTACCAGACTTGAAGGTTGATCAATGAATGTGAAAAAGGGAAGAATGTCAAGAACCCATTTCCAAAGAGTGAAACAAAGACTAAGAACATTCTGGAGTTAATACATTTAGATATATGTGGACCAATGCCCACCACATCCCTGAGTGGGTTTGAATATTATCTCACATTCATTGATGGCTATTCAAGGAAGACTTGGATATACTTTCAAAAAGGAAAGAATGAAGTCTTTGGAAAATTCAAAGAGTTCAAGGCTTTGATAGAAAATCACTCAGAAAAGAAAATCAAGATTCTCAGAACAGATAATGGCGGAGAATATACTTCAAAGGATTTTGAAGACTTTTGTAAGGAAGCTGGAATCAAGAGGGAACTAACCACTCCCTACAATCCCCAACAAAATGGGGTTGTTGAAAGAAAGAATAGAACCATCATGGAAGCTGTAAAGACTATGATACATGACCAAGATCAAACCATGTATCTATGGGCTGAAGCAGCTAGAACAACAGTCTATGTACAAAATAGACTATCCCATAGTGCTCTTAAATTCAAGACTCCAAAAGAAGTGTTCACAGGAAATAGTGTGTAAGGATACCATAGCCCAAGTTCTTCATTTCAATCAAGTTGAATGTATGAATCTACTCCTTGTGAGTCAATGAGCTTGAGTCACACATGAGACAAACTACCCCATGATCGATCATTAATGTATACCATTGATAAATTGAAGGAATCCCCGCCAATGATTATAATGGCGCCAAGGTAAATATTACATTCAATTGAGGACAGCAATCCTACGCTACCACTCCCTAGTCTGTAAGAACAAGTGCTGTGGAAATCCTTTTGCATGGTGATTATGTTTCAGAGCATTGGACAGCTTGTATGGGGGCTGTCTCGTCATTTTACGTTGATTATAGGCACATAAGATTACATAAGATTTGTTTGTGCAAAAATTCATTAAGACTGCATTTATTTATTAAAACTGTATTCATTTATTAATTGATATTTAAATGAAATAACAACTGGTGATGAAGGTTCTGGACTCAGGGCGTAGTTCTGTTTCAGAGGAGCTTAGAGCGTGAGCATATATTGTACAAACAATGTAGAACTCTTCTTCAGAGAACCTTAGAACGTGAGCACATATTGTACAGACAATGTAGGATTGGTTGGCGGCAATAAAGGTTTGCTCACCAACTTTGGATCTGCCGTTTTCAAAATCAAAATTTATAAAAAAATTGATAAGGGACTATGTATTTATTCATTTTACATTTCCTTGAAAAATTGAAGTAGGTGAAACTAAAATGTATAATAAACAAAACTGGTCGTACACAAAAACTTTTTATTTATAAAAGGAATTGCAAATATATTAGTATCATTTTAAGAATAGTGTCGACCTACATTTCATGTATTTTAAATTTCAACTGCTCTATTCATATTGAATCGATTTTGGAGTAAATTTAAAGTGGTGTATTCATATTGGATTGATTTTGGAGGTTGAAAGAGATATTATGTTTTTTTTTGTTATTTTAATTTTAAATTACATGGATAGGTGTTTATATTTTAGAATTTAGGGTAGACTAATATTTAAGTTTTTCTTAAATTGCATTAGTATGAGACAAGTGTATTGTTCACATTGATTCTATGTGAGTTGTTCAAAATTTAAAATAAATAATTATCAAAAAAGGAATATAAAAAATAACTAGTAATTGTGGACCTAGATAACTTGTTAATAACACTTAACTTATAACTTATTAATATTCACCAACCACAAATTAACTAATTATATTAATTTAATCAAATTTAATATTAAACAAAATTGTATAACATAATAATAATAAATAAATAACAAAATATAAAAGCTTTCTACCTTCCTTATAAGATACACAATCTTAAAATCTATATATTACTAATAAATATAACACCTTATTTTATATAAGGTACTGTAATTTAACATTCCCCATACCATGAGAACTAAATTAGTTGCAAAATAGTCACATTTTACAAATAAACAAGCGTCCTCCATACGCAAGACATTCACCCCGTATAATAGAGAATGAAATGCATATTTTCAAAAATTTAGGAAATATGATAAGTTATCTTCTAATGGAAATTAGAAAGTATAATTATTAAGTTTATTGAAATAATAAAATTTATTTATGTTGATGGGAAAATAAAAAATTAGTTACTTAGATTAATTAAAAAAATATTTATATTAATTTAAAAATATAAATATAAATATTTAGATGCATTGAAAATAATTTTTTTTATTTAATTTATAAAAATATAGTTTTTTATATTAATTACAAATTAATTATATATATTAATTTAAAAATAATAAATAAATAATTTAAATGAATTGAAATCCAAAATATTTATTTAATATTTAATATAAATTATTTTGATAAAATTAATGATTTTAAATATTGATATACCATAAATATATATATAAGTTCGAAAGTACTATGGCTTAGCTTAAGTGGTTGAGTGTTGTAATCCCAAGCAGAAGGTCTCGGGATCAATTTATCAGGTGGGACACTGGGTTAGGTCCCTTAATCAGGGCCAATGGTTTACCTTGGGTGCCATCCCATGGAAAGCATAAGGTTTCTCGATCAAATCCCTAGGTGACTATGAAAAAAAATATAAGTTGTAACCATTTTATCTATTCTAATTCAAATTATAATTTTTTTTATAAAATTTTTAGACTACTTGTATAATGAAATGATGTTGATAAACATCTTGTTAAAATTGATATATACATGTATTAATTTTTTCATATTGAGATGCATACCTACCCAAGTAACATTGTAGCTTGGAACTCAGGTGATTGTCGTGAAAGAGGGACTATACTAATATTGTTGTTGTGAGGGTAAAATCATTTATACTTAATATATATTTAATTTATAACAAAATATATTAAAATATATATATATATATATATATATATATCCATTATCATTGGAGATATACATAATTCACGGAACTCGATTGAAATTGTTGCAAACTTAATTGAACTAAAAATGATTCTTGTGGATGAAATATTAATCACAACATATTACAAGCAAAATAATAAATCACAACAATTAAAACTAAGGCCTACATTAACACCATTATTTGATTATGTGTTTTTAAATGCTTATATCTATAGTGAAATAACTAAAATTTTATTAACAATTAAATAATTCAATCAATCAAATATTGTTAAGTTGAAATTTAATCTAACTCTTATAAAAGCACCCATTATTGATACAGTAACCCACATGTCATTGCCTAGACTAGATATGCTTTCATCTTTCATGGCTTCATTGTTAACTGCATAGCTGTTCAATTGAATAGTGCATTGGTTGAAGCTCAATTAGGACAATTGGTATAGACTCACAATATTTTTCATGTCTCTACTGGTAGTGTTGATCAGTACTTGTGGAAGCTATCCAAAATGCTAACGCTATTAGGGGCGCATAACAACCCACTGTGGGAACATACATCGGGGCCATTGTCTTCCAATTCAATGGAACAATTTCTCTAGGCCAATGCATTAAGAGGGCCGAATTCATGCTCCCACAATCAGACCAATGAAGGGTTTTCTTCACTGCAAAAGGATGTAGATTATACTAAGCATAATGCGATTTTACAAGAATCTTCATGGTTTTCCTACAAGGGAATGAAATCATAAAGAAAGAAGTCATTGATTAGTAATGATCACGGGAATGAGCATAGGGTTGCGTCATCCTTGATAGAGGACCAACCCTCATCCTTTGATGCCAAAATGATGTTGAAAATATTATATGAGTTGTTGCATATATATCTTGCGTCGGCTTAGTCAGACAGTCATTCTCAATATGCAATGTGAATTAGTCTGTCATGATATGGTGTTCATGTCTCACCATATTTAAGCAGTCACATAGTAGTTCAGAAGTTAATTTATTCGGTAGATTTTAGTCATGAATTTATTACAGTCTTTAATGTTACTCGGTAGCTTCCAAGAGAAGCCAATATCAAGTTTTTATATATGTAAACGTAACAATGAGAGAGAAAGAGAGAGAGAGAGAGAGAGAGAGGAAGAAGAAGAAGTTGGAGAAGTGTTCAAGAGATCAAGCTCGTAATTTGATGAAATTGTTGTCGAGCCCAAGTTCTATAAAAATGAAGAATCTAAGTGAAATTTGAACGACTGTGTCTGCCCCTTTTGTTGCGGTAATATCTATATATATATATATATAGATATAGATATAGATATAAATATAGATATAGATATAGATATAGATATAGATATTAAGTTGTATAAAATCTTTATTACCATAGAGTAACTTTGACACCATCTTGACTTAATAATTTGCTATTAGAAAGTTTCAATATCGTGCAAAAGTTTCTTTTGAAGGGGTATAAAATGTCGCACTAAATTAATAATTTACGAAAATATCTTCTATAATCTCATTATACATTGTGTCGAAGGTTCCCCTTATGAACTACCTTGTAGTAAATAACACCTTTTACATCGAAGTAAATTCATAACCTTTAATATTGTAGATGTGTTGAAGGTTTTGCGAAGCAGTTCAAGTCAAATAAGTTTACTATGAAGGTCTTAGGTAAATGAGTGTTTACTATGCAAATCACAACAAAGTGATACTATGAAGATCCCTTGATATGGTATTAGAGCAAGTTCAAGAAGACCAGAAGCTATGTTTCTTTTTTTAAGAAGAAAGTGACCAAGAAAATTTTAAAAAATGGCTTCGACTTCTGGTGCACAAATGTCAAGTCTGCAAACTCCAATTTGTATAGGAAAGAATTATTAATATTGGTACTTGATCATGAAGGCTCTTTTTAGAGGTCAAGATGTATGGGATATAGTTGAAAATGGCTATGTGGAACCAACAAATCAAGTAGCATATAATTCTCTCACACAAGATGAGAAGGATATTTAGAAGGAACAAAGAAAAATGATGGAAAATCCATGCTTTATATACATTAAGTAATGCATGAAAGCATACTCCCAAGAGTAGCAGTAATAAAGACTGCTAAGGATGTGTGGGATAATCTACAAAATTCCTACCAAGGTATGGACAAAGTAAAGACAACTAAGTTACAAATTCTTAGAAGAGATTTTGAAACTTTGTCAATGAATGATACAGATTCAGTAGAATTGTTTTATACTCGAGTTATTGGTTTAATCAATCAAATTAAATCTCCTGGAAAATCCATAGATGACAGGAAGGTTGGTGAAAAGGTGCTTAGGAGTCTTCCCCCTAAATTTGAATTTTTAGTTGTGACTTTGCAGGAAAACAAAGACCTAAGTCTGTTTACTATTGATGAGCTACAAGCTTCTCTCATCAATCATGAACATAGATTAAATAGATCAAATGCATCATTAGAATGTGTATTTGCAGCACATTCATTTATAAGCCATGGAAGAGGAATGGGGAGATATCATTTTAGAGGCAAAGGAAGATTTTTTCCTAGAGGACGCAGAAGCAGTCCTACAAATGTTGTTGGTAGAGTTCAAAATTAGAATTTTAGTCAGTCAAGTGGCCAAAGATTTGATAAATACCGAATACAATGAAATTATTGTAATAAATTTAGGCATTATGCATATGAATGCAGTAAGAAACAACATGACTAGAGTAAGCAAGGTTAGAACCAGTCGAACAACATTGGCACTTCTAGCAGCACAATGTTTATGGCATGTGCATACCTATTTGAGTGTAATGTTTCTGAAGAAATTCCATGTGCTTTATGGTATTTAGGTTTAGGTTTCAGTAATCATATGAATGGAAATTTAGATTTGTTTTCCAATTTGGATAAATCAGTTCAAACTTATGTTACACTTGGAAATAATATCCAACTCACTTTTTTCGGAAAAAATACTGTTGGTATTCTAACCAAAAAGGGGGAGCATAAAATTATGTCTGATGTATATTATGTCAAAGGCCTAAAGCACAATTTATTGAGTATATGGAAGATGTTGCAAAAAGGCTAAGATTCTATAGGTAATACAATCATTGTGTGATTATGGATAAGTATCCAAGTAAAGAAATGATAGCTAAAGTGCCGATGACAAGCAATTACTTGTTTCCTTTAATAATTAGGTCTTATATGTAGGGAAATATTGCACATGACACAAACAATGTACACTCTAGAGGTGCATTTAAAGCAGATAAACCCTGCTCTAAGGAAGAAAAATACTGTGGTAAAGAAATACAAGCAACATTTAAATTAGAGGTACAAGATGAATCCTGGCTATGGCATTTCATATTTGGACATCTGAATTTTGCTGGAATGAAGCTACTACACATAAAGAATATGGTGAAAGGTTTTCCACTGATTGAAAAGCCAAAAATAATTTGCGAAGGCTGCATTTTCGGCAAGCAACATAGGGAGTTTTTTCTAGTTTGCAAGTCATATGGAATGAATGAACCACTTGAAATTGCACATTCATATATCTATGCGCCAATGCAAAAACTGTCCATAGGCGGATGCAATTATTTTCTCACATTCATTGATGATTCCACAAGAAAAAGATGGGTTTATTTTCTGAACACAAATTTGATGCATGTGGATGTTTTCAGTAGTTCAAGGCACTTGTGGAGAAGTGTTAGAACATTATTACACCTATGTACATTAATCATTTATTAATTGATGGTTAATTAGTACCAAACAGCTTAATAATTGCATCCCCAAGTTGGTTAGTGAGTAAATGGTCATTTAGCTTGAACCAGTTGGCAATGTGGACAAAAGTGAGCATTGTGCCAAGTCAAACTAGCTGTTGGGTGCACCCTCCTAGTCATTTATTGCTTCCTGCATGCCTAGGGTGCCCTCATTCCTCGTTTTGTGGGATTCTCTTTGATCAAGGGCGTACATGCTCAGAATGTTGACAAACTTGCCTCCTTTGCCCATTTTTAGCCAATTCTAGTTGCCTAATCTCTAACCAACCAGATTATCCACATGTGTGAGGTCACATGGGCCTGTCCAGTCATTCCCAACGTTCACATAGTAGTTTCGAACCAGTTTGGGATGGTTTGGGATATTTTGGTCAACCTAAGGGGGTTTGAGCTATTTCTAAGCTAGATCAGTGTGAACACTCCAGATGGATTCAAATTGTTCCAGATTTGTATAAAAGGAGGTTCTTAACCTATTTTGAGGTTGGACTATTAATAATATTTACATTATTCACCCATTTCATGTGTTATTGTTCTTCATTTTATAGATTTATGCTTATTCCTGTAAATGTGTTGCAATCTTTTCACTAGTGAGGAATCCATAGTAGCTAGGTTCTGCTGTGAGTTAGATTTTACAAGAAGAAAATCGGCTACTACATCAAATCTTTAAGGATGGATAGAGGCAGTGAATATGTATCAAATTAAATTTTATTTTTTGTAAATCTCATGGCATACACAAGCAATTTAATGCGCGTTATACACCTCAGTAGAATGGTGTCGCAGAGAGGAAGAATAGAACCATTATGGAGATGGAACGTAGTATGATGGCAGCCAAACATTTTCCAAATTAATATTGGGTTGATGTAGTGGAAACTGCTGTATACATTATGAACAAATGTCCAACGAAATGTGTGAAGAAAAAAGTTCCTTAAGAAGATTGGAAAGGTATGAAACACATTGTCTCTCATTACAAGTTTTTGATTGTGTCACATATGCTCACATTCCAAATGAGCCGAGAAAGAAATTAGATAACAAGGGACATAAATGTATATTTCTTGGGTATTCACAAGACACAAAAGCATACAAGTTGTATGACCCTATCACAAGGAAGGTAATAATTAGCTGTGATGTTCAGTTTGTGGAAAATGAAGCATGGGATGGAAGTATAGAAAAGACAGTAAAAATAGTAAATCATGTCGTAGATGATTACATGATAAAAGAAGTGGTTCAAACACAACATACAATTCAAAATGTTGCAACACCATCCACCCCCGGGACTACGTGGCATGCCAAAGATCAAGCTACTACACCACAACTCGCAGCACAAGTTACATCAACAAGTACACCAAGAGTGCAACACACTCTAGCAAGAAACCCAAGGATTTCTTCATCTCCATATCTAACTTTAGCAAGCTTTCTGGCACAAAAAACAAGAATTCTTCCTAAGATATATCATGTTGATACAACAAATTCATTTTCAATTTTTGCATTATTTTCTCAAATAGTTGATCCTATAACTTTTGAATAAGTTGTGAAATATGATCTATGTGCACAAGACATGGATGAAGAAATTGAATGCATTTAAAAGAATCAAACATGGGAGATGGTAGATGTGCCTAAAAAAGCATGTAATAAATGTAAAATGGATTTATAAAACCAAGCAATATACATATGGAAATGTGCATAAGCACAGGGAAATATTGATTGAAAGAGGATTCACACAATAGCTTGACATAGACTTCAATGACACATTTTCACCTGTTGCACAAATGGACACAGGAAGAATAGTTTTGGCCATTTGATGTGCACAAAAAATGGTATTTTTATCAAATGGATGTTAAGTCTACATTCTTAAATGGTTATTTGGAGGAGGAAACTTGTATGTGGAATAGCCACAAGGGTACAAAGTTCCAGGACAAGAAAACAAAATAAACAGGTTGAAGAAATCTCTGTATGGATTAAAGGAAAATCCTAGAGCTTGGTATAGTCTCATTGATTCTTACCTCATCCAAAATGAGTTTCAAAGAAGTGAATGTGAACCAACACTGTACATCAAAGTTAACAAGCAAGGTAATATGTTAATTTTTTGTCTATATGTGGGCGATCTAATATTTACTGGTGATTACAACGTTGAAGAATTTAAATCAGTTATAGAGATTGAATTTGAAATGACTAATTTGGGGCTTATGAGATATTTTATGGGCATTGAAGTCCATCAAATTAAAGATGGTATATTCATTTCAAAATCGAAATATGAAAATGAAGTATTGAAGAGATTTAATATGGTTAACTATAAGTCTTCCCTAACACTAGTGATACCATGTTTGAAATTGAGTAAGGACGATAATGGATCAAATGTAGATCCTACACTATTTGAAAGATTGGCTAGAATCCTTATGTATCTTACTGCGACAACGCCTAATATTATGTATGGATTCTGTTTGATTTCAAGGTTTATGGAGTCACTAAAAGGATTTCATTGGTAGGAGAAAAAATATTATGAGGTATGTGAATGGTACAAAAGAATTTGGTATTCTGTATTCTATCTTAGAAAATTTCAGTCTAGTTGGATATACTGATAGTGATAGAGGAGGTAGCATGGATGATAGAAAAATTACATCAGGGTATACTTTTCATTTTGGCACAGGTGTTCTATCACGGGATTTAAAGAAACAACCCATTGTAACTATTTCTTTAGTAGAATCATAGTATGTCGCATATACAAGTGCTACATGTCAATATATTTGGATTCATAGGATGCTAAAATATTTGTCGCAAAACCAGCAAGAACCCACAACCATATACTACAACCATAGTTCATCCATTTTACTATAAACCAATCATGTGTTTCCGAAAAGAACCAAGCATGTTGACACAAGGTATCATTTTATTAGAGAAATGATAAATAACAAAGAAATTTGTTTAGAATTTTGCAGGTCAGGAGATCAACTGGAAGACATTTTAACAAAACCATTGGCAAGGGACACATTCCAGTATACGCGCAACTATTTAAGAGTTGTTGATTTTGCAAATAACCGATATTCCTCAGTCGGTTCTATTTAAATTTAGTTTTGATGTAATTTTTTTGTGTTTTCAACTGCTCATAATTAAGGGGGAGTGTTGGAAATATTAATTATGATATGTTGTGTATCTAGCTTGCACTAGCTCATCCAGTCAGTCATTGTCAATTTGCAATGTCATTCCCTCTATTAGGAATTTAACCAGCCGCATAGTAGTTTAGAATTCAAGTTCTTAGGTTTATTTTAGTCAATAATTTATTACATTCTTTAATGTTACTCGGCAAATTCCAAGGGAAGCCAGTATAAAGTTTTTATATATGTAAATGAAACAATGAGAGAGAGAGAGAGAGAGAGCAGAAGAAAAAAAAATTGGACAAGTGTTGAAGAGATCAAGCTTGTAGTCTATTGAAACTGTTGAAGATCCCAAGCTCTGTAAAAGTGAAGAATCTAAGTGAAATTTGAATGACTATGTCTACCCCTTTTGCTACAATAATATATCTATATATATATATATAGAGAGAGAGAGAGAGAGAGAGAGAGAGAGAGAGAGAGAGAGAGAGATAGATTACTTTGTGTATTTATTTATAAGAATAATTTATGTTGCGCACTTTCTCTAGTTTTACCCTTGTGAACGTGAGTAAATACCATTGCGTAAATTGTGTCGAAGGTTCCCCTTATGTCCCCTTCATTAAATAACACCTTTTACGTCAAATTAAATTCATATTTAATATTGTGGATGTGTCGAAGGTTTTGTGGATTAGTTCAAATCAAATATTTTTTCTGCAAAGGTCTTAGGTAAATGTGTGTTCACTGCCCAACTCACAATGATTGATTGGAAGTTGACGCCCATTCTAATTCCATCGAGCAACCCTGAAAAGAATGATCATATGTACGAATATAGAGAAATGAAATCTACATCTACTTCATCAACAAATTCCTTCAAGGGAGGATCATAAATTCTAGAAAACCCCATTCAATATCACCAAGTGGTCCCATTCGGACCAGTGATAATGACTTCAGATACCATGTCACTACTAGTAGCAAGGGAATATATGCAAGAAGATGTAAGTAACTACTGGATTAACTTGTTAAATTCAATTGAGGCCACAATCCTACACTAACACTCCCTATTCCATAACAACAATTATTGTGGAAATCCTTTTGCATTGTGATTATATGTTTCACAGAATTATACAACTTCCATGCAATCCTACCTCATCATTTTACGTTGATTATGAAGTTTGGAGGCAGGGAAACAAACACAAAGATTATACTGAATGAGTTACATCTCTTCAATCTTTATTGATAAATGGAAGATTGATGCAATTACAATAAAATGGTAATGGAGTATTTAAAAGATAAAAATATAATCTAACTAAAGCTCATGCATGCATGCTTTATGCCTTATGCTTTTGCATGCTTTATTAACTGAACTGAACTTGAATTCTAATAATAAAACTAAAGATAAAGATAAAGCTAAAGCAGGATTTAATTACTATTTCTAACACTCCCTCTTAATTACGACTGCTGACTAATGCAACTTTTACAATGCCTAAATTATCTCTATGAGTTTCAAAAATATCTTTTGTCAATGGCTTTGTGAATATGTCATCCAATTGATCAATCGATTTACAATGCTCTGCATGAACTTGACCATTGTTCACAAGTTCTCTTATGAAGTGGTATCTAGTATCAATGTTCTTTCTCTTTTGGTGAAATACATGGTTCTTGGATAGGGTGATCACTGAATTGTTGTCACAATAGATTGTTGTTGGTCCTTCTTGTTTCTGTTGAAGACCTTCCAAAACTATATGTAAGTAGACTACTTGAAATGCCATTGATATCGCTACTACATATTTTGCTTCTACTGATCAAATAGTCACAATGGGATGCTTATTGGATACCCATGAAATCACCCCTAATCCAAGATGAAAAACATGATCGGAAGTGCTCTTACTATCATCCAAAAATCCTACAAAATCACTGTCAGTAAAACCTGTCAAAAAATCATACTCAGTGCTTGAGTATAAAATTCCATCGCTTGAAGTACTTGCAACATATCGTAAGATCATTTTTCCAACTTGCCAATGTGAGTCTTTGGGATACTCCATGAACCTAGAAATCAAGCTAACTACATACATAATATTAGGTCTCATAGATGTGAGATACATAAGACTTACTACAAAAATCTTAAACAATGTTGGATCTACTTTGAGACTGTCATCTTCTTTGATCAACTTTGCACCTATTGCCTGTTGATGTATATGTAACTTCAGAATGTATTTCACATATATTTATATTGTATTCCTATAGAGATGTTATTATTCCTCTATACGGAAGTGTCGTTACTTATACTTGATGGGTTATTAGACCACCTTGTTGGGGTCGGCCCTGTATAAGTCATGTGGGTCAAAGGGTTATTAGACAACCCTATTGGGGGTCGGCCATGTGGGTCAAAGGGTTATTAGACCACCCTAGTGGGGGTTGGCCCAGTCATCATTATGTTAAGTGGTTAAGTTGAGGCCGACCTAGTTGAGTAAAGGTCAAGTCAAGTTAGTGTATAAATAGAGAGCATGTCTCTCTCATTTTACACATTCTATTCTCTCACTCACACTTAGGAGAGTGGCGCACTTGTGGAGGAGGAGGCTCTGCTGCTAGGAGAAGACTATCTCTTGTATTCTGGTTGTATCATTGCTCTATCTATCTCTGAGGAAGTTATTGGGGTTCTTCACTTTTATGGTTTTCCCCAAGTAAACTCTGTGTCTCTTGTGTGCTTGCATTATTGTGTCCATGATTGATATGCTGTAGATTTGCTGTACATGTTGTTCTCTCAATTAAGATCCTAGATCAGATTGAAGTAAATTCTGAAAATTTAACATGGTATCAGAACTAGCATGAAAGAAGGCATGATATGGCATGTATGACACTTGTTGCACTTACGATGCCAGGGCTTGATATAGCAAAAACCAGCCATCATAGCACTTTCGCTATAAATCCGTTTTAGCAAATGTTTTGGGTCTGAAACTTTTACAAGTCGAATATCAGATCCCCATGTACCTTGTGTCCAAAGAAAAACCTCTAGTTCGTTTTACTTTGTGATTTATGATCTATACAATATAGGGTTTCTGTCTCTTCCAGATCTGAGTCAAAAATAGGTGACCTAGGAAAAAAGGTCATAACTTGGGATAGGAAGCTCCAAATGAAATTTCGTAAAAAGTGATAGGTATTAAACAGACTTTAATATCTCAGGAAAATTATTCAAAGGCCCAAGTTGAACCAATGACACGTGGCACATCGTACAAGTTTGCTCTCTTGTTTTATCCCATAAACAGGTCACGTTACGACACTTGGCATAACTCTCTCTCAGAAAATCCAATTGAGGTCAGACCTATCGGGATGGAAATATGACAGGTCGGGTTATCTCAAGAAAAATTTTCAGACCCTGTGGATTGAAAATTTTAGAGTTACACCAGAAACAATCAGGTACATATTTCTGTCAAAACAGAATTATTTTTTAACACCTTCATTCATGGCTTCCGGAATTTAGGGTTTCGGATAAAGTTGGAATTTTTGTAATCAAAGACCATGGATGAATGCTACTCATCAAAATCAAAATTTAGAGACCAAGATCAGAATTTTTGGTTGGGCAGAAGGTCGGGCTTGATCAGACCCTAGTTCGGGACTTTGATCAGAAAAGTGGAAAATTAGGGCTTCTGTAAAAATGGAAATTTTTGAAATCTGTGACCACAGCTGGAAGCTCCTCAGAAAAATAGAAGCTTAGAGCTTTGGATCAAACCTTTTGATTGGGCATAAGAGTGGGCTTCATCAAACCCCAGTTCAGGGTCACGTCTAGTGAATCCGAAAGTTTCAAAGGCAAAATTGAGGAGTGAAACTTTGCAGTTTTCAAATTTTGAATATACCAGCTTGATCAACTCATCAAGGCGCATATTTCTATCCTTTAAGAAGTTTGAAATTCAAAGTTTGAATTTTTTGGGTTTCTCTGACAAACCCTAATCCAGCTCCAGGTCCAGTTCTTTCAAATCAAGTGGATTGGGTTAATCCTAGAAGAAGATGGATTGGTCACCTGCATAAGTGAAGAAGTTCCTGTTTCATAGGGAGATGAGGCTAAGGCCTTACATAGGAAGATTACAAGTGATCTCGACAGGCATGACTCATCGAGGTATGTTTTGATATTTGTTCATGATTAAGTTTATGGTATGTTTGTCTTCATGTTATTACGGTTAGTACAATCTTGATTTTAGATTTGTCGTATCACCTTAACAAAATTATGAATGCATGATAGAAGATATTCATTTGTTAGGGTGTTGACACTTATGATTGTACTAATGCATTATGGTGTTGTATGAGGTTTATGTTGTCTACTAACATAAAAGGTACACAAAGAAAGACAAATCATGTTCTACTTCAAGAACGTATGATCATGGTGACATGAAGACAAAGATTCATCCATTGTCATGGATCACGTAGAAGATCTACTTTCGAGGTATGTATAACTTGGTTCTACAATGGTTAACCTATGAGACATGCAGGTTACTAGCACAAGTCACTGAAGAGAACCAGAAGACATTATGCGGGTATGTTAGACATAACTAGCTAGCATGCTAATCCAGGTATGTTTTTCCTATATCAAGCTAGAATCCTACCTTGTGTTAGGATCTTATACTGTTGTGTTGTTGATAATGATTATTCATGAAGTCATAGGTTTGAATAATCATGGTTGTATGCATATTATGTTTCTTACCATAATTGATGATATGACTAACCAGAAGAATCATGAAGGTATAGGTTTGAATAATCACGGATTTTATGCATATTATATCTCTTATCTTGATTGATGATTCAACTAACCAGAAGAGTCCTATGATCAAATAAGAATGTGTATGAGTAAAAGAAGACTTCCCTGAAACCTTGAATATTAATGTTTATTATCTATGAATGATCATAAATATACATGTTTAAGATTATTGTGTTTTGATAGTATTAAGATTATACTAATAAATGTGTGATTATGTATGAGACGTCAAGGATAAAACAATGATGATACTGATAAGCATGCATAGTGATTAAGTATGGATGTAAGTTCAAAAACATGTAATCCAAGAAGCAAAGATCAAGAGGGAGCACACTCCAGTTGTTCCTGCAAGAAAGCAAAGGAGCACACTTCAGTAGTTTCTGCAAGGATGCAGATATTCAGAAGGAGTTGGCCATATTTCTACATTTCACAACAGAAAGGTGTAGACGAAGCTACTTTAGCAGCTCCTGCAAGGAAGCAAAGACTCAGAGGGAGTCCACCCAGCAACCAAACGAAGATAAGTATTTGAATTGTCATTTCTTACATAATGTTATTCAATGATGCAATGCTTATGTTCCTAGAATTAGGTTGTGTATTATGCATATTAGAATAGTTGCATTGATGAACAGTATACTACTAATATACATGGGTAAGTGGCCTATCGAACTATACAACATTCCATTGCTACTTATCTAGAATGCAACCTCTTTGCTGACATGTTGGGAGTTGTGCACACTCCTAACAATGTTCTGGTAGAGATTGGAAGGCATCTAGAAAGTTATAGGATATGGATAAATGTTGTATTGAAGCATTGGCTAAGATAATTGCATGACTGTATGACATATTTCTTTATGTGTAAGAATTTGTTCTGAAAACTATGAGATGTTTTCTAATCATGTGATTTAACTTGTTGTGTAGGAAAGATCATATACCATCACCTACAAAAGAAGGACTACAACATTTGTTCAGCAACAAAATTATCTATTGAAGATATTGAAGATATTGAAGTTTCCTAGGATACAGGAAGAATGCCATGATCTGTCGATCATGAAGAACGATGTTTGCGATGTAGTCCCAAGACCTGAAGGGAAATTTGTTATGACTTCCATATGGATCTATCAGATCAAGCATGTTGCAGTGATGAAGAGGAAGATACACTTTCTTGAATGGTGTAGTTGAAGAAGAAGTGTATGTGGTGCAGCCACTTGGTTCTGAGACACATGACAGGGAATCATATATGTGCAGAACTTTGCATGGTAGGATAGACAGCTTTCTATCCAATTTGGGCTTTACCAAGAGTAAAGCGGATTCCAACCTTCACTACAAGGTTGAGGAAGGCAATCCAGTGATACTACTATGTGGATGACCTGTTTGTAATAGGTGAGAATAGATTGATTGCTGACATATAGCGGAAGCTTGTTGCCAAGTTCGATTTGAAGAACTTGGGGAAGATGCACTATTTGTTTTTGGCATGGAGGTGTGGCAGAGTGCAGATGGAATCTTCCTTGGACATGGGAAGTATGCAGTAGAGATCCTGAAGAGGTTCAGGATGATGGAATGCAAGGCTATGGCCACACCTATGGCATCAATCCTGAAGCTTCTGTGTGATGCTTCATATGAGCCAGTTGATATCACTATGTATCGTCAGATGATTGGGTCCTTGATGTACTTGACGAACACGAGACCCGATATCTGCTTCGCGGTGAACACATTGAGCCAGTTCCTGACAGATCTGAGGAGTGTTCACCTAGTTGTTGTAAAGCATATTCTGAGGTACCTGAAGGGTACAGTTGACTATGGGCTCAAGTATGATGTGAATCAAAAGTTTAATCTGCAGGGTTATGTTGATTTAGATTGGGCAAGAAGTGCTGCAGATACGAAGAGCACTTCTGGGTGCTGCTTCAGTATGGGATCAGGTGTGATCTCTTGGTTTAGTAGGAAGCAGTCCTGCGTAGCACTGAGTACAACCAAAGCAGAGTATGTTGCGACGGATGAGCAGGTTGTAGATGTATTGACCAAGCCGTTGGCCAGAGTGCAGTTTGAGTACTTCAAAGATAGGCTTGGTGCACTTCAGATCGAGGTTCCTTCGAAAGGGAAGTGATGATTCCGGAAGATGCAGATACACATGAGCTTTTCTGACATGGTTGATGTGTTCTCCCATGGTCATGATGTAATTGCTGAGCCATTCTCACATGGTGTAGATGTAAGGGCTGAAGCCATTTTTCACATGGTGGTAGATGTGTTCTCCCATGGTGAAAAAGTAAGGGCTGGAGCCTTCCTCGAATGGTGGTAGACGTGTTCTCCCATGTCGATGGTGTAAGTGTTGGATGATGTGCATCTGGGATGTGCTTCATGGACGATGAGATGATCTGAAGAGGACGATGCTATGATGATCAGGAGGATCATGGATGATGAACATCAGGACGATGCTCCAGTTACTTCTCTGTATATGCATCAGGATGATGTTGGATATGATCAAATGGATCATTTATATGTATATGTATATGTATGTATGCATCATGTTGGATGTTGGATATGATCAGTTGGATCATTTGTATGTATTTTGTATATGCATCATGTTGGATGCTTAGACCATGTATCTGTATATGTATCAGGTGGATACATTGTATGATCAGGAAGATCATGTATGTTGATGTGTATCATGTATGATCAGGTGGATCATGTATTTGTATTTGTATCAGGTGGATACACTGTATGATCAGGTGGATCATGTATGATGATATGTATCAGGTAGATACTTAGTATGCATCAGGTGGATGCATTGCATGATCAGGATGATCATGATGATGAGCTTCAGGATGTTGCTCCAGATGATATGTATCAGGATGGTACAGTGATGATGATCAATGTGATCATGAGCATCAGGATGATGCTTTGTGTGATGATGATCCATTGGATCATGAGTATCAAGTTGATACTTGGAGGTCAGAGATGATATGTAGTAGGTTGTGCAAATAGCATGTAATAAGTCCTGGGAGATCTTGCCGGTTGTGCTGCGGCACATAAATGTTCCTGGGTTACTCTTTTCGGTATTGCTATGTAGTATGTAATCAGTCCTCAGATATTCGATAGGCTGAGCTGTGTGCTCGTAATCAGTCCTGGGATGAGGTATTACTACGGAGACATGTAATCAATCCTGGAGATCTGAGAGGTTGAGTTGTGTGCTTGTAATTAGTCCCGGGATGCTCTTTAGAGATCTTTTCGGTCATGCTACGGCACATAAATGTTCCTGGGATGCTCTTTAAAGGTTTTGTCTATCCACATGTAATCAATACTGGAGATCCGAGAGGTTGAGCTGTGTGCTCGTAATAAGTCTTGGGATGCTCTTTAGAGATCTTGTCGGTCGTGCTGCAGCACATAAATGTTCCTGGGATGCTCTTTAGAGGTATTGTGGAGGAGATGCATGTAATCAGTCCTGAGAGATCTTGCTGGCCGTGCTTAGGCACATAAATGTTCCTAGGATGCTCTTTCCGATATTGCATCCGCACATAAAATTAGTCCTAAGAGGCCACCTCTATCAGACTGTTCGCACAGATGATGAATACCTGCAGGTGGTGGGCCTACATCCAGTATGAAAAAGTACTGGCTCTGTAGAACTTCCTATGACAAGTAGATTCGGAGATTGATTGAGATAGCAGCAGCAGTGACGATGAAGATGACTTGTGCTAGAAGACCTGTATCAAGAAATACCTTCCTAGTTAAGAGGGAGTGTTGATGTATATGTAACTTCGGAATGTATTTCACATATATGTATATTGTATTCCTATAGAGATGTTATTATTCCTCTATACGGAAGTGTCGTCATTTATATTGTAAGTGTCGTAACTTATACTTGATGGGTTATTAGACCACCTTGTTGGGGCCGGCCCTGTATAAGTCATGTGGGTCAAAGGGTTATTAAACCACCTTATTTGGGGTCGGCCATGTGGGTCAAAGCATTATTAGACCACCCTATTGGGGTTCGGCCCAGTCAGCATTATGTTAAGTGGTTAAGTTGAGGCCGACCTAGTTGAGTAAAGGTCAAGTTAAGTTAGTGTATAAATATAGAGTGTGTCTCTCTCATTTTACACATTCTATTCTCTCACTCACACTTGGGAGAGTGGCACACTTGTGGAGGAGGAGGCTCTGCTACTAGGAGAAGACTATTTCTTATATTCTGGTTGTATCATTGCTCTATCTATCTCTGAGGAAGTTATTGGGGTTTTTCACCTTTATGGTTGTCCCCAAGTAAACTCTGTGTCTCTTGTGTGCTTGAATTATTGTGTCCATGATTGATATGCTGTAGATTTGTTGTACATGTTGTTCTCTCAGTTAAGATCCTATATCATATTGAAGTAAATTCTGAAAATTTAACATTGCCACTGGTGTAGGTGTCAGTTTGCAAATAAGAAATCTGAATCACTTAAGCTCGTCATTAGCATATTTAATTTGGGAACTAAATATACATTTTTCTGACTGTTCTACCTCTAGGCCGAGAAAGAATTTCATCAAACCGAGATGTGTCATCTAAAATTATTTCTTCATTGCTTCCTTGAATTCATCTACTAACAAATTACCTATAAAAATCATATCATAAACATATAAACAAACTATCAAAATCTATCCATGTTGATTTATCTTTGTGTAAAGTGTTGGTTCATTGTTGTTTCTGCTAAAACCATTGTTTATCAAATAAGAATGAATTCTATTGTACCAAGCTTTCTTGAGTGTAACAAACCTAGTGTCCACTAGATTTAAGACATGTTAATTTTTTTTTATAAAAATAAAACATATATGCATTCTACTAATAAATGCACAACCATGCATAACAAGTTCATAATAAATAAAAGTATTTTAGCGGAAGCATAGATTATTCTATAGGACACAAAATAAAAAAACACATGCACATAATGATCTTATAATTGCCGAAACATAAATATTTGCATGTGTTGCACATTTATCCCATATAAATTGCCACCATATTTAATACACATAATAGCTTTCCTATTGATTTACATTATACCAACCAAAACAAAACTAAGGCCCGGAAAGTATCATTCTGAAATTTTTATTTGTAAATTAATTCCCAAGAAGCGCCAAGCCAACATTTTGTTGAGAACTGGAAGTAAGAATTGTGATGTAAAAACATTATACTTTGTTGAGATTGCGTAGCAAAACTGTAACATTATATTAAGAAATGGTAAAAATATTATATTAAGAATTGTGCATTAAGAACTATCTAGGAACTGTGCACTATGGTGCTAAAATAACTGCCCACTAAGGTTAATTTACCATCATATTAACTACCTAGACATATTACTACACAATAAAGTTAATAATCCAACATAATCACTCCACGACATCTTTACCATACTTCAACATATTAACTACTCCGTAAAGTGAATATTCCAACAAAATAACTATGCAGTAATATTAAATACATATATTAAAAAGGATAACAATTACCATCCTTCTAAAACATGAAATGTAAGATTCCAACATAATAATTGCAATAAAATTAGTAATTCAACATATTAATTGCACAATAAGGATAAATGTATAAATTAAAAAGGATAACAATTATAACTATTCCTTCCAAAACATGAAATGTAAGATTCCAACATAATAATTGCGCAACAAAATCAGTAATTCAACATATTAAGTGTGCAAAAATTAAATAGGATAACAATTACCATCCTTGCAAAAACATGGAATGTAATATAATAATTGGGCAGTAAAGTCAATTATTCAATACATTAAGTGAAGGGTTACATGCAAATACCAATTTATCCAAAGTATGGAATGTAATAACTAGTTTCTTACTAATCCACTAATCCACTCAATAGATAAACAGAAATACCATTCATTATTGGCCCATGGTTTTTGTGAAAATGAACTAGGCTAGATTTAAACTTCAACATAATCATTTAAACTTATTTCGATAAGCAACTTATGGTTTCTAAATACAAGATACCATTCAATGCTAAACTTAAATAACAACCCTTAACATATGTAAATTGTTTACAACCATACATAACCCATTCCCAAATAATTTAGAAGAGGTAAATTTAGGAATAAATGAGGAAATTTAATTTTTCACATTTCAAATTTATTAAATAATAAGCATTCATAAAATTTTGGTTCTATTTATGTAATTTATACATTACTATGAAGCATATCTTAGAGCTTATTTTACAATCTTTCCATAATTAAGAATTCAACCAAGCCATGCATAAATTCCCTCTTTTATTCAAAACCTAGAAACTTAACCAGAAAGAAAATAATTGCATAAATAACATTGTGTCAATTCCATGTATAGGAATTTGAATAAACAACTCATGAATTTAAAATGTGTAATTTTCTTTATCATTTGAATAAATTAAAACTTATCTGCAAAATACTGGAAATGGGAAACTGGCTGCGTGTGAGGCATGCTCCACCCAACCATAGGTAATTATGTTCATTCATCTCTCAACAGAACACCACCATCAATATGAGACTTGTGAATTCACCATGAGACTCCCCCCTTAATTTGAATTTCATTCCACAACAGGAATAATCACTCGGTAATCCTCACAATTCACAGGGATTTAACATAGGTTTATAGGCATCTAGGAAATAAGTTACAGTCAATTCCATGCCAAACCACACAATTCCCATTTTGGAATATTTCCAATCGTACCAAAGTGAAAACCCATCACTGCTTAACCAATACACAATAATTCCACTAGATTGGTTCATGCACAATTCATCATTTCATTGACCACAACCCAACAGTCAATCACAAGCTTATTAATGGTTCACGAAGAAAAATTGGTTCATCCAATACCATTGAGAAATTTGTTCCGAGGTTCCAGTTCTCCTCCACCCAATCCCATATAATCATTTCTCCTTCTCTATTTTCTCATACCTTCCCTGTGCACACCATTTTCCTCCCTAAATGAAGGAATAATGCATAGTTAAATTTCCTGTCATGCAAACATAGAGCTCTCATAATTAAATTTCCTCTCATGCAAACATAGAGAAAACATAGATCTCTCATGCAAACAAAGAGCACATATGAAAATGTAGAGTGCACAAGCAAATGCAGGTCGCACTGGCACAAGGGAGGTTGCACATGTAAATGTAGTGTAGAGGTAGACAATTATTTTACCTCTACAAGGTAAACTAGAGCTTAGAGGCTAATGGTTAAAGGATTAGAGGTAAATAACTAAAGGACTTAAGGGGTTTAGGGTTTAGGGGCTTTAGGGGTAAGAGGATTTAGGGATCTAAGGTTAGGGAGTTAGGTTTTAAGAGGTTAGGCATTAACGGCTTAGGTGTTATAGTGTTAAGGGATTATAAGGGGTTAAGGGCTTAGTGTGTTAGAGGGTAAGGAATATGAGGATGGGAGATAAGGGGTTAATTAAGGGAATACAGATTTAACGATTACGATCTTTATAGGTTAAGGGATTTAGGTATCGACTATTAGTGGGGTAAGGTATAAACATTAGGATTAAGTGCCAATGGGTTAAAGTGGTAAGGAATTATGTTTCGAGGGCTTAGGTGCTTAGGGGTTTAAGGATTTAGGGGTTTTGGGCCTTAGTACTTATGGGTTTAGGAATTTAATTTTCTCCCTCCTCATTCCTCTCTCCACCTCCCTAAAATTATGTCCCTTTCCCCTACCCTTGTCGTATCCCCTCTCTCTCACACACACCCCTTATATCCATTCAACACTTAACACATAGTCTATGTGGTTTATAGTGCTAGAGCGTTTTGTAACTCCAAAATGCTCTAGCGTTTTGGAGAAACAAAATGCTAGAGCATTTTTGTTGACACCAAGCACAGGAATACAAATTTGAATTTAAACATAACACGCGAGCATTCCTTAGCGCCTAAAACACTCATTCTCACATGCCCGCGTGTCATCCATGGTCCTATGTGGTTGGTTTGGATTTACCAACCCTATGATATGGAATAGGGTAAACCACAGCTAATTGGGCATTTCCTCCATTTTCTCAATATGCCTATCTTCCACCACTCTTTACAACATAACAGACACAACCATTTTTGACGAAATTTTAGACATAGATAGTAGTTTTTATGCAGATTCCAAATATGTTATTTATAAAAATATATTATTTTTTTCTATTTTTTTCCGAATTTTCTTGTATCATCACTTCTTAAGTCAAAAAACATGTTGTTAGTGTTTCTTCTGTAACTTTTTCATTTCACAACCATTTAAAAAAAAAAAACTTGTATGTTGCACTAATAGACACTAAGCTATACATGCTATAAAAAATCCATGTCAAAATCATTGCATTAAAGCCTTCAAATGCTGCACCCACACTTGACGTACCGTTCTTGAGGTTTGATCACTTAGATAATTAAAAAAAACAAAAATTAAACATTTAATTTTGGAAAAATAGTGTTGCACTAGTGATACTTGTTATCTACATGTCCACCAAATTTTTTAACTTAAAACCATCATTTAGGCACTCAAAGGTTGAACCCACAAAAACATATACCTTATCATTTGCCAAAAAAAAAAGTGATTGTTAGAAAAGATGAAATTTGACATAGTTATGTATATTTTCAATACATAAAATTTATATATTGGGAAACATGATTCAATTTCCTACATTTCATATTTTTTACTCAATGCAAGATATCTTATGTAAGTATCTCAAAATATCCAATTAATTTGAGGGATGCCAGATTTTCCAGTTTTCTGTTACATATAATACGCCAAAAGTGACCCTCATTAGCTTGCACTCACTTTAAGGTATACATTAACACCATTCTTTTATTATATGTCCTGAATTCTTACATCAAGTTTGAAATAATTCAAATTTTATTAACAATGTAAAATATCATTCAAACAAATCTTGTTGAAGTTAAAATATAATCTAAATAAAACACTCACTACAACAAAAATAGGCCATTAGTACTAATTTTGGCATGTATTTTTTTTCAATTTGAAAAAACTATCTTATGTTTTTTTTTTGTAAATAAAAAAGCAAGACCTTCTATTCAACCAAACAACTTATACATAGAGTTACAGAAAAGTGCCATCCTTGTATGTAAAGGACAAGCGATGGGCAACAACCCCCAAAAGGAAATAGGGGAACCACTGATACAAGACTAAGACGCTAGACAAAGACTAGAAGAAGGGATCAATTCATTGAGTGTACCAACCAAACCCCATTCTCCCCTTTTTCTTCCAAACATCAATCCAACCTGTGGAACTGGTAGGTGCATCTGATTTCTCCACTACAGCCAGATGATTTGAGGGAATACCATCGTTGCGACCTGTATGAATTGCAGGTGCTTCCTTATCACTGTCTAAATGGTCTGATTCATGAGAATGTTTATGAGCCCCTGGAAGCGGAGTTATGGCCATGAAAGTATCATTTGGTTCAGCTTGTGCAAGGGGGGAAACCCCTGACTGAGATGTGGGATCTGAAGCCTGAATTTTTGTTGCTTCTAAGGGTTTGAGAAATTCCTCCTCCATTGGTTGCTTCAAAACTGGCGGGGGCTGAACTCGAGAAGAAGAAGACTGAGGTGTTGAAGAAACTTTATGAGGTTGTTTGCCATCTGTTGGGGGAGCCGATCGACTTTTGCGAGGTTTGGGGTCTTGCCACCCATTGGCCTTCTTCCATGTCCCAAAGGGAACAGGTGGGGCGGGGGAAACAGGACAAGAAGCTTGGAGATGCCCTATCTGATGGCATGAACGACACCTGAAGGCTGTATTCTCATAATCAAGCAACTGCTCATAAGGGTCCTCCTCAGTCCCTTCAATGAAAATCCATCTGGAAGCCCTTGAATGAGGTCAATTTCAACACAAATGCGTGCATAAGTGATGATACCCTTCATCATGTGATCTTTATCAATTTTGATAAACCTTCCCAGCGTATTGCCAATGGTGAGTAAAAAATCAAGAGAATAAAAATGTAGAGGGAAGTTGGGGAGTCTTACCCAGATCGGAGTCCACATGGAATTCATAGTCAGAGGGTTAAAAGAGGAAATCCATGGCTGCATGGAAAGACCATATTTTCCCCAGAGCCACGGCCCTTGCTCTAACACTCGTTTGTGATCCTCATCTTTAGTGAAGCAGACAATGAAGAAGCCTTTGGAGCAGAGGAACACCTCTAGATCTAGCGCCCATGTCTTGCTGATCCAATCTGTAAGCGTCGAACCAGAAGGCCATAGACCGTTGAAGTGGCAGATGAGGGCCCTTTGCTCATAGATAGAAGCATAGGAAAAAACATGGGGGTCTTCTACCTCAGCTGTAGGAGGTTCTGTGGATTGCTCTACAATGAATGCAGATCCTGAAAGTGCCTTTGCTCCAAGACCTGCCGCTTTAGATCCATATGGAGCCTCAAGCCCAGTTTTAACTGCATGTTTGTAAGAATGGGGGGAATGGGAGTAGGAGCCCCACCCCTCAGCCTAGTTACAAGCGAAAATAGGGTGAAATCCCAATTACCTGATAGATCTTGGTTTTGAGCCTGCATACACTATCAAGTGGATTAGCGTGCAAGCATTTTGTCGAGCCATCCAGGATCCTCACGAAAAAAGGAAAACCAGAAACGTCTTCTGACTTAGCTGTGGTTAGAAGAGGATGCTTCAGCCAGCAGTCGAAAAGAAAAATGGGCACGGACGCATCATGCTTTGGGGCAAGCTGAATGGTCTCCTGAAAAACGGAACCAACATCACCGATCAGCAAAGCACTGCAGGGTTCTAAGGCCGGGAATGGCTCAAGGTGAGACAATGACGGCATCCCAGCTGCGACCAGGCGGCCCAGAGGCCCTGCGATGGCTAGGGCTCGCGTTAGGGTTCCCATCACTTGACCTTCCTCCTTCCGGGTCATTCTATCTCCTCCAAGAACCTTCTCCAAAAAAACTATCTTATGTTAGTGTTAGTATTAAATGATATTTGAAAAGAGCATATTGAGTTTAGCATTCTTTTTATTACAAACTTTAGTTTCAGTTTTAGCACTATGTTAGGTTGGAATTTGAACCCAAATTACTTGCCGGTAAAAATTATATCAAAAAATATCCACTGAAAGTGTACAAACATAAATGGAAAATGGTAAAAATTTAAAAGTAAATGGAAAATGGTCATGGAATGTTGGGATTTGAACCCAATTCACCTACCAAAAGGAAATAGCTCTACTTGGGCTACATTCCCATATAAATATTCCATTAGAATGCTTATTTCCAAGGATTAGGGTTTCAACCACTTTCGTAACTTTAAAAATGTATAAAATTAACTTTAAAAACTATGGGAAAAGAGTACCACACAAGAACCGCCTCTTATCTATAACTCTACAATTGTTTTCCAAAAAGATTCATTACATACAAAACCTAGGGCTTAACACGAATATATGCATTATGTTTTAGAAAAACAAATAACAGCTGGTCCAAAGTAATGTTACTCAATTATGACAAGTTAGTTCTAATGGAAACCTGGAAACTAATCATTAAAAATAAATATTAGAGGTATTTGAGCAACTTTTTAGCACACAATGTAATAAGATTAAACTTAGAAAATTGAGTTAACTTCGAAAATATATAACTTTTATTTATGGAAAATTACTATAACTCCAAGAAAAATGTTGTTCTCTTCAGATTGGTATGTTATCTCTTTTCTAAAACATAATGCATATGCTTCCATTAGGCCTCGAGTTTGATATGCAAACAATAAAATATTTTGAAAGAAAATTGCGAAGTTATAGTTAACAAACGGTTATGGTGGGGCACCATTTTTCCATAGTTTTTAATGCTAATACTATTTTGTTTTAAATTATGAAAGTCCGTGAAACCTCAGAATCACAAGGTGGAGTGTTAGGCCCCACTATGAGGGTCTTAACACAATCAACGGATTTTTTTAGTGTGTAAGTCTTCATCTGTACTTGTGCAAGTTTTTTTTCATTTTCAAAATAGGTGAACCAATAAAAAATTGCAAAGAAAATAAGAAACATACTTTTTTTTAGATATTTAACATATGGACAAGTAAAAATAAATATAAAAATATATTTTCCTCAAATATATATATATATGGAATCTACACATAAATCTCTATAATTTTGTGAAATTTCATTAGGAGGAAACCATTCTAGCATATGTAGATTTAAGGTGGCCCATGGGGTATAGAATAGACAGTGAATGGGTGTATTGTTAAGGAACTCCTCACGTAAGGTCACTCACTAGTTTGAAACTCTATGGGTACGAGCATTACAAAAAAAACATTATTTAGATTTGAGGTTGAAAAATAGGGAAATGGAAAAATGTTTGTGTTTAATTAGTTGTAGGCCTAAACCACAATTTTGACAATCCAAACCTAAAACCAAAGGAGACAACTCATCCACCACATAGGTGGAAAAATTCATTTGCGCCATTGAAATTAGAAACACACAAGAATTAATAACGTGGACACATTCTTATACAAAAAATAGCGTGCACACATTAAAAACATGCACGCATTATTGTTCCCTATATTTTAATTTTCAAATGAAGATAAACCACAATAGTCACCAATAACATTAAATAAAAATATTAAATTGTTAAAGTAAAAGTGACATTGTCCTTATATTTCCTTTTCTATCCTTTTACTTAAATTTTTAATATCACCATTGATCATTTCAAGATGTTTGAGAGTAGTTTCAACCTCACTCGAGTTCATATGCAAAAAGTAGAGTTTTAGATACCATTCAGAAATCAATAGACTTAAAAGTTTCCAGGGTTTTAGGATTGCCATGTTTCCATTGGATTTTATCATGTATGAGGGTATGGTATTAACATTTAATTAAGTGCATCAACCCCTAGATGTACCTCATTGTTGGTGGTGTTGGTTGTTTAACTACTTTGTCATGACCTTAGTAAAAATGTACCCTTCACTCAAGCAAAACTTATTAGGCAAGGGATGTTTTTCTACCTTTTTTAATGCTTGGATTAGGCGGTTTTATTGAAATTGTAGGGTGTCGACTAATTTCCTTGGAGGATAAAATTTTAGATTCGTGATATAGGAAAGGGATAGATCCTATAGGTGGGGAGCACATGGTGCTTTTAGCGAAGAGGATCCCAATATATGGAACGATTTTAATGATATATAGTTATTTGTTATAGCATGAACTTTAGGGAAAGATATTGGGTCTTTGTTTATGTATACATCAACGAAAAAATATCGTATATATATCCCCCCATGATACCTTCTCTCTCTCTCCCTCCCCACATCTCTATGTATTATACCCCATTTCTATCCATTTTTCCTAACACCACACCTCTCTCTCTCTCTCTCTCTCTCTCTCTCTCTCTCTCCACCACTAGCCCCACACCCTCTATCTCTCTCACCCTTCGTCCCCCTCCCCATAACCCCCCCCTCTCTCTCTCCACACCACCCATAACCCCCCACCTCTCTGTATCTCTTTCACTCTCCCCCTATACCCCCCTCTTCTCTCTACTCACCCTCCTCTTCCACAAACCCCTAACACCCCTTATCTCTCTCTCCATCTCTCTCCCACAACTCGCCTCGGGCCCCTTCACCTAATCATGCCCCCCTCCCCCTACTCTCTCTCTCTCTCTCTCTCTCTCTCTCTCTCTACCCTTGATCCCCTCTCTATCCCTGTCCCTCCTAATCCCCCATACAACTAACCACCCCCCATCCTCTCTCTCTCTATATATTTATCTATCTATATATCTCTCTCTTTAACCCCGATCCTCATTTAAACCCTCCCTTCTCTCCAACCTCTCTACTCCTCCCCAAAACCCTAACCCCTCGATCCCCAAATCTCTCTCTCTCTCTCTCTCTCTCTCTCTCTCTCTCCACAGCCCCCTCCTTCCCCTATCCCTAATCACCCCCCAACCTACACACTCTCTCTCACACACCCTACCCCCAAATCACCTACTCCACATACCCCTATCCCTACCCCCAACCCCCCCCCCACTCCCCATCCGCCCCCTCTCTCTAACTTCCCTCCTCTTCCCCAAATACCTAAACCCCCTATATCTATATCATTTTTTGCCCCAACCTCCCTCCTCCCTTATCCATATTCACACTCCATCTCTCTCTCTCTCTCTCTCTAACCAATCCCCTAACCCCCTAATTTTTTTCTCCCCTCCCACACACACCCCTACCACTACCCCCCTCCTCCTCCTCTCTATCTCTATCTCCCATCCTCCCCTAACCCTTAATAGCCCCATCTCTCACTCTCTATCTCCCCTAATCCTCCACCTACCCTAACCCCCACTACTCTCCCTCTCTGCTACCCACCTAACACCCCCCATGCTCTCTCTCTCTCTCTCACCCCCCTCCTACTCATTCTACCCATGTTCTACCCCTAATCTTCATCCCTCTCTCTCTCTCCTACTACCACAAACCCCCCCTCTCTCTCTCCCCACTATCACTAATGTCTCCTCCTTCTTTCCTAATCCCCCTCCCTCTACAACTAACCATCACCCCCACATCTCCCTCTCTCTCTCTCCCCCAACCCCCTCTCTCTTAGAGACAATGTTTGATCATAATGAGGAGGTTGTGACCATGACCAATACGTACTAGCTAGTATTGCTACAATAAATGAACATTGGAGAAAATGAGGCCCACAAACATTTAACTTATATTATTTTGAAAATAAAAAAATAAATATGTAAAAACATAAAATTAACATAGTATAATGATATAAATCTCTTCCATACATTTCCAATGAGCTAAAAACTTTGAAAACCCGATGCCTAAATAGAAAGTAGCAAAAATAATAAAACATTTTTTTATATTAAAAATAATACATGTGCGTTAATTATTTTAGAACGCGTGCACAGAAAAGAAACACACACATTATTTTCTAGAACATGTACACGCTATGGAAATGTGCATGTATTCCTATAATGCGTATGTGTTTCTATAATGCGTATGTGTTTCTATAATGCGTGCATTTTCACTACATTTTTATAACATTTTGTGCATTTTTCTTAATCTTTCCAAATAAAATCTTCTAATAATAAATTTAATCAACCTATGTTTACATTTTATAATCCATCTATGAACTAAATGATTATTTATATGTAAAACCTCACAGATTTTTGTGTATATTTTTAAGATTTTTGTTGGTAATTCTAACATTATCTATTGATTCTAACATTTATTCATATTAATATAGAATTATTCATGAATATAGAATTAAGAACATCATAAATTTAAATGTTAAAATTTTGTTACATAATTTAAAAAAATTAAAATCAATATTTATTTATTTATATATAATTATGATAATTAATTATTTTTATTAATAAACTTTTAGAAAACTTTAACTATATTAATATTTTTTTAATAGTCCACATATTCTCAAATAATTATTAAAGACATAGATAATCATCTATCTACTTCTACAAATTACTCATCAAACAACTTGACATAATCCACAATAATTGAGAGTTCTAGTAGACCAACTATACCTTCACAAAATAAAAGTTTAATTACAATCATCTAATTTTTTTTCAATACAAAAGAGCATGTAACTTGTTATTCAAAAATAGAATCAATGTTATACATGAACCTCCCTTCTTCTCCAACTTTCCATACCAAAAAGGTACTAAAATAGTCCAAAAAATTATACATCCTTCTTACATCAAAATACTGCCTTTGACATCAGTACAACACCACCCAAACTCAAAAATCTTACTCAAAAATATTTCTAAAACAACTCTTACACACAGAGTCCAACCATCAAACAACAAGAAAACTATCATGACATCTAGAAAAATTGACTGAGAGACGCCCATAGGCCATTCAAAAAATATGATATGACCCTGCATCAATCATCAATCCATCCATGAATTTTGAACACTGAATGTTTTTAGACATTTCACCGATTAAAGCTTTGGATAATGCATCAACCTCCTCATTGAAACAACTATAAATGTGCCTAAAAGAGATAAATTGAAAATGCTGAAATAATAATCTAACTCTCTTCATCCATCTAAACAAAACCAAAGACTACATGGAAAAGTCCCCATAAACATTAATCTCCAAAAGCCCTCTCTTCTTTGAGAACCAAAGTAAACCCCAAAGAGAGAGAAATTCAACAAGAACATTTGTCCCATTTCCAATTCCCATCTTTAATTTTATAACATGAAATTAAACATGATTCCTTTTCAAGTAGACACCATTTATCCCATTTCTAATTCCCGTCTTTAATTTTATAATATGATTCCTTCTCAATTTTATAATGATTCCCTCAAATAGACGGCCATCCCTGCACCACACCATCCATCAATTTGAACTCCATCTAAAAAACCCGCCGAGGAATATTCTCCAAGAGAGAAAGACTTAATAATTGACCAAACTAATAAACACTTTCTTAATAATACACCACACTAAACCAAACCAAATATCTCATATAATACTCTTCGTTAAAAGAAAGCCAACCTTCCTCTTTTCGAATTACCTTAAAGACTTTCTACAAGAGAAGAGAATTAAAATATAGTTGAATTTCCAATAAACTAAATTAACCACTTGCAAATTTGCTTCCTCAGCTTCCCAATCTAAAATAAAATGACTATCGTGTTTGTTTCATCGACGTTGAAAATAATGGTCACCACTAATTATTTAAACATTATAAAATTGAGTATTTATTAAAAATAAATTTTAAATAATAAAAATCTATTAATAAATTTATTTATATTTATAGAGAATGGGTGGTAATCAAATTCTTTGATTCTATAAATGACAGAATATATTAATTACTTTTAGTAACTAAAAAATATAATCATATGGATAGAATTTTGATTAACAATAAAAGAATTGCACGTGTGAATTCATATCATTCATTTCCCATCGTTTTTGAACAACTTATTTTTACTTATAAGTTAATAAACTCAAACACGCTTGGTATAAACACAAATCTCAGACTTGTGTAAACTTGTTCCACACAAATCTAAAAAGTTGAGATTCTCTACGATGAAAATTATTGTCGTTTTAACTTATTGTTGTTTTATTCCTGAGTAATACTTCTTCAAGTCGTATGATTATATATGCAACGAACTCCATTGAATATAATGGAGTTGAAAACCTAAGTCATATACTTGCAGTAGAAGAAAGACGAGCAAGAAACATACAAACGCATAAATACAGGCATGTTATTTTGTAAGGCCGATTAGGTAACAACGTGTGACGTTGAACATAATCCCACCACAAAAGTCGCACTAATTAGGAAGGTTTTTTGATTAAAAATTCAGGTGGACGCACCCACATTTTTGTCTGAAACGATCCCCGTTTTTCTGCGTCTGTTCAAAATATTTATCGTTATGTCATTTGAGTTGTCATTGTGATGCGGAAGAATGATGACCGGACTCCTCAGATTCGACTTTACCAACCTTAAAATCCCACATCCACCCTTACGCAACCTAGTGGCAATACCTTAACGCGCCGCCTGTGTATTATCCTGCCTATAAATTAACGCAGGCCGGAAGGACGGGAGAGAGAAAGACAATTTTCAGTAATCACTTGCAGTAAGAAAGGCAGATATAATCTAATAATGGGACGTGCGCCTTGCTGTGGCGATCATGAAGGGCTGAAGAGAGGACCCTGGACAACTGAAGAGGACCAGAAACTCATCCATTATGTTCAAAGCCATGGTCTCGGCAATTGGCGCACCCTTCCCAAACTTGCAGGTATTCTCTTTTTTTCACTGCATATTCAAATTTAAAATGCATGGCGTGGGTTTTAGCTAGGCTTTTGGTTAGCCGTCAAACCTTTTTTTTTCCCATTTTACTGGGATTGTAGATTATAAGGGTTTTAATCTCTCTGAAAACTTTGATTGAATTTAACAGAAACGTGGTTATGAGTTTAATCAATAGAGTACATTGAACGACTTAAATCTGGAAAGAAATATAGAAATATCATTCTGAAACTTCGATTGTAGCTAATTTTTGTTTATGAAAAGGTCAATTTGCAATCAATTATCTTTCGGCAGTACCAACCGAGAGATGTTTTGGGTGTGGGGTGCAGGACTGTCTAGATGTGGAAAAAGCTGTAGGCTGAGATGGGCTAACTATTTACGACCTGACATCAAGCGTGGGGCATTCTCTATTCAGCAGGATTTCACCATCATTCGTCTCCATGCTGTCCTTGGAAATAAGTAATTCCTTAATCTTCTACCGCCTATCCTATTCTATTTAGATTTTTCTCATTGTAGGGTTTCATATGCGCTTCGACTTTTTATAGTCTTTAGATTTTTCTTATAGTAGGGTTTCATATGCGCTTGCTTTCAGAAATTAGAATGATGCGTTAAGAAGTCTGAATGTATTACTCTTCTCTCACAAGTCCTATATATTTCTTGAATTTTAGATGGTCGGCTATAGCCTCTCATCTTCCTGGAAGAACGGATAACGAGATAAAGAATCACTGGAACAGTAAACTGAAAAAACGACTGCTTTTACTGGGAATCGATCCAGTAACCCACATGCAACTGCCTACACCAGATATGTTTTCATCTTTCATGGCTTCGTCTTCGACTGCCATAGCTGCTCGATTGAATAGTGCATTTGTTGAAGCTGAATTAGGACGACTGGCCAGAGACTCTCACAATATTTCTCAAATCTCTGTTGGCAGTGTTGATCAGCACTCGTGGCAGCTGGCCCAAATTCTGAAGCTGTTAGGTACGCATAACAACCCAGTCATGTGGGCACATGCATCAGCGCCATTGTCTTCCATTTCTATGGAACAATTGCTCCAGCCCGATGCATTAAGAGGGCTGAAATCATGCTCCCACAACCAGATCAATGAAGGATCTGTTTCACAGCAGAAAGATGCAGATTCTACCGAGAATAATGCATTTTCACAAGAATCTTCACAGTTTTCCTACCAGGAAATGAAAGCAGAAGGAAAGAAGTTACCCATCAGTGCTGATCACGGGAATGAGCATAGGAGCGCGTCATCCTTGATAGAGGACCAGCCCTCAGCCTTTGACGCTGAAACTATTGATTGGAAATCGATGCCCATTCTAATGCCATCCAGCAACCCTCATAAGAATGATCATCTCTACTACTACAGCGATACGAAATCTTCATCTACCTCATCAACAAATTCCTTCAAGGGAGGATCAGAAATTCTAGAAAATACCATTCAATATAACCAGGATGATCGGTTCGGATCAGTGATAAGGACTTCAGATAACATGCCACTGCCAGCAGCAAGGGCAGATCTACAGGAAGACGAAAGGACCTACTGGATGAACTTGTTAAATTCAATTGAGGACAGCAATCCTTCGCTTCCGCTCCCTAGTCCGTAACAACAAGTGTTGTGGAAATCCTTTTGCATTGCGATTATATGTTTCAGAGCATTGGACAGCTTTCAGGCGGGCCTGCCTCGTCATTTTACGTTGATTATAGGCACACAGGATTTGTTTGTGCATTAATTCATTAAGACTGCATTTATTTATTAATTGATATTTATATGAAAGAACAACTGGTGATGAAGGTTCTGGACTCAGGGCGTAGTTCTGTTTTGGAGAAGCTTAGAGCGTGACCATATATTGCAGAAACAATTTAGAATTCTTCTTCAGAGAACCTTAGAGCGTGAGCATTTATTGTACAAATAATGTAGCATTCTTCTATACTTGGATTGGTTGACCTTTCAGGTTCGCAAGGTACCTGGACATGTTGACAAGAGGCAATAAAGGTGATCTGCCCACTTAACTTTGGATCCTCTGTTTTCAAAGTCAAAATTTAAAAAAAAATTGAGAGTGAACTCTATGTATCAATAGTTTCAATCTCTTCATTTTACATCTACTTAAAGAATTGACGTAGGTGAAACTAAAACATATAAAACACAAAGCTGGTAATAGTTTTTTTTTAAAGAAAGGAGTTGCAAATATATTAGTATCATTTTAAGAATATTGCCCTCCTCGATTTCATGTATTTTAAATTTGGAGTGTTGTATTCATGTTTGATTGATTTTGGAGTTTCTCTTGTTAAAATATCTTTGAACTATGTGTTTTATAATTTGGTATATCTTAATTTTAAATTTAATAAATTTTATGTGACATAATGTTTAAAGTATAATGGAATGGAAAGTTTTTTTTTATTTTTTTAACATAAACAATATTAGAAGATATATTTTATTAATAATATCACTTTATTTATTTTATATAAGGTAATATGTTTTATTTTTATTTTTTTATAGAAGTAGGTTTCTCTCATAGAAAGTATGGTTATGATTAGGTACATGATGTTCAAGTATAAGATAAATAATATGGGTAATGAGAGACTTCCTAAAATTACTTTAAAATCAAGTCAAAACCAACTATACCTCAAGCAAAGTTGGTGTAAAGATACCATGGCTTGGTTAAATCATTGAGGCATTGGCAAAAATGACACTTTGCATAATATCAATAATGTCAAAAATATTATTACTTCTAATTTTAAAGAAAAACTATGGTGTCATAAAAATTTAGAGGTTAAAAGAAAATTAAGATACTATTAGGAGGTCATTAACCCTAATATAGAAGATCACTAATACCTCTTAGTATATTAACTAGTTTAAAGAAGAAAATTAATATAGTCAAGATAAAAATGAACTCTCATGAGCTTCATAGGAAAATGGGACGTTCATATATTCCTAAAACACCTTGGGCTAAAAAGGTTTGTCATGTTTGAGTATATGAATGTTGAGATCTAAGTTTCATAGTATTTTCTACAATACAACTTTTTTAAACCTCCTAACTTGTCAAAGCTATAGTGAGCTAGGAGAACTTCTTGACAAGCCTTTTGAACACAAAAATAAAAATTTAAAGCAAACCAAATAATATCATTCTTAAGGTTAAATAAACCAAAGTTGATTTGAGTGGAGTTAATCATCATCATCATCAATATAATTTAACATTCGTCATACCTTCAAAATTAAATTATTTACAAAATAATTTCACATTTTACAAATAAATAGGCCTCCTCCATAGGAAATATAGTTATCAAAAATATACTTATCAGGTATAATAGCTATTTGATATTACGGAGAGAATGAAATCCATATTTTAAAAATTCGGAATAGAAATATTTTATGTTATAATAAAAATTACAAAGAATTTTGATGAAGCATATGAAATTATCATTATAATTATTCAAAACTTTTGGAAAGAATAAAATTTATTTATATTGATTGAAAATTAAAAAATAATTTATTTAGATTTAAAATTAAAAATAAATTTATGTATCCCCATGATGGGTGTTCACATCATAGTGATACATGTTGCAATGAATGAACTAGGTGATGCCAATTGGACTCACCCATGCAAGGGAACACATGGAAATCAGATCAATTCCATCATTAAAGCTTGGCAAGTAAACATAGTTCAGTGGTTATCTAAGATGTACGATCCCAGAGCTAACATTGGGTCTCAAGTATTGTTCTTTGTCCTTTTCTTTGTACGATACTTCATGGCCACCCAAGTTGGTTCACGTCATGATAACGACAAGGCTAATGTAGATCTGTGAAGCTTGTGGAGGCTACATCGCCAGTGCAGAAACAAAAAAAGTGAAAAGGCTCTTTGTCCCTGCAAATAAGAGAAATGCTTAAACTTTAGTTATCTAGTTCAACTTGTAGAAGAATGATACCTACTCAGGCTTCTCTCCTTCAGAGCGAACATGATGGTGAGAACTAAAACTACCAGTCGGAGGACCACAAATGGCCCCAAGAGAACCCATAAGCCAAGGGATCTTAAATAACTAGGGAAAGTTCAAGGTTTATTTGAAAAAGAGCTCCACCTTTTGGCTCGAGCATGTGTGAAGTGTATGGAAAGGTGACTATAGAGAGAAAATAGCACTCTAGATGTTGGTCGGATGGTTAATGATTTTGATGGTTTGGCGGAGGACTCAGGGTCCACTCGCACTCAAGAAACCCATCACACAAAGACTCTGATCATTTTCTAGAAAATGAAATCTCTCATGAGTATGGCTATGGACAACTACATTTGGATGCATCTAGGCAACAGTTCCAGCAAGCCATCCCTATCCACTCGCATTGGAGGGTTGGAAGAGGGACATCGTTCTTTGGAAAGAGGCCAGAAGTTGGACGCTATGTGCATTAACGCAAACCTGGAGCTTTTTCCCATGCTCTCATTGGGAAAAAATTCAGTCGACCCCAGCCAAGCAACTTGGCCGACACACACCTTGTGTTTCATAGGAATCTTGAAGATGTCTAGCACGAAGTAAAGTGGGAGAATTCAGGTGCTAGCCCCTCTCATGTTTTGGTTTTTGATAATGATTAACTGGTATCTTAATTTGGTGAATTCTTAGGATAATTGGTTTTTTTTAGGAACATTGTTTTCGTGGTTTTTACAATCATACCCCGCGGTGTGTGGGGGAACAATGCTCAGACTCTAGTACATGGAAAACTTATGTCATATTCTATTAACTCGGGAGGGTTCTTTTGCAAATATACTATTATCATTAGTTATGCTCAATTGGGTCAAGGTCCGAACATATAGACATGCTCTGTAAAAGAATTTGTTTTTAGTTTAATATAATTTTTGAATTTTACAAAAAAAATTATTGATATTAATTTAAAAATAAAAAAATAAAAAATATTTAAATTGATTGAAAATAAAAATATTCATTTAATATACAATATAAACTATTTTGATAAAATTAATGATTTGAAATATTGATATAGAATAAAATTTATTTATAATAGATATTTAAATTTAATGATATAAACATATTAAAATTATATATATTAGAAGAGGATTTAAATTCTAATATTGGCATGATTGTTAATATTTACAAAACAAAAATTATTATTAGTAAGTCTAAAAAGGTCATTGTCTTTAATTCTGTTTCTGATAACAAGAATTTGACGAAGTGACATCTTAAAAATATCTTGGAATTGATAGTCATCACAAGCTCAATTGGAACTATAATATTAAGAAATGGATTAATGGAGGGTAGAAAGCTCACTTTGGTCTAGAAAATAATTGTAAATCAGCAAACCTTGTTAGTTGAGATATAAAGAAGCTCATTTTTTAAACTCTCATCACCCATGTTATCTTATACAACTGTGAAGTTTGGAGTTGCAACATATCAAGAGAATATTGACGAAAAAATGGGAAAATCCAAAAGCGTTTTGTAACCTATAACCTTAAAATTAAAATCAATACACCTTATCCTACTCTCCTCATAGATGTGGGGCTCTCCTCCATTGATAACACAACTATCACTAGGTATTTGATATACAATCATAAGATAAACAACATGGGAGACCATAAACTTCCTAAAATTGATTTAAATTCCAGTCAAAACCTACTGCGTCTCAAGTGAGGATGGCATAAAGATGCATTGGCCTGGTTAAACCTTTGGGGGTTGATGAAAAATGCCGCTTTGCAAAATGTCGATAACATCAAAAATATCATTACATCTAAGTTTAAACAAAAAGTGTGTTGCAAGAAGGATTTAGAAGTTAAAATAAAATTGAGATACTATAAGGAGGTCATTAACCATAACCTAGAAGTTCAAAGTTATCTCTTGGTTTTAATATTGCCAAGATAAGAACAAACTCTCATGAGCTCCATAGTGAAATTGGGCATTGGACAACTCCTAAAACCCGGCGGGTTGAAAAAATTTGTCATCTTTGCGAGACTATGAGACTTGATGATGAAAAATATGCTCTCATAGAATGTCGTGCCTACACCCACATCAGGTCTCAGTTTCAAAATATTTGTTACAACACTGACCTTTCTAACCTTCTAACTTCTCAAAACTATGTTAAGTTAAGAATGCTTCTCTTTAAGCTTTTTAAGTGTAGGAATAAAATTATGAAGCAAACCAAATAATTATTTTCTTTTCTTTTTTTCTGAAAATTCAGTAGACCAAGTTTGATCTCAATGAATGTTAAATATCTCTCACCCATGTATATATAATAAATTAATTGTTAAATATAAAATCCATAGTAATATAATAACACATTTTAATTTCAACTTAACTATATTTTATTTAAAATTCATTAATTAAATTAAAATTGATTGAATTAATTTAATTAATGTTGAATTTATTTAAAAATCATTGAATTAATTTAAGTAATGTTGAAACTCAAGCATATGCATAAACATCTTCTTAAAATATATATATAGATCTTTTAAATTATGGTGGGTGCATTATGTTTCATTTTATTAAAGAATAAGTCACCATGGTTGTTCATCCTCGAGCCACATTGTTTTGGTAGTTCACAAGTCAACTCCTAAGTAAGCACGCTCCTAATAAAACATACTTTCTTTTATAATGTTTTCATGTTGAGATGCATACCTACCCACCCAAGTAACATTGTAGCTTCGAGTTATGGTGATAGTCGGTAACATTATAGCTTCGAGTTAAGGTGATTGCCATGAAGGAGGGAATATATATATATATATATATATATTCAATCAATTTATAACAAAATATATTTAAGAAAAAATCATATTAGTTTATATATAACTATCTATTATAGGTAAAAAATAGGTAAAGGTATACATAATTCAGAAAACTACTTGATTGATTGAAAATGTTGCAAATTGGCTTGAGATTAAAACTATTGTTATAGATGAAATATTAATCACAACATATTCCACACAAAATAATAAAGCACGGCAACAAAAATTAAGGCATAAATTAACACCATTTATTCATGATGTGTTCCTTAATGCTTATATCGATTTTAAAATAATTCAAATTTTATTAACAATGAAAAAATTCAATCAATCAAATCTGGTTTAAGTTAAAATTTAATCTAACTTTTGATAAAAACATCGATTACAACAAAATAGGTCATTAATACTTATTTTAACACAAGAATTTAGTGTTATGTTTTCAATTTGACACAACTATCTTAGCATTAAATGGTATTTGAAAAGAGCATGTTGAGTTTAGTATTATTTTTATCACAAACTTTAGCGTATTTAAAAAGAGCATGTTGAGTTTAGCATTATTTTTATCACAAACTTTAGCTTCGCTTCCCTTTTAGCATCAACTATAGCTTCATTTTTAAGACCAATTCTCTATAAATTAAAATTTACAAAATAAAAACAAAAATTAATATTATAAAAATGAAAAATGGCAAATGAATGTTGGAATTTGAACCCAAATTATTTTTCAAAAGAAAAGATTTATAAATGAATTACATGCCCAAAAATATTTGTCACTAATAGTAAAATTTTAAACCTAAAATTTTAAACCTAATGCAAATTAGAATTTACATAAACATAAATGGAAAATGGTAAAAAATTAAAACTAAATGGAAAATAGTTATGGAATGCTACGATTTAAACCACATGTTATCTATAACTATACATTTTTTTTTGTTTTTCCTACAAAATTCATTACCTACCAAACATGGGGCCTAATGCGAACATATGCATTATGTTTTAGAGAAAAAGTAACGATTGGTACAAGATAATGCTACCCAATTATGACATGTTAGTTGCACAACTTTTTAGAAAATGGTGTAAAAAGATGAAACTTACACAATTGAGTTACCTTTGAGGATATATAAATTTTATTAATTGAAAATTACTATAACCCTCAGAAAATGGCGTTCTTCTAAGATTTGTATGTTATCTTTTTTCTAAAACATAATGCATATGCTCGCATTAGGCCTAGGGTTTGGTATGTAAACACTAATTGATTTTGAAAAAAAATTGTAGAGTTGTAGTTAACAAGTTTTTCTTTTGCGGCACTATTTTTCCATAATTTTTAACATTTTTTTTTAATTACAAAATCTAGTGAAGCCTTAGAATGACAAGGTGGAGTGTTAGGCCCCTCTATGAGGGTCTTAACAAAATCAGTGAACTTATTATTATATTTTAGTGTGTATGTCTTTGCCTGTACTTGTGGGGTTCTTTTTCATTTTCAAAATAGGTGAACCAATCAAAATTTACACAGAAAATAAGAAAACTACCTTTTTCAAACATTTGACATATGACCAAGTAAAAATAAATATAAAAATATATTTTCCTCAAATATATATATATATATGTGTGTGTGTGTATGTGTGTGTGTGTGTGTGTGTGTGTGTGTGTGTATATATATATATGGATATGAAACCTTTCAATATTACCATTAATTGTTTCCAAATGTTTTATACTGGTTCCAACCTCATTAGACTTCATATTCAAAATGTAGAATTTTAGATCCCATCTAGAATTCAATAGACTTAACAGTTTTTAGGGTTTCACGATTGCAATGATTCCATTGGATTCTCTAATGTATGAGGATATCAGGTTGGCATTTAACCAAGTTCATCAACCCCTCTATGTACCTAGATGTTGGTGGAGTTGGTTGTTTAAATCCTTTATCATGACCTTATAAAAATGTACCCTTCACTCAAGAAAAATTACTTATTAGGAAGGGGGATTTTTCTACCTTTTTTAATGCTTGGATTAGGAGGTTTCATCGAAATTGTAGGGTTTCGGCTAATGTACTTCAAGGATCAAATTTGAGATTTGTGATAGAGGCAATGGATAGATCCTAGAGGTGGGGAGCACAAGGTGTTATTAATGAAGAGGATCCCAATATATGGAACAATTTTGATGATATGTAGTTATTTGTTATAGCATGAAGTTTATGGATAGATATATGGTCTTTGTTTATGTATACATCAATGAACAAAGGCCTAGTATCTATCCCCCCCATGCTACCTCCTATATTTCCTTGTCCACATATCTATCTCTTACCCCAGATTTCTATCGCTTTGTCCACATCTCTCTCTCTCTCTCTCTCTCCATCTCTCCCCAAACCTATAGTCCCCCACTCTCTTTTTTTTCTCCCTTCCCCACCACCCCACACATATATGCACCCCTACTCCTTCGCCAACCCTTACTAACCCCCTATATCACTCTCTCTCTCTAATACTCCTCCACTTACCCTTAACCCCCACCCCTCTCCCTCTCCCCCAACCACCTAACACCCCGTGTTCTCTCTCTCTCTCTCTCTCTCTCTCTCTCTCTCTTTATATATATATTTATATATATATATATATATTCTTTATATATATATATATATATTCTTTACATATATATATATATACACACACACACACATTCCCTTCTCTCAAATTTTCCTCTTTCTCCCCAAACCCATCAATCTCTATATCTTTCTCTCTCCCAACACTCCTCCTACCCACTACACTTCATCACCCACTCCCTCTTTCTCTCTTTCCCTCTCCCTCTCTCTCTAACTACCCTCCTCCCCAAGTCACTAAGCTCCCCATATCTATCACTTTCTCTTCCCCAACCTCCCCCTACCCGTAATCACCCTCACCTCTCTCTCTCTCTCTCTCTCTCTCTCTCTCTCTCTCTCTCTCTAAACCCTAGCCCCTCGATCTCTATCTTTATCTCTCTTCCCCACCCCCCCACCCCACACACATGCACCCCTACTCATTTGATAACCCTTACTAATCCCCTATCTCACTCTCTCTCTCCTACTCCTCCACCTACCCTTAACCCCAACCCCTCTCCCTCTCCCCCAACCACCTAACACCCCTCGTTCTCTCTCTCTCTACCTCTCTCAAACCCAACCTTATTTCTATACTTGTAACCCTCTCTCTCTCTCTCTCTCTCTCTCTCTCTCCATAACCCCCCTCCTACTCCCTATACCCCTAAACCTCCTCCATATCTCTTTCCTACTACCATTAACCCCCCTATGTCTCCTTCCTACCCCTAACCCTCCTCTCTCTCTTTCTTTCCTAATTCCCCCCCACCCTACCACTAAACACCCCTCCCACCTCTCTCTCTCTCTAACCCCATATCACTTGGAGACAATGTCTAATCATGATGGGGAGTTTGTGGCTATGACAGAGATGTGTTTGTGTTTCCACAATGGATGAAGGAAACAATAGATGAACACTGGGGAAAATGAGACCTATGAACATTTAATTTTTTTTTTGAAAATAAGATATGAGCTAAAGAAATTTAAAAAATGATGCATGCATAGAAAGTTATGGCCAAAATTGTAGAGAAATTTTTTTATTTTAAAATAATGTGCACACATTATTTTTTTAGAATGCATGCGTGTTATAGAAATGTGCGTGCATTCCTATAATGTGTGGGCATTTCTATAATGTGCACATGTTCTTGTAAATACTTTCCATTCTACATGGATATTTGGAAATTATTGAACCTCTGCAAAAATGAACCCGCATGCGCTTTTGTGAATGCAGGCGCATTTTTACAATTTTAGCACCTGATTGCTCCCATTGATAGAGGCAAATTTTTATGTTTTTACACTTCAACCCCTTCAAACCAATATCTCCCTTAGGAATTTTACCTTAAAGTAAACGTAAGAGTTTTAGAGAATTTTATTAGCTTCGTACTCATATTGCTTTCAAATTATTATATGGACATATAGTGGGACAAATTTGAGGGGCACCAATGACATATGCTTTAAAATTTTAGGTATGGATAATGAGTGACATATATGCCCCTCATTTTTTTTAGAGTTGGTTATTCATTTTAGAAAAACCAAATGTATCTATCTTTTACCCCACATTTCTATCGCTTTGTCCACTCCTCACCCACCTATCCCTACCCCACTCTCTCTCTACCCCCAGAGCCCAACCTCCGAATCCTCATCCCCCTGTCTATGACTCCCTTTCTCTCTACTCGTAACTCACTCCTCTCTCTCCCTAACCCAACTTACACTCTCCCTACCCTTAACTCCATGCTCTTTGTCCCTCTCTTTCCTAATCCCCCTCCCTCGACAACCTCTCTCACTCTCTCTCTCTACCCCCCTACTCCTCCACCTACTCCTAACACCCACCTCTTTATCTCTCCCCCAACTCCCTAACACCCCATCTCTCTCTCTCTCTCTCTCTCTCTCTCTCCAAACCTATAGCCCCCCAATTTCTTTTTTTTTCTCCCTTCCCCACCACCCCACACATATATGCACACCTACTCCTTCGCCAAACCTTACTAACCCCCTATATCACTCTCTCTCTCTGATACTCCTCCACTTACCCTTAACCCCCACCCCTATCCCTCTCCCCCAACCACCTAACACCATGTGTTCTCTCTCTCTCTCTCTCTATATATATATATATATATATATATATATATATATATATTCTTTATATATATATATATTCTTTACATATATATATATACACACACACACACACATTCCCTTCTCTCAAATTTTCCTCTTTCTCCCCAAACCCCTCAATCTCTATATCTTTCTCTCTCCCAACACTCCTCCTCCCTACTACACTTCATCACCCGCTCCCTCTTTCTCTCTTTCCCTCTCCCTCTCTCTCCAACTACCCTCCTCCCCAAATCACTAAAATCCCCATCTCTATCACTTTCTCTGCCCCAACCTCCCCCTACCCGTAATCACCCTCACCTCTCTCTCTCTCTCTCTCTCTCTAAACCCTAGCCCCTCGATATCTATCTTTATCTCTCTTCCCAACCCCCCCCCCCCACACACACATTCACCCCTACTCCTTTGATAACCCTTACTAATCCCCTATCTCACTCTTTCTCTCCTACTCCTCCACCTACCCTTAACCCCAACCCCTCTCCCTCTCCCCCAACCACCTAACACCCCTCGTTCTCTCTCTCTCTACCTCTCTCAAACCCAACCTTATTTCTCTACTTGTAACCCTCTCTCTCTCTCTCTCTCTCTCTCTCTCTCTCTCTCTCTCTCTCCATAACCCCCCTCCTACTCCCTATACCCCTAAACCTCCTCCATATCTCTTTCCTACTACCATTAACCCCCCCTATGTCTCCTTCCTACCCCTAACCCTCCTCTCTCTCTTTCTTTCCTAATTTTCTTTCCTAATTCCCCCCCACCCTACCACTAAACACCCCTCCCACCTCTCTCTCTCTCTCTAACACCATCTCACTTGGAGACAATGTCTAATCATGATGGGGAGTTTGTGGCTATGACAGAGACGTGTTTGTGTTTCCACAATGGATGAAGGAAACAATAGATGAACACTGGGGAAAATGAGACCTATGAACATTTAATTTTTTTTTTGAAAATAAGATATGAGCTAAAGAAATTTAAAAAATGATGCATGCATAGAAAGTTATGGCCAAAATTGTAGAGAAATTTTTTTATTTTAAAATAATGTGCACACATTTTTTTTTTAGAATGCATGCGTGTTATAGAAATGTGCGTGCATTCCTATAATGTGTGGGCATTTCTATAATGTGCACATGTTCTTGTAAATACTTTCCATTCTACACGGATATTTGGAAATTATTGAACCTCTGCAAAAATGAACCCGCATGCGCTTTTGTGAATGCAGACGCATTTTTACAATTTTATCGGCTGCTTGCTCCCATTGCAACAAAAATGGGAACGATATTTGTGCTAGGTCCTATAATAGAAATAAGAGAACACCATTTTATTAGAATTATACTAATTTTTCATTTCCATTATTAAAAGTTATATATTATCTAAGATAACTCAATTTTTTATGTTTCTTCCTTTTACACCTTGTTCTAAAACATTGTGTAGGTACATCTAATATTTATGTTTAGTGATCAAATTTCTATTTTTCCAAGTTTGAATTTTGATGATATGTAGTTATTTTTTATAGCATGAAGTCTTTTGGAATTCAATGGTCATTAAAGCCTCTTTGTTTATGTATTTCGAGTCACATATGGATTACATTTATGTGATTTTAGTTATATGCACCCTTACTTTCAGTATACATGAGAAAATTTGCATATTTGTCTATAATACTTTAGATTCTTATGGATGCACATGAATATGTTTTTTCAAATTTTATATATTTTTTGGTTGGATTTTTTTCCTGTTTTTTTTAATCCCAATCGAGTTCAGATATTTAAAGTTGACCGATTCAATGACTAGTCAAGACTCAAATTTGGATAACATTGACCCCACCCATTTGTCCCTCCAGGTATTTCCTAGTATATACCTCCCATAATATCCCACTCCATCCCTCCCATGTTATACACTATATCTTTGTTGAACTTTGGTTGTCATTGATGTCAACTAATATCAAAGAGGATGTCAATTGATTTTAGTTTGAGTCATTGATGTCAGCTAATGTCAAAGTGGATACAAAATTCCTACAGTAGTTTGAAGAACTATATGCAAACCACTTTGAAGAAGTATCTGTGCAAGATGGTGAAAGTTATAGACATGGATTCTAATTTGAAGAAGTATATCGAGAAGTGCATTCAGTCTAAAGATGTGTGTCCAAGGATACTTCATCAATGATGAGTATGAATATGTACATAAGGAAGTTACATCATACAGATCGAGCTCAAAGAAGAACACAATTAATGTAAACTACTAGATGTGGTACCTACGCAAATATCAAGTACACCAAGTCATACTCTCTCAAGGAAGCAAGCAAAGGACTATTTGGACAATGGCGGATGTGCATAAGCATCCAAGGAGTTGGTTGAGCAAATGGTACATGTGTGCAAGCATGTTGAAATAAGTATCTGGAATGCACAAGCATTGCTTGGTAAAATATCGGAAGTGCACAAGTAGTAAGCAACAACAAATGGTTGGATAGTTCTGAAAGTGCACAAGCCTATCCAATTAGAAGATGCTTTCAGTTAGTGGAACGTGCACAAATTCATAGAAGAGTAAAAGAGTTGAAGTAAGTCTATGATAAAATTCTAAAGTCGATGGTGCAATAGGTTCGCAAGTCCCACAAGTGATGACAAGGAAAAGTTCAATGTCCCACCAAGTAGAACATGGAGTATGCACAAAATCCACAAAGCATCAATGCATCAAGTGCACATTACCCACAAGTGCTGAAGCGGTAAGGGTCAAAGTACCACCAAGAAGAAGTTGGAGTAAGCACATATTTCTCAAAGCATCAACATATCAATTGTGAAATACCCACAAGGGATGGTACAACAAGGGTCGTACACTAATCAAGCTAAAGAAAACAGATGCGCACATACCTCAAAGAAATTGAACATCAAGACATAAATTGTACACCACCAACGTGTAAAGGTCCCACTAAGTTGTGGACCATGAAGGAGCAAGATACACAAAGGATGACACATCAGCAATGCAAAAGATGGCATGTGGCATATGCACAATCCAGGAAATATAGAAGAAGGGATACCGCAACCAACTTGCGGACATACAATCAATCCATGACATGTATAAATAGAGTCACAAGTGGGAGATATGAAGTAAGCTTGATGGTGAGAGCATAAGAGGGTGAAAACATGAAGTTGGGATAAACTTTTTGCTTGTTTTTTGACAAAAAAACTACAAATTTTTATGTTTTTCAACTTCAACCCCTTCAAACCAATATCTCCCTTAGGAATTTTACCTTAAAGTAAACGTAAGAGTTTTAGAGAATTTTATTATATTCGTACTCATATTGTTTTCAAATTATTATATGGACATATAGTGGGACAAATTTTAGGGGCACCAATGACATATGCTTTAAAATTTTAGGTATGGATAATGAGTGACCTATGTGCCCCTCATTTTTTTTAGAGTTGGTTATTCATTTTAGAAAAACCAAATGTATCTATCTTTTACCCCACATTTCTATCGCTTTGTCCACTCCTCACCCACCTATCCCTACTCCCCTCTCTCTCTACCCCCAGAGCCCAACCTCCAACTCCTCATCCCCAAATCTATGACTCCCTTTCTATCTACTCGTAACTCGCTCCTCTCTCTCCCTAACCCAGCTTCCAATCCCCCTACCCTTAACTCCATTCTCTTTGTCCCTCTCTTTCCTCATCCCCCTCCCTCTACAACCTCTCTCACTCTCTCTCTCTACCTCCCTACTCCTCCACCTACTCCTAACACCCACCTCTTTATCTCTCCCCCAACTCCTTAACACCCCATCTCTCTCTCTCTCTCTCTCTCTCTCTCTCTCTCTCTCTCTCCGAACCTATAGCCCCCCAATCTCTTTTTTTTTCTCCCTTCCCCACCACCCCACACATATATGCACCCCTACTCCTTCGCCAACCCTTACTAACCCCCTATATCACTCTCTCTCTCTGATACTCCTCCACTTACCATTAACCGCCACCCCCCCTACCTTTCCCCCAACCACCTAACACCCCATGTTCTCTCTCTCTTTCTCTCAGTCTCTCCCTCCTACTCCTCCACCTACCCTTAACCCCAACCCCTCTCCCTCTTACCCAACCACCTAACACCCCTCGTTCTCTCTCTCTCTACCTCTCTCAAACCCAACCTTATTTCTCTACTTGTAACCCTCTCTCTCTCTCTCTCTCTCTCTCTCTCTCTCTCTCTCTCTCTCCATAACCCCCCTCCTACTCCCTATACCACTAAACCTCCTCCATATCTCTTTCCTACTACCATTAACCCCCCCTATGTCTCCTTCCTACCCCTAACCCTCCTCTATCTCTTTCTTTCCTAATTCCCCCCTACCCTACCACTAAACACCCCTCCCACCTCTCTCTCTCTCTAACCCAACCTCACTTGGAGACAATGTCTAATCATGATGGGGAATTTGTGGCTATGACCGAGACGTGTTTGTGTTTCCACAATGGATGAAGGAAACAATAGATCAACACTGGGGAAAATAAGACCTGTGAACATTAAATTTTGTTTTTGAAAATAAGATATGAGCTAAAGATATTGAAAAAATGACGCATTCAAGACCTTTCCAATGAGCTAAAGAAATTGAAAAAATGATGCATGCATAGAAAGTTATGGCCAAAATTGTAGAGAAATTTTTTTATTTTAAAATAATGTGCACACATTAATTTTTAGAATGCATGTGTGTTATAGAAATGTGCGTGTATTCCTATAATGTGTGGGAATTTCTATAATGTGCACATGTTCTTCTAAATACTTTCCATTCTACATGGATATTTGGAAATTATTGAACCTCTACAAAAAAGAACCTGGGCGCGCTTTTGTGAATGCACACGCATTTTTACAATTTTAGCGCCTGCTTGCTCCCATTGCAACAAAAATGGGGACCATATCTGTGCCGGGTCCTATAATAGAAATAAGAGAACACCATTTTATTAGACTTATACTAATTTTTCATTTCCATTATTAAAAGTTATATATTATCTATGATAACTCAATTTTTTATGTTTCTTCCTTTTACACCGTGTTCTAAAACATTGTGTAGGTACATCTAATATTTATGTTTAGTGATTAGATTTCTATTTTTCCAAGTTTGAATTTTGATGATATGTAGTTATTTTTGATAACATGAAGTCTTTTGGAATTCAATGTTCATTAAAGCCTCTTTGTTTATGTATTTCGAGTCACATATGGATTACATTTATGTGATTTTAGTTATATGCACCCTTACTTTCTATATACATGAGAAAATTTGCATATTTGTCTATAATACTTTAGATTCTTATGGATGCACATGAATATGTTTTTTCAAATTTTATATATTTTTTGGTTGGATTTTTTTCCTATTTTTTTTAATCCCAATCCAGTTTAGATATTTAAAGTTGATCGATCCAATGACTAGTCAAGACTCAAATTTGGATAACATTGACCCCACCCATCTGTCCCTCCAGGTATTTCCTATTATATCCCTCCCATAATATCCCACTCCATCCCTCCCACGTTATCCACTATATCTTTGTTGAACTTTGGTTGTCATTGATGTCAACTAATGTCAAAGAGGATGTCAACTGATTTTAGTTTGAGTCATTGATGTCAATTGATGTCAAAGTGGATACAAAATTCCTACAGTAGTTTGAAGAAGTATATGGAAACCACTTTGAACAAGTATCTGTGCAAGATGGTGAAACTTATAGACATGGATTCTAGTTTGAAGAAGTATATCCAGAAGTGCATTCAGTCTAGACATGTGTGTCCAAGGATACTTCATGCATGATGAGAATGAATATGTACATAAGGAAGTTACATCATACAGATCGAGCTCAAAGAAGAACACAATTAATGTATCCTATTGCACCTGGTACCTGCGCAAATATCAAGTCCACCAAGTCATACCCTGTCAAGGAAGCAAGAAAAGGAATAGTTGGACAATGGCACATGTGCATAAGCATCCAAGGAGTTGGTTGAGAAAATGGTACATGTGTGCAAGCATGTTGAAATAAGTATCTGGAATGCACAAGCATTGCTTGGTAAAATATCGGAATCGTGCAAGTAGTAAGCAACAACAAATGGTTGGACAGTCCTGAAAGTGCACAAGCCTAGCCAATTAGAAGATGCTTTCAGTTAGTGGAATGCGCACAAATTCATAGAAGAGTAAAAGAGTTGAAGTAAGTCTATGATAAAATTCTAAAGTCGATGGTGCAATAGGTTCGCAAGTCCCACAAGTGATGACAAGGAAAAGTTCAATGTCCCACCAAGTAGAACATGGAGTATGTGCAAAATCCACAAAGCATCAATGCATCAAGTGCACATTACCCACAAGTGCTGAAGCGGTAAGGGTCAAAGTACCACCAAGAAGAAGTTGGAGTAAGCACATATTTCTCAAAGCATCAACATATCAATGGTGAAATACCCACAAGGGATGGTACAACAAGGGTCGTACACTAGTCAAGCTAAAGAAAACGGATCCGCACATACCTCAAAGAAATGGTACATCAAGACATAAATTGTACAACACCAATGTGTAAAGGTCCCACTAAGCTGTGGACCATGAAGGAGCAAGATACACAAAGGATGACACATCAGCAACGCAGAAGATGGCATGTGGCATATGCACAATCCATGAAATATAGAAGAAGGGATGCCACAACCAACTTGCGTACATACAATCAATGTAGGACATGTATAAATAGAGACACAATTTGGAGATATGAAGTAAGCTTGATGGTGAGAGAATAAGAGGGTGAAAACATGAAGTTGGGATAAACTTTTTGCTTGTTTTTTGACAAAAAAACTACAAATTTTTATGTTTTTCATCTTCAACCCCTTCAAACCAATATATCCCTTAGGAATTTTACCTTGAAGTAAACATAAGAGTTTTAGAGAATTTTATTAGCTTCGTACTCATATTGTTTTCAAATTATTATATGGACATATAGTGTGACAAATTTGAGGGGCACCATTGACATATGCTTTAAAATTTTAGGTATGGATAATGAGTGACCTATGTGCCCCTCATTTTTTTTAGAGTTTGTTATTCATTTTAGAAAAACCAAATGTATCTATCTTTTACCCCACATTTCTATCGCTTTGTCCACTCCTCACCCCCCTATCCCTACCCCCCTCTCTCTCTACCCCCAGAGCCCAACCTCTGACTCCTCATCCCCCTATATATGAATCCCTTTCTCTCTACTCGTAACTTGCTCCTCTCTCTCCCTAACCCAGCTTCCACTCCCCCTACCCTTAAATCCATGCTCTTTGTCCCTCTCTTTCCTAATCCCCCTCCCTCTACAACCTCTCTCACTCTCTCTCTCTACCCCCCTACTCCTCCACCTAATCCTAACACCCACCTCTTTATCTCTCCCCCAACTCCCTAACACCCCATCTCTCTCTCTCTCTCTCTCTCTCTCTCCAAACCTATAGCCCCCCAATCTCTTTTTTTTTCTCCCTTCCCCACCACCCCACACATATATGCACCCCTACTCCTTCTCCAACCCTTACTAATCCCCTATATCACTCTCTCTCTCTGATACTCCTCCACTTACCCTTAACCCCCACCTCCCTCCCTTTCCCCCAACCACCTAACACCCTGTGTTCTCTCTCTCTCTCTCTCTCTCTCTCTCTCTCTCTCTCTCTCTCTCTCTCTCTCTTTATACACACACACACACACACACACACACATTCCCTTCTCTCAAATTTCCCTCTTCCTCCCCAAACCCCTCTATCTCTATATCTTTCTCTCTCCCAACACTCCTCCTCCCCACTACACTTTATCACCCACTCCCTCTTTCTCTCATTCCCTCTCCTTCTCTCTCTAACTACCCTCCTCCCCAAATCACTAATCTCCCCATCTCTATCACTTTCTCTGCTCCAACATCCCGCTACCCGTAATCACCCTCACCTCTCTCTCTCTCTCTCTCTCACTCTCTAAACCCTAGCCCCTCGATCTCTAACTTTATCTCACTTCCCCACCCCCCACCACCCACATGCACCCCTACTCCTTTGATAACCCTTACTAATCCCCTATCTCAATCTCTCTCTCCTACTCCTCCACCTACCTTTAACCCTAACCCATCTCCCTCTACCCCAGCCACCTAACACCCCTCGTTCTCTCTCTCTCTACCTCTCTCAAACCCAACCTTATTTATCTACTTGTAACCCTCTCTCTCTCTCTCTCTCTCTCTCTCTCTCTCTCTCTCTCTCCATAACCCCCCTCCTACTCCCTATACCCATAAACCTCCTCCATATCTCTTTCCTACTACCATTAACCCCCCCTATGTCTCCTTCCTACCCCTAACCCTCCTCTCTCTCTTTCTTTCCTTACTCCCCCCCACCCTACCACTAAACACTCCTCCCACCTCTCTCTCTCTCTAACCCCATCTCACTTGGAGACAATGTCTAATCATGATGGGGAGTTTGTGGCTATGACCGAGACGTGTTTGTGTTTCCACAATGGATGAAGGAAACAATAGATGAACACTGGGGAAAATAAGACCTATGAACATTTAATTTTTTTTTTGAAAATAAGATATGAGCTAAAGAAATTGAAAAAATTATGCATTCAAGACCTTTCCAATGAGCTAAAGAAATTGAAAAAATGATGCATGCATAGAAAGTTATGGCCAAAATTGTAGAGAAATTTTTTTATTTTAAAATAATGTGCACACATTAATTTTTTAGAATGCATGTGTGTTATAGAAATGTGCGTGCATTCCTATAATGTGTGGGAATTTCTATAATGTGCACATGTTCTTCTAAATACTTTCCATTCTACATGGATATTTGGAAATTAGTGAACCTCTACAAAAATGAACTTGCATGCGCTTTTGTGAATGCATACGCATTTTTACAATTTTAGCGCCTGCTTACTCCCATTGCAACAAAAATGGGGACCATATCTGTGTCGGGTCCTATAATAGAAATAAGAGAACACCATTTTATTAGACTTATACTAATTTTTCATTTCCATTATTAAAAGTTATATATTATCTAAGATAACTCAATTTTTTATGTTTCTTCCTTTTACACCGTGTTCTAAAACATTGTGTAGGTACATCTAATATTTATGTTTAGTGATTAGATTTCTATTTTTCCAAGTTTGAATTTTGATGATATGTAGTTATTTTTTATAGCATGAAGTCTTTTGGAATTCAATGGTCATTAAATCCTCTTTGTTTATGTATTTCGAGTCACATATGGATTACATTTATGTGATTTTAGTTATATGCACCCTTACTTTCTATGTACATGAGAAAATTTGCATATTTGTCTATAATACTTTAGATTCTTGTGGATGCACATGAATATGTTTTTTCAAATTTTATATATATTTTTGGTTGGATTTTTTTCTTGTTTTTTTTAATCCCAATCCAATTTTGATATTTAAACTTGACCGATTCAATGACTAGTCAAGACTCGAATTTGGATAACATTGACCCCACCCATCTGTCCCTCTAGGTATGTCCTATTATATCCCTCCCATAATATCTCACTCCATCCCTCCCACGTTATCCACTATATCTTTGTTGAACTTTGGTTGTCATTGATGTCAACTAATGTCAAAGAGGATGTCAACTGATTTTAATTTGAGTCATTGATGTCAATTGATGTCAAAGTGGATACAAAATTCCCGCAGTAGTTTGAAGAAGTATATGGAAACCACTTTGAAGAAGTATCTATGCAAGATGGTGAAAGTTATAGACACAGATTCTAGTTTGAAGGAGTATATCCAGAAGTGCATTCAGTCTAAAGATGTGTGTCCAAGGATACTTCATGCATGATGAGAATGAATATGTACATAAGGAAGTTACATCATACAGATCGAGCTCAAAGAAGAACACAATTAATGTATCCTACTACATGTGGTACCTGCGCAAATATCAAGTCCACCAAGTCATACTCTCTCAAGGAAGCAAGCAAAGGACTAGTTAGACAATGGCACATGTGCATAAGCATCCAAGGAGTTGGTTGAGAAAATGGTACATGTGGTCAAGCATGTTGAAATAAGTATCTGGAATGCACAAGCATTGCTTGGTAAAATATCGGAATCGCGCAAGTAGTAAGCAACAACAAATGGTTGGATAGTCCTGAAAGTGCACAAGCCTAGCCAATTAGAAGATGCTTTCAGTTAGTGGAACGCACACAAATTCATAGAAGAGTAAAAGAGTTGAAGTAAGTCTATGATAAAATTCTAAAGATGATGGTGCAATAGGTTCGCAAGTCCCACAATTGATGACAAGGAAAAGTTCAATGTCCCACCAAGTAGAACATGGAGTATGCGCAAAATTCAGAAAGCATCACTGCATCAAGTGCACATTACCCACAAGTGCTGAAGCGGTAAGGGTCAAAGTACCACCAAGAAGAAGTTGGAGTAAGCACATATTTCTCAAAGCATCAACATATCAAGGGTGAAATACCCACAAGGGATGGTACAACAAGGGTCGTACACTAATCAAGCTAAAGAAAACAGATCCGCACATACCTCAAAGAAATGGTACATCAAGACATAAATTGTACACCACCAACGTGTAAAGGTCCCACTAAGTTGTGGACCATGAAGGAGCAAGATACACAAAGGATGACACATCAGCAACGCAGAAGATGGCATGTGGCATATGCACAATCCATTAAATATAGAAGAAGGGATGCCACAACCAACTTGCGGACATACAATCAATGCAGGACATGTATAAATATTGACACAAGTTGGAGATATGAAGTAAGCTTGATGGTGAGAGCATAAGAGGGTGAAAACATGACGTTGGGATAAAACTTTTGCTTGTTTTTTGACAAAAAAACTACAAATTTTTATGTTTTTCATCTTCAACCCCTTCAAACCAATATCTCCCTTAGGAGTTTTACCTTGAAGTTAACATAAGAGTTTTAGAGAATTTTATTAGCTTCATACTCATATTGTTTTCAAATTATTATATGGACATATAGTGGGACAAATTTGAGGGGCACCAATGACATATGCTTTAAAATTTTAGGTATGGATAATGAGTGACTTATGTGCCCCTCGTTTTTTTTAGAGTTGGTTATTCATTTTAGAAAAACCAAATGTATCTATATTTTACCCCACATTTCTATCGCTTTGTCCACTCCTCACCCCCCTATCCCTACCCCCCCTCTCTCTCTACCACCAGAGCCCAACCTCCAACTCCTCATCCCCCAATCTATGACTCCCTTTCTCTCTACTCGTAACTTGCTCTTCTCTCTGCCTAACCCAGCTTCCACTCCCACTACCCTTAAATCCATGCTCTTTGTCCCTCTCTTTCCTAATCCCCATCCCTCTACAACCTCCCTCACTCTCTCTCTACACCCCTACTCCTCCGCCTACTCCTAACACCCACCTCTTTATCTCTCCCTCAACTCCCTAACACCCCATCTCTCTCTCTCTCTCTCTCTCTCTCTCTCCAAACCTATAGCCCCCCAATCTCTTTTTTTTTCTCCCTTCCCCACCACCCCACACATATATGCACCCCTACTCCTTTTCCAACCCTTACTAATCCCCTATATCACTCTCTCTCTCTGATACTCCTCCACTTACCCTTAACCCCCACCCCCCTCCCTTTCCCCCAACCACCTAACACCCCCGTTTTCTCTCTCTCTCTCTCTCTCTCTTTATATATATATATATATATACACACACACACACACACATTCCCTTCTCTCAAATTTCCCTCTTCCTCCCCAAACCCCTCAATCTCTATATCTTTCTCTCTCCCAACACTCCTCCTCCGCACTACACTTTATCACCCACTCCCTCTTTCTCTATTTCCCTCTCCTTCTCTCTCTAACTACCCTCCTCCCCAAATCACTAAACTCCCCATATCTATCACTTTCTCTGCCCCAACCTCCCCCTACCCGTAATCACCCTCACCTCTCTCTCTCTCTCTCTCTCTCTCTCTCTCTCTCTCTCTCTCTCTAAACCCTAGCCCCTCGATCTCTATCTTTATCTCTCTTCCCCACCCCCCACCACACACATGCACCCCTACTCCTTTGATAACCCTTACTAATCCCCTATCTCACTCTCTCTCTCATACTCCTCCACCTACCTTTAAACCTAACCCCTCTCCCTCTACCCCAACCACCTAACACCCCTCGTTCTCGCTCTCTCTACCTCTCTCAAACCCAACCTTATTTATCTACTTGTAACCCTCTCTCTCTCTCTCTCTCTCTCTCTCTCTCTCTCCATAAGCCCCCTCCTACTCCCTATACCCCTAAACCTCCTCCATATCTCTTTCCTACTACCATTAACCCCCCCTATGTCTCCTTCCTACCCCTAACCCTCCTCTCTCTTCTTCTTTCCTAATTCCCCCCCACCCTACCACTAAACACCCCTCCCACCTCTCTCTCTCTCTAACCCCATCTCACTTGGAGACAATGTCTAATCATGATGGGGAGTTTGTGGCTATTAATGAGATGTGTTTGTGTTTCCACAATGGATGAAGGAAACAATAGATGAACACTGGGGAAAATAAGACCTATGAAAATTTAGTTTTTTTTTTTAAAATAAGATATGAGCTAAAGAAATTGAAAAAATGATGCATTCAAGACCTTTCCAATGAGCTAAAGAAATTGAAAAAATGATGCATGCATAGAAAGTTATGGCCAAAATTGTACAGAAATTTTTTTTATTTTAAAATAATGTGCACACATTAATTTTTGAGAATGCATGTGTGTTATAGAAATATGCGTGCATTCCTATAATGTGTGGGCATTTCTATAATGTGCACATGTTCTTCTAAATACGTTTGATTCTACATGGATATTTGGAAATTATTGAACCTTTGCAAAAATGAACCTGCGTGCGCTTTTGTGAATGCAGACGCTTTTTTACAATTTTAGTGCTTGCTTTCTCCCATTGCAACAAAAATGGGGACCATATCTGTGCCTGGTCCTATAATAGAAATAAGAGAACATCATTTTATTAGACTTATACTAATTTTTCATTTCCATTATTAAAAGTTATATATTATCTAAGATAACTCAATTTCTTATGTTTCTTCCTTTTACACCGTGTTCTAAAACATTGTGTAGGTACATCTAATATTTATGTTTAGTGATCAGATTTCTATTTTTCCAAGTTTGAATTTTGATGATATGTAGTTATTTTTTATAGCATGAAGTCTTTTCGAATTCAATGGTCATTAAAGCCTATTTGTTTATGTATTTCGAGTCACATATGGATTACATTTATGTGATTTTAGTTATATGCCCCTTACTTTCTATATACATGAGAAAATTTGCATATTTGTCTATAATACTTTAGATTCTTATGGATGCACATGAATATGTTTTTTCAAATTTTATATATTTTTTGGTTGGATTTTTTTCCTGTTTTTTTTAATCCCAATCCAGTTTAGATATTTAAACTTGACCGATTCAATGACTAGTCAAGACTCAAATTTGGATAACATTGACCCCACCCATCTGTCCCTCCAGGTATTTCCTACTATATCCCTCCCATAATATCCCACTCCATCCCTCCCACGTTATCCACTATATCTTTGTTGAACTTTGGTTGTCATTGATGTCAACTAATGTCAAAGAGGATGTCAACTGATTTTAGTTTGAGTCGTTGATGTCAATTGATGTCAAAGTGGATACAAAATTCCTACAGTAGTTTGAAGAAGTATATGGAAACCACTTTGAAGAAGTATCTGTGCAAGATGGTGAAAGAAATAGACATGGATTCTAGTTTGAAGAAGTATATCCAGAAGTGCATTCAGTCTAAAGAGGTGTGTCCAAGGATACTTCATACATAATGAGAATAAATATGTGCATAGGGAAGTTACATCATACAGATCGAGCTCAAAGAAGAACACAATTAATGTATCCTACTACATGTGGTACCTGTGCAAATATCAAGTCCACCAAGTCATACTCTCTCAAGGAAGCAATCAAACGACTAGTTGGACAATGGCACATGTGCATAAGCATCCAAGGAGTTGGTTGAGCAAATGGTACATGTGTGCAAGCATGTTGAAATAAGTATCTGGAATGCACAAGCATTGCTTGGTAAAATATCGGAAGCACGCAACTAGTAAGAAACAACAAATGGTTGGATAGTCCTGAAAGTGCACAAGCCTAGCCAATTAGAAGATGCTTTCAGTTAGTGGAACATGCACAAATTCCTAGAAGAGTAAAAGAGTTGAAGTAAGTCTATGATAAAATTCTAAAGTCGATGGTGTAATAGGTTCGCAAGTCCCACAAGTGATGACAAGGAAAAGTTCAATGTCCCACCAAGTAGAACATGGAGTATGCGCAAAATCCACAAAGCGTCAATGCATCAAGTGCACATTACCCACAAGTGATGAAGCAGTAAGGGTCAAAGTACCACCAAGAAGAAGTTGGAGTATGCACATATTTCTCAAAGCATCATCTTATCAAGGGTGAAATACCCACAAGGGATGGTACAACAAGGTTCGTACACTAATCAAGCTAAAGAAAACGGATGCGCACATACCTCAAAGAAATGGTACATCAAGACATAAATTGTACACCACCAACTTGTAAAGGTCCCACTAAGTTGTGGACCATGAAGGAGCAAGATACACAAAGGATGACACATCAGCAACGTAGAAGATGGCATGTGGCATATGCACAATCCATGAAATATGGAAGAAGGGATGCCACAGCCAACTTGCGGACATACAATCAATGCACTACATGTATAAATAGAGACACAAGTTGGAGATATGAAGTAAGCTTGATGGTGAGAACATGCGAGGGTGAAAACATGAAGTTGGGATACACATTTTGCTTGTTTTTTGACAAAAAAACTACAAATTTTTATGTTTTTCTACTTCAACCTCTTCAAACCGATATCTCCCTTAGGAATTTTACCTTGAAGTAAACATAAGAGTTTTAGAGAATTTTATTAGCTTTGTACTCATATTGTTTTTAAATTATTATATGGACATATAGTGGGACAAATTTGAGGGGCACCAATGACATATACTTTAAAATTTTAGGTATGGATAATGAGTGACCTATGTGCCCCTCATTTTTTTTAGAGTTGGTTATTCATTTTAGAAAAACCAAATGTATCTATCTTTTACCCCACATTTCTATTGCTTTGTCCACATCTCTCTCTCTCTCTCTCTCACCCGCTCTCTCTCTCTCTCTCTCTCTCTCTCTCTCTCTCTCTCTCTCTCTAATCCCCCCACTCCTCACCCCCATATCCCAACCCCTCCCTCTCTCCCTACACCCAACCCTCTACTCCTCACCCCCTACACTTATCCCCCCTCTCTCTATACCCCCAACCCCCACACTCCTCACCCCCCTATCCCTACCCCCGCTCTCTCTCTACCCCCAGAGCCCAACCTCCCACTCTGCATCCCCCTATCTATGACTCCCTTTCTCTCTACTCGTAAATCGCTCCTCTCTCTCCCTAACCCAGCTTCCAGTCCCCCTACCCTTAACTCCATGCTCTTTGTCCCTCTCTTTCCTAATCCCTCTCCCTCTACAACCTCTCTCACTCTCTCTTTCTACCCCCCTACTCCTCCACCTACTCCTAACACCCACCTCTTTATCTCTCCCCCAACTCCTTAACACACCATCTCTCTCTATCTCTCTCTCCAAACCTATAGCCCCCAAATCTCTTTTTTTTTCTCCCTTCCCCACCACCCCACACATATATGCACGCCTACTCCTTCGCCAACCCTTACTAACCCCCTATATCACACTCTCTCTCTCTGATACTCCTCCACTTACCCTTAACCCCCACCCCTCTCCCTCTCCCCCAACCACTTAACACCTCATGTTCTCTCTATCTCTCTCTCTCTCTCTCTCTCTCTCTCTCTCTAACTCTTTATATATACACACACACATATATATATATATATAGACACACACACACACACACACACATTCCCTTCTCTCAAATTTCCATCTTCCTCCCCAAACCCCTCAATCTCTATATCTTTCTCTCTCCCAACACTCCTCCTCCCCACTAAACTTTATCACCCGCTCCCTCTTTCTCTCTTTCCCTCTCCCTCTCTCTCTAACTACCCTCCTCCCCAAATAACTAAACTCCCCATCTCTATCACTTTCTCTTCCCCAACCTCCCCCTACCCATAATCACCCTCACCTCTCTCTCTCTCTCTCTCTGTCTCTCTCTCTAAACCCTAGCCCCTCAATCTCTATCTTTATCTCTCTTCCCCACCCCACCCACACACACATGCACCCCTACTCCTTTGATAACCCTTACTAATCCCCTATATCACTCTCTCTCTCCTACTCCTCCACCTACCCTTAACCCAAACCCCTCTCCCTCTCCCCCAACCACCTTACACCCCTCGGTCTCTCTCACTACCTCTCTCAAACCCAACCTTATTTCTCTACTTGTAACCCTCTCTCTCTCTCTCTCTCTCTCTCTCTCTCCATAACCCCCCTCCTACTCCCTATAGCCCTAAACCTCCTCCATATCTCTTTCCTACTACCATTAACCCCCCCCTATGTCTCTTTCCTACCCCTAACCCTCCTCTCTCTCCTTCTTTACTAATTACCCCCCCACCCTACCACTAAACACCCCTCCCACCTCTCTCTCTCTCTCTAAACCCATCTCACTTGGAGACAATGTCTAATCATGATGGGGAGTTTGTGGCTATGACCGAGACGTGTTTGTGTTTCCACAATGGATGAAGGAAACAATAGATGAACACTCGGGAAAATAAGACCTATGAACATTTAATTTTTTTTTTGAAAATAAGATATGAGCTAAAGAAATTGAAAAAATGATGCATGTATAGAAACTTATGGCCAAAATTGTAGGGAAATTTTTTTATTTTAAAATAATGTGCACACATTATTTTTTTAGAATGCATGTGTGTTATAGAAATGTGCGTGCATTCCTATAATGTGTGGGCATTTCTATAATGTGCACATGTTCTTGTAAATACTTTCCATTCTACATGGATATTTGGAAATTATTGAACCTCTGCAAAAATGAACCCGTGTGCGCTTTTGTGAATACAGATCCATTTTTACAATTTTAGCACCTGCTTGCTCCCATTGCAACAAAAATGGGGACCATATCTGTGTCGGGTCCTATAATAGAAATAAGAGAACACCATTTTATTAGACTTATACTAATTTTTCATTTCCATTATTAAAAGTTATATATTATCTAAGATAACTCAAATTTTTATGTTTCTTCCTTTTACACCATGTTCTAAAACGATGTGTAGGTACATCTAATATTTATGTTTAGTGATCAAATTTCTATTTTTCCAAGTTTGAATTTTGATGATATGTAGTTATTTTTTATAGAATGAAGTCTTTTGGAATTCAATGGTCATTAAAGCCTCTTTGTTTATGTATTTTGAGTCACATATGGATTACATTTATGTGATTTTAGTTATATGCACCCTTACTATCTATATACATGAGAAAATTTGCATATTTGTCTATAATAGTTTAGATTCTTATTGATGCACATGAATATGTTTTTTCAAATTTTATATATTTTTTGGTTGGATTTTTTTCTTTTTTTTTAATCCAAATCCAGTTCAGATATTTAAAGTTGACCGATTCAATGACTAGTCAAGACTCAAATTTGGATAACATTGACCCCACCCATCTGTCCCTCTAGGTATTTCCTAGTATATCCCTCCCATAATATCCCTCTCCATCCCTCCCACGTTATCCACTATATCTTTGTTGAAATTTGGTTGTCATTGATGTCAACTAATGTCAAAGAGGATGTCAATTGAATTTAGTTTGAGTCATTGATGTCAACTGATGTTAAAGTGGATACAAAATTCCTACAGCAGTTTGAAGAAGTATATGGAAACCACTTTGAAGAAGTATCTGTGCAAGTTGGTGAAAGTTATAGACATGGATTCTAGTTTGAAGAAGTATATCCAGAAGTGCATTCAGTCTAAAGATGTGTTTCCAAGGATACTTCATGCATGATGAGTATGAATATGTACATAATGAAGTTACATCATACAGATCGAGCTCAAAGAAGAACAAAATTAATGTATCCTACTACATGTGGTACCTGCGCAAATATCAAGTCCACCAAGTCATACTCTGTCAAGGAAGCAAGCAAAGGACTAGTTGGACAATGGCACATGTGCATAAGCATCCAAGGAGTTGGTTGAGCAAATGGTACATGTGTGCAAGCATGTTGAAATAAGTATCTGGAATGCACAAGCATTGCTTGGTAAAATATCAGAAGCGCGCAAGTAGTAAGCAACAACAAATGGTTGGATAGTCTTGAAAGTGCACAAGCCTAGCCAATTAGAAGATGCTTTCAGTTAGTGGAACGCGCACAAATTCCTAGAAGAGTAAAAGAGTTGAAGTAAGTCTATGATAAAATTCTAAAGTCGATGGTGCAATAGTTTTGCAACTCCCACAAGTGATGACAATGAAAAGTTCAATGTCCCACCAAGTAGAACATGGAGTATGCGCAAAATCCACAAAGGGTCAATGCATCAAGTGCACATTACCCACAAGTGATGAAGCGGTAAGGGTCAAAGTACCACCAAGAAGAAGCTGGAGTATGCACATATTTCTCAAAGCATCAACTTATCAAGGGTGAAATACCCACAAGGGATGGTACAACAAGGGTCGTACACTAATCAAGCTGAAAAAAATGGATGCGCACATACCTCAAAGAAATGGTACATCAAAACATAAATTGTACACCACCAACGTGTAAAGGTCCCACTAAGTTGTGGACCATGAAGGAGCAAGATACACAAAGGATGAAACATCAACAATGCAGAAGATGGCATGTGGCATATGCACAATCCATGAAATATGGAAGAAGGGATGCCACAGCCAACTTGCAGACATACAATCAATGCAGGACATGTATAAATAGAGACACAAGTTGGAGATATGAAGTAATCTTGATTGTGAGAGCATAAGAGGGTGAAAACATGAAGTTGGGATACACTTTCTGCTTGTTTTTTGACAAAAAAACTACAAATTTTTATGTTTTTCAACTTCAACCCCTTCAAACCGATATTTCCCGTAGGAATTTTACCTTGAAGTAAACATAAGAGTTTTAGAGAATTTTATTAGCTTCGTACTCATATTGTTTTCAAATTATTATATGGACATATAGTGGGACAAGATTTTTGCAGGTTTGGTTGACCAAAACTCTAGGCCGATAAAATATATTTCAAACTCTCGGCCTAGAGTTTTGTTTAAACTCATGTATGAGAGTTTTAAACTCTCGGCCTAGAGTTTTTTTTTAAATATTGTACTCTGATTGGACAAAACTCTCGGGCTGGAGATTTATTAAACTCTCATCCTAGAGTTTGATTTTATGAAACTCTCGGCCTAGAGTTTATCAAACTCTCATCCTGGAGTTTGCGTTGACTTTTTTTGCGTGATGATCTGTGCCCAATTTTTTTACTCTCTGTTCCTCTCTCAAAAAAGTGTATCACAACTTTGCGTTTTCACCCAAGAGCTTCAAGTAGAAGTTTCAGTTTGATATTCAGGGCATCAAAGGGATCGAGGAAAGAACTTAATGATTTGGCAAGGAGACTAATGTGCGCATGTAGAAGAATAAATTGTTGATGGTGCGCAGAATGATGTTGTAGATCTGTGATAGATGTGCAAATATTGAAAGGAATAAATACTAAAGTATGTGCAAGTGATCGATGCTTTGAATGACAAATTATAGTCAACACATTGATAGTCATAAACATTGTGAAGATAGATGTGTAGAGATAGAACTGAAATACATCAAATAATGTGCCAATGTATGGCTGATGCATATAAAAAGAAGTGAAAGTTTGCAAAGCTGAGAATACCATTGGATGCGCGATGACATAATAGTAGCAAGATCTATCAAGCGCGTCATGATGCAGATGATCTCAGACAAGTGCATTAAACTGAATGGACGTATAATTTGATGCACAAGACGTCGCAGATTGTCTAAAATACTATGGCACTTAAATAGAATGGACACATGAGTAAGTGTGCAATTCCATCTATTACTGGTGCATGATTTCAGAACAAAAAACTATCAATTGAAATCATAGAATCAGTTGGTGAAAGCAGTAGCACCTAGCAAAACGACAGAGCATACCTCAACGTGGACTGCAGTATCAACGAGCACACAGTACATAAAGTAAGACATTAGTAGAAGTGTGAATTGAGAGGAGTGAGAAGTCAAGTGATGTATGCATCTCAGTGACAAAGAATCAACTTCATACGAAGGTAGTGCACAACAGAACTATCGTCACAAGATCAGAAGAGTGCGCATAGTTGAAGTTCAGTAAGACAGAATCATACATTAGACATAAGGGCGGCAAGACGGGGCAAGGATATAGGGAGTTGGAGCTTCCTTCAATTCGGTTCCTGTAAAACAATAAGGAGACAGGGATTTGGATATTCCTTCAAGTTGGTGCCTATAAAACAACAAGGAGACAAGGAGTTGAAGATTCCTTTAGGTTGGTTCCTATAAAATAGAAAGAAGACAAGGGCTCATAGCCTTCTTCCAGTTGGTGCTGGAGAAACATAGGGAGCTGGTGCTTCCTTCTGTTCGGTGCCTCATTCTAGTTGGTTCTCGTAAGCAGAGGAAGTTGGTGATTCCTAGAATGTATTCTTTCTCATTATAAAGAAGCATTATGTGGTTTTCTCCCATTAGGGTTTCCACGTAAAAATCATGTGTCTTATGTGTTCTTTATCTTGGTGCATATATGGATGAATGTTTATTTATTGATGTATGACAGAAGATAAAGATTAAGTAAATGCTAGGCTATTAAAGAAGGTAAAAACTATTGATAATTGTGCTAATACTGTATCAAACCCCCCCTATTAGTATTAAATCGATTGCAACAATTGGTATCGGAGCATTTGTCTTCAGTAATATATTAACAACTGGAAGATATATCATTGTGTAGAAAAGGATAAGCAGGAAGGACTTTCCACCAATAAAGCACCAAGGTTTGACGACACCAATTATATTTTTTGGAAGGTTCATATGGAATTTTATCTGCAATCTTTGGGAGTGGATGCTTGGAAATCTATCGTTGATGGTTAAGATGTCCCAGTAGTTGTGCCAGTTAATCTAGTGCAAAGGAGAATCTATGAAAGTAATGAAAGAGACAAAAATGCTCTGCTATGTGGATTGACAAGTGATGAATTCATCAAGTTTATGCACTGCACATCATCTAAGGAGGTTTAGGACAAAATCAAAGGTATATAGGAAGGTGATGATAAGTTAAAGAAAGAAAATATGCAAAACTACTCTTGGAAATTTAAATCACTAAGAATGAAATATGAAGAGAACATTACTTCTTATTTTGTAAGAGTAGATGAGATAGTCAATGCTATTAAAATTCTTGGGGTCACATTGGACAAATAATCAGTGGTACAAAAGATGTTAAGAACATTGCCTCAAATATTCGATGTGAAGGTGTCTGTCTTAGAAGATCAAGCTAATCTTCAAAACCTAACGAAGGATGTGATTCAGGGGATTTTCACTGCATACGAGATGAGAACTGAGAAAGATACTCCCATCAGAAAGGAAGTTGCTTTTAAAGCCACAGGAAAGGATAAGCATGATCATAACAAAGACTGTTGTGATGAGTGAGATGATGAGGAATCAAACTTTATCACGAAGTTGAAAATAGGATGAGGTAACTACAAAACAAGTTACCCTTCTAGTTCTTCAGATGTGGAGGATTAGGTCATTATGCCTCAAAGTGTCCTTTCAAGGAAAATGGATACAACAACAGTGATGAGGAATCCAGCTCGTATGATAAAAAAAAATGCACTCACAACCCAGACCCGAAAATAAAAGGAGGATTGCAAAACAAAGAAAGAGTCTGGACACCGAGGAAGGAAGCAATGCATCTGAAGGAAGTGGTTGTGACGAATAACCTAAAGAAGTAATATTCATGGCTAATGTAGTAGAATAAAGAAAAAATGAAAGGTAGAATAATAGTTCAAAGACCACTCCAGTTGTACAAAGCAAGCCAGGATCACTAGACAAGTATTTTTTTAGTGCATCATTCAAAACACCTCCAAATCTAGTCACACCTCCAAAACCAATTGCAGAGTACAAGAATGGAAGTCAATCAAATGACAATGAAGACACTACAGATATTGACTGGGAAGGTGAATTGATTAGTGCCCTGGATGACCGAAAGAAGTAAAAGAAGAATAATAAAATCTTTTAGGAACAATTGTCAAAGTATGAAGAATAGGATAGACCATGTCAGGAATGTGTTGGCACAGATGTTCATGAAAATATAACCAGCTATGAGATTCAACTCAGTTGCACACAAAACAAATTTCAAGTACTTGAGGAAGAAAAATCTACATTGAAAGCTTCCCTGGAACAATTGGTGCAAAACATTAAATTGTTGACGAATCAACTTGAAGAAAAAGACAAAGAGATATCTCATCTAGAAGACAAGCTAATTGAGATAACAGGAAAGAAACAAGTACGCACCAAATCAGAAAGTGATAAGAAAGAATATGTAGATGAAGTGCATAACAAATTAAAAGATAGCATGTCAATGCTCAATAGGATTCTAAAGGATCAGAGACCACTAGATGCTCAATAGGATTCTAAAGGATCAGAGACCACTAGAAGACAAAACAAGTCTTGGTTATATAAAGAAACCAAAGAAGGTCTACGACAAAGAACATTTTTCAAATCATGATAAGCCCTTTAGGTATGATGGTTCCTTTAGTTATAACTCTTTTCAGTATACTAATCAAAGAAGAATCTATAGGGTGAAGTGTGCAAAATGCAATCGTTTTGGCCATATTGCAAAATATTATCAAACTGTGAGATGTTATGCATGTGATGAGTTTGAACACAAGGCCATGTACTATCGAAAAGAAGTGAACTATCCGAATGAAGATTTGTTTCAAAAAGGATATTCCATTCAAAGAGACTTCAACATAAAATGTTTGGATCATAATCAAAACATAAATGCGCACAACAAGGCTTGGGTAAGGAAATCTCTGCACTGAAGATGCAGACAATCCAGGAGCATCTAATGCGACAAGAAATTGCTACTTCTCTGGCTAGTCCCCTAAGGACTCTGTGAAACCCCTAAATTCAACACTATGCATCTTAAGTAATTCAAGGGGATGTTAGCCAAGCATGTGGTTAGAATGTGTATGTGGTTAAGATGTCTGTCGCAAATATTCATTATGTTTGCACAAGGTTATGTGTTAAGTTCTTAATGTTGCAAAAAAAAGAAAATTCAAATGCATGCATACATTAAGTGGTTGAAGAATTTTACTACATATAATACAGTACAAAGAGTATTAGTTTGAATTTAGTAGTATAGACGCAAGAAGAGAACTTTTACGTGAAAAATCTAACATTGCTGAAAAACATGAGACTGCCCAAAATGGATCTTGTCATTATATTCAAAAGTGGGCATGATTGCAAAATTGCATGAGTCAAGACTCCATGCTGAAGCCAAAATGGTGTATACAAGAAGAAGGTAAAAAGGGGAAAATCGAGAAGGTGCCAAAGCATTCTACAACCGTAGTTCAAGGTCAATATCAGTGTCTCGATGGTTCACAAGACATAGCTCCAAATCCACCGAAACCAGTGTTGTACATTCTAAAGTTGAACCCAGAGGAAGAAGCTGCAGAGTTGCAGACGACAATGGTTCAACATGGTGAGGCTGAAGATGAGACAATTCATTTAGAATTCGTCGTTGCCAACGCTCTAAATTATCAACCTAATGAGTCAAGATAATGAGTTGTTTAGAATGACGGTGATTCACCTGTGACTGAAGGTATTAATGCTGAAATTCCCTTTCCTCCATTTGTCGTTGCTACGATCCCATATCAACTCTCAGGGATGTAAATTCAAACTATTGATTTTGAACTACAAGACACACATTCTCAAGGGATGTGCTCATTCTTTGGAAGGAAGCCATTGGAAGGAAGAAGAAGACCCAAAAGAAGGATTAGACAACAATGGGACGTGAAAGAGCAAGAGTTCAAGGGGCACTGAACCAACCATTGTTCCCAGAAATATTATAGAGCTAAGTAGGATGTGTTAGGAGAATTCAAGACATTCACACTGCAAAAGAACCATACCAAAAATCCCATGGGGAATCTAAGAATATTCAAAGTAGGTATCAAATGGGCACCAACATTTCCAAATGGAGGAAAAGCCCAAGGGTCTCATTCCAAAGGGGCTCTTTGCTTTTTATTTTCAAGAAAATCACCCATAACTTCTAATTCAAAAAAATAAAACTCTAAGGCTTTCTATGAGGTAGAAAATTTTCAATCAACATACACCTACAAACATTATAAACATTTCCACACAAACACATTTTTCCAAATTCCAACCGAAGATGATTAAATCCCAAGTTCATTAAGTAAATATATAAAGGTAGGGCCTTCCAAAAATCAACTTGGGATGATGAGGGCCCAATTCCAATGAGGAATGGTGAGGGACAATTCCAATGAGTGAATGTGTGAAATACAATCACAGTACAACTCTTACACAACAATCACTCAAGGAGAGCAAGAAACAAGCAAAGAATTAAAGAAACAAACAAAAGCATAAACACAGGCATATTATTTTGTAAGGTCGATTAGGTAACAACGTGTGAGATTGAAGATAATCCCACCAGAAAAGTCGCACTAATTAGGAAGGCCTTTTCATTAAAAATTCAGGTGGACGTACCCACATTTTTGTCTGAAACGATCCCAGTTTTTCTGCGTTGAACATTTATCGTTATGTCATTTGAGTTGTCATTATGATGCAGAAGAATGATGATCGGACTCCTCAGATTCGACTTTACCAACCCTAAAATCCCATATCCACCCTTACGCAACCTAGTGGCACTGAAGCAATACCTTAACGCGCCGCCTGTGTATTAATCGTGCCTATGATGGCGCCAAGGTAAATATTACATTCAATTGAGGACAGCAATCCTACGCTACCACTCCCTAGTCTGTAAGAACAAGTGTTGCGGAAATCCTTTTGCATGGTGGTTATATGTTTCAGAGCATTGGACAGCATGCATGCGGGCCTGCCTCGTCATTTTCACATAAGATTTGTTTTTGCATTAGTTCATTAAGACTGTATTTATTTATATGAAAGAACAACTGGGGATGAAGATTCTGCACTCAGGGCGTAGTTCTGTTTCAGATAACCTTAGGGCGTGAGCATATATTCTACAAACAATGTAGCATTCTGCTTCAGAGAAGCTTAGAACTTGAGCATATATTGTACAAACAATGTAGCATTCTTCTATATTTCTATTTTGGATTGGTTGACCTTCTCGGTTCGTAGGGTGCCTGGACAGGTCGACAAGAGGCAATAAAGGTCTGCCTACCAACTTTGGATCTTCTATTTTCAAAGTCAAAATTTATAAAATAAATTGATAGTGGACTGTATACTTCCTTCAAAAAAATGGAGTAGGTGAAACTAAAATGTATAATACACGAAACTGGTCGCACACAAAAGCTTTTTATTTACAAAAGGAATTGCAAATATATTAGTATCATTTTAATAATACTGTCGACCTCCATTTCATGTATTTTAGATTTGAAGTGGTGTATTCATATTGGATTGATTTTGGAGGTTGAAAGAGACTATGGCTTTTCAGTTGTTATCTTAATTTTAAATTTGATAAAGTTTAGCATTAAAAACAGATGATGTGACATAATGATAAATAAATAATGGAATGTAAAAGGTTTCGTTACCTTCCTTCTTATATACACAATCTTTAAATACATATTTTACTAATAATAAGACCTTATTTTATATAAATTACTATAATTTAACATTCCCCATATCATAAGAGCTAAATTACTTGCAAAATAGTTTCACATTTTACAAATAAATAAACAAGCCTCCTCCAGACGCAAGACAGTCACAGCGTATAATAGCTGTTCCATATTCTGTTGAAATAGAAATATTGTATGTTTTCAAGGAATTTTGATGAAGCATATGAAATTATCATTATAATTATTCAAAACTTATGGAAATGATACAATTTATATTCAAAACTTCTGGAAACAATACAATCTATTTATATTGATTATTCAAAACTTCTGAAAACAATACAATTTGTTTATATTGATTAGGAAAATAAAACTTGGTTATTTAGATTAATTAAAAATAAAATTATTTATTTTAGTTTAAAATTAGAAAATAAATAATTTAAATGAATTGAAAATAAAAATATTTATTTAACTTATAAAAAAAAGTTATTTTAATTAATTAAAAATAAATTATTTATATTAATTTAAAAATTAATAATTTAAATAGATTGAAAATAAAAATATTTATTTAATATATAATATAAATTATTTTGATTTAATCATTTATATATATATAAACGGTTGAAATCCATAATAATAAAATAACATATTTTAATTTACTTCAAATTTATTTAAAAATAATTGAATTATTAAATTAATATTGAAATTCTTGCATTTGCATATAAACACATATTATTATATAATGAAATGAAGTTGATAAACATTTTGTTAAATTGATATAGATGTAGTTAACAATAAGTCATCATGGTTGTTCAAAGGTGTTCGTTTTACATCCTTAAAAACATTATACAAATAAGAAATTAAACCTTGAGCAACACTCTTTAAGAAATTAAACCTTGAGTAACACTCTTTGGGAGGTTCACAAGTAACCTCCTTAATAAGTAAGTTCGTAATAAAACATTCTTTTATAATTTTTTCACAACTACCGAAGGAACATTGTAGCTTAGAGCTAAGGTGATTCTCATGAGTGAGAGAGAGGACTATACTAGTATTGTTCTGAGGGAAAATAATTTATTTTCACATATTATTATTATATATATTTAATTTATAATCAAATATAGTTTAAAAAATTACATTAGTTTATATATTTATTTATTAATAAGTAATAATATGGCTTATATACATTTATATCAATTACATTTAAATTTGTGGCTATAATTGATATAGGTTGATGGGTATATATAACCCATATTATTAATTATTAATATGACTTGCTAAGTGACCCAGAGAAAGATTGTGAACTTATTATGTCATTATAATTGTTATTATACAAAATGATAATAATTATTTATAAAAGAAAACATAAATAAAATAAAGTAAAATAATAATAATAATAATAATAAAATATACTCGTTAACAATGGTTAACCATGGTAGACTATGGTTGGCTATGATTGACTATGGTTGACCATGGTTAACTTTGGTTAACCATGGTTGACTATGGTTAACCATGGTTGTTTGACCATTGTTAACAATGTTGACCATGGTTAATTATGGCCAACTATGGTTTATCACTTTCAACCATGATTAGTTGACCATGGTTGGTTGACCATAGTTGAATTTTATTGACTTATCAATGGTATACATTAATGATCAATAATCAATCATTGACCATAATTGATTATGCTTAACTTTACTTCACCATGGTTGACTTTGGTTAACTAACTCACTATGGTTGACTTTGGTTAGGTAATCGATTATGGTTGACAATGGTTGACTTTGATGGAATCTGGTTGACTTGGGTTTACTATGGTTGAATTTGGTTTACTACTTTGACTAATTAATTATGGTCGACTATTGTTGACTATGGTTGACTTTGTTTGTTTGTGATTGACTATGGGTAACATTTTTTAACGAGGGTTGACTATTGTTGACCATGGTTGACTTTGATGGACTATGGTTACTTTGGTTTACTCTAATCGGATTTGAAAGAATATGGTTGAGTTTGGTATACTTTGGTTGACTATGGTTAACCATGGTTGAGTATGATTGCCTTTGCTTGACTGTGGTTGGATATGGTTGACTAATTCATTATGGTCAACTATGGTTGAGTATGATTGACTTTAATGCATAGTTGGCTTCAATTTAAGGTTGACTTCGATTGAAGGTTGATTTCAATCCAAGGTTGAATTTTAACCAAGGTTGACTTCAATCTAAGGGTGACTTCAATCGAAGGTTGACTTCAAACCATGGGTGACTATAATCCAAGGTTGACTTCAATTCAAGGTTGACTTCAATCCATGGTTGAATTCAATACAAGGATGAATTCAATCCAATGGTTAGCTTGAATCCATTAATAATATTAGCATCAATGAGTTCAATTATGGTTTACCTTAATTCGTATTTCACTTCAATATATGGTTGGCTTCAGTCCATGGTTGACTTCAGTCCATAAACACATTTTGATGCACCCTAAATGCCGATAGGTTGTTAATGCCACCAGCACTAAGATTAACCTCTAAAAGGATTCTCAATCTGTGGGTGCAGGAAAACAATGTTCATGTAGCTTCATATCATGTCTTGTTCTTTTCCTTTCAGTTTCCCTCACAGGCATTCATGAAGTACTACCAGATCCTTCTTTCAAAGCTTCCTTCTTATTATTATCAACGAATTTGTGCAAGATCAACTTACAGGTTGAATTCATAGTTTCTACCATCCATCATGCATTACACAATAGATCTTCAAACTTTGATGAATCTTCCATGTCTTCAACGCAGGTTACCACTTCAACGTTTTTTATTAATGAGACCCTCAGATTTCATACATCTGGTCACGAATTCTTTTTACATGATTTCTACACAAATAATTCATAACATAAGAAAAAACCAAATCTCATTCAAATAACCGCGCCTCGATTAGCACATTCAAGAATAAAAGGACTTGCCAAGACTACTCACGCAGAGCAATTCTTTCACAAAATTAGTATGCAACTCAATACCTTTGACACAGTTTAACTCTGCATTTAAACACATAGATATTCAATCCATGTCACAGAATAACCAATTTTACATCTATGCCATCAAACCACCACTTGATTTTCCTTCCCAATAGATCTTAGTACACAGAGAAATCGTTTAGCATCCAAGCTATCAACTTCACCTTTTACAATTGAACCCCCAGTTTGATTCTTTCAAGAGTTTCTAATCTTCTTAACAGCAGTTGCAAATCCCTTAGCTACTAGATATTGGAAATTCCCATTCAAGCATTTATATATGTAGTTCCAGAATAATACACATGCACAGTCAATTCACAAATTCCCTCAGGCATAGATACCCATTCCAATATTAACACACACAGGAATATTCACAAACCAAAAGCATATAAACATGCTTATTCATTAATCAAATCCATATGTTCAAAATACTTGGCCTAATACATCATATGGGCACACAACCCTGGCTTCTTTCTCCTTCCACTCAACCTCTATCTCTACCCCTCCTTTCGAATGCCTTGTTTGGTTACATATATACCTGGCATTTGTTATTGCCAACGCACTAACAAACCCCTATCATTCTGCAACTAATTCTAATAATATAAATCATCCTCTATCTCGTTAATGAAACACTCCTAAATCTTTTGAGCCCACTTTGAATAATTCCACTGATTATGGACATGTTTACATAATTCCTTAACCACATGGACACCTAACTCCATGACTCGTTAACTAACTCACACCTCATCACTTCTAGAATCTTTTAAATTAACTCACAAACTATATTATTTACAATGAATTTACAAGTGGAGCCCTTCCTTGGGTTGGTTCAAGACCCCATGGTCTAATCAATTTAGAGCTTTGTTAGAGAGAGCAGGATGCCCCTGCATCAGACTCCCATGGTGGAAAAGAAACCATGACCTCCTGGTCATGTGTGTTCAGTTCTCCATTTTCTTGGATCCCATATTTTGTTTTGTAATTGTTGTTGCTCACTAGTTCTATAGTGATATTCACAATCTTCCACAATCATCCAAATGATTGTTTGTACATCGATGTGGTAGTTCCTCTTACATCTCTGCATAAGCTTCCATAGCTCATCTATCTCTTCATCCAGCCTGTCTCTTTTTTGAAACATTTATGTCTGTATGTCTTTCTCCATTACAACATTCACTTGCCTAGAAGTATAGAAAACCTCCAAAGTTTTCTTCCACTACTGCACAACAGATTCACTATTGCTTTCCTCAAAAAATTTAGTTTTGTTTTGAACTTTCATATTGTCCTCCAAGACAACTTCTTCCTCTGCATTTTCCTTAAGCAAATGAAAGGAAATTTTATTGCCACAAGGCAACTCTACTTCTTCATTCACTATCCCAGCTATCCATTTGCACAATGTATGTAACAAAAAAATCAAATAGATGTTCAGAATATAGACATTCCACCATACGCCTGCGATTTCAAATTCTCCTTTATATTCATCCTCTCCAATCTATTGGACAATATTCAACAACTGTCCTTTTCTTCCATTTGTGCAACCTGCAGTGTAACATCCCCAAATTTCACAAAAATTTAAAATTTTCTAAGTAGCATTAAATGCTTGTATTTGTTATGCAGAAGTATCATTAATGTTAACTTAATTTATTTAACCACAGACCAATTAATTGTTATGACGACAACTACTTAACTGGTCGCCGATGATTGAATGGGTTACGTCGCTTATAAGCAATGATTACTTAAATTGTCGTAATCGATGTTAATACATATTACTATATTTATGCTAGTTATTTTAATGCTGTAACATCATTATGTGATCGTCATTCATTTGTCTAAAAGCATCATTTTTACAAATGTTTACATGAAGTGTTAATGTCTGAAAACTTGAATTGTTTCTTATTCAATGTGCACATTGTCATTTTTTTTATTTGTTTCTATTGTTATAAATTTTAACCCTAGAGACTAACGGATTGTTCTTCCTTATAGTGAAGGGGTCCTATAGACACCCCGAGGCTTACTTAGCTATTTATGGCTAACGCTCTTAACTTCTGTTACAGATTACATATAAGAATGAGATTCCAACTAAAGCATAACCAGTGTATGCCAAATTGAATTTTTGTACAACTTTAGCCTTCGATGTTAAGTAAAAAAGTGTAGAGAACTTAACTTGTACAAGAGTTAGACCTACCCTAGATATGGTTACCAATCTCAGGATTTTATTCATTAGGATAACAAATACATTCATGTATTTTCTGGATACATTCATTACACATACCTTAAGAATGTCCTATGTGTTCACTATTATTCTTATATAGTTTAATTGCTTACTTCAATGTCATCTTTATATGGAATCGTTTTATTTGTATTAATGTCATAGCTTAAATGTATTTCAATGATCAACCTATGGTTTTATGTATGCATACCTTGATAAGGCAATGCTACAACCATGATCTACTAACTTGGTTTGTACAAGATTGTAACACAACCTATCCATAATTATAAATTTTATATTAATTGCTATAAGCTATATGTTAAAATCCATATGCATATAAGGTATATGCTATATGTTATAAACTATATGTATATGCACTATATGCTATAATTTTATGCATATATATATTATACGGTATATGCATGGTGAAGTCCACGAGCTTAACCATGGTGGAACTCTATGTTGGCAGGCGTACTGACCTCGTTAGCTGTAAGTTTTAAATGCCATTAATATGGTTTGGTGGATCACTTGATAACATATCCCCGTGGAAAGCTCTACGTCATTCAATCTCTTAAAGGCTTTGGGTTTTGGGATAAACCCTAACCATGTGTTGATAGTCTATCACCCTTCGTATTCTTATTTCATTTTTCAATGTAGTTTTTAGGAGAGGCCGACAGGATGACAAAAACCTTGGGGTTTTGATCTTGCAAAACCCTTACAGGGTTTGCTGGTGAATCTCGTCTATTCCTGGTTTTCTCGGTGACTTCCAGCTTGACCACGATGGAGGGTTTACGATTCTGCTTTAATGGTGATGCCTGGAAATGAAGGTAAGCTATCCTAACAACATTTTAGAAATTGGTTTGGTTATTTTATTCGAACTGTAATATCACTATTTAACCCATTTTTCTTATTGTTGTTTACTGTAGAGTGACAGGTTCTTCCTTTCGATTGGGCTTGCAACTAAACTTTGGGCAGTTACTTTATTCGTGGTTTTGACGAATGCCCTGGTAAGCCTTGGCGACTCTCTGGAAACCCTGAGTTGATACTCGAGGTATAGATGATGGCAATGAAAATACTATCAGTTTGAAACTTGCCGAGATGAGGATTCTCCAATTGTAAACTTGTTTTTATACTTTGTACGTCGTATGGCAAAGGTGATGACTGAGAGGGTTTACCCTCAAGCCTTTCAGATCGCGTTGGTTTCTCAACGTTTCTTACGAATACTGTTCTGTAAAAGAATTTATATGGATTAAATAAAAAGGTGACTTATGGTTTTAAATATATGCAAAATGTTTGATGCTTCGAGCTATGCTTCTTCCTTCTCGTTGTTTTATATGGACGGTTCAAATTCAATGTTTTTACTTTGTAAAAATCCTTCCGGCTATAGAATGTTACTGTGTGAAAACCCTAAGTGTTACAAATGTTTGAAGGTTTAGCAGATAGTTACTGTGGGTTTCGAACCCAGTTCTTCTTTATGTATTTAAGTGGTAATGTGAGAAACTATAATTCTAAGCAGTAGGTTGGGTGAGTCGAGACTCGAACCCTAAACCTCTGCATAAATGGTTAAGTTATTAATAGATTTTTAAGGGATGATACAAGGTACCTGTACCGATCTTCCAACCCTATACCAATCCTTGAATCATGTACCAATCGGTTTATGTGATTTAAATTTGTACTGACCCATGGGGCGAGCCCTTGTGGGTCTCGAACCCGAGTCTGTAATTTTTAAAGTGATGCTGCTTGTATAATTTAATAGTTGAAAATAGTAGGAATAGTGTGATTCTCCATAACGTATTCAACTTAGCACGTTTATGCTTAGTGCAATGGTTCTCGTATGAGATAAGTTAGGATAGATAATTATAGTGAATTCGATGCATGATGCTTCTAAAAAGAATGAATACATGTATAATGATTATAGGTTTTCATAGCTTAGTCTTGTTACTGAAGTTAACCTAAAAGAAAGTGTAAATTTGTGATACTAGGACACTTCGTTAAAAGCTCAAAGTGTTTGATGATACTATATACCTAAAATATTATGTTGAAGTTATGAATTAAATTGGGTTTAAACCCTAGTTGGTTTCTTTTTATGACTTCATTGTTTAGATAAATAGCATGTTTTACAATGAGTAAATAATTTCAAAGTTATTTTGCTAGTTAGAGATGTGTATTAAAAATTATTTAGAAAGTCCTGTAATTGCTTTGAGATGTAATTATTTACTATCATATTCTATGATACTACTATATAATTGAATGTTGTAGATTAGGTTTTGAAACCCTTAAAACATTGTAGATTATTTTTGGTATAATATTTTAATGAATATTATTTCGATTTGGCTTAATTATTTACTCTAGATTTAAGAGAAATTCAAGGATAAAAAATATAAACTTACTGGTTATTAAATAAAGGATACTTGTATTTAAACAAGGTTTATACTAGACTTAGAATATTGCAACTTGAACTCTAGGTTTTTGTATAAAGATTCTATATAAAATATACTCCGTTTGACTGCAAATAAACTCTTTTTTCCAGTTCAAGAAAAGACCTTGTATAAGCAATACAGATATATTTGATATTTGAAATAAGTTCAGTCATTTAAACAGGAAATATTCTACTGATTTTGAAACTCAAATAGAAAACAACTTCTAACAAAGATATTTCCAATCACTAGAGAGATTTTGAGGTCAAAAAATGACCTCCTAAGAGATGTACTACAAAAATATGAGATGTATTAAAATATTATGAATTGGGGGTTTTATGGGGCAGGTATATATGACAAGTCAACTCCCACACTATTTTCTATGCACAATATAAATAACCATGGTTGAGTTACTTTTCAAAATTCACTAGAAATAAAATTAATAAAATAAGTCTACATTGATGTGAATAAGATTCATTGTAAATTCCCAAAAATTTATTGTCCTTTAGCATTTATTTGTCTTGAACTTGCAAATGAAATTAAATAATAAAAAACATTTTTAAGAGCTATTTTTTTAATTTTATGTTGACTTTTTATATTTAGTACTTTTATCATGAATTTAATATAATGTAATTTAATTGAGAATTTATTTACATGTAAAATGTTAATAATATTATTATAATCCACATTGCATTATTATTATTATTTATTAAATCTATTATTATTCTTTATTAGTTTGACATTATGTTATTAAATAGAATGGAGTGAATATATAATTTAAAATTAAAAACATAAAAATGATAACATATTATTTTATAAAAAAATGTGAAAGGACTTTCTTTATAAATTAAGAGTACTTCACTTGAAAATGACAATAATATTATTTTATGAGAAAATGTGAAAATACATTCATTATGAGTACTTTACTTTATGACTTAAAAGTACTTACACCACTACCTTGGTTAACTATGTGTTTTCATCCACCATAGAAAATTTGACAAATAAGCATTCTTAACTCATGCAATGCCACCTCAACCAAGGGGGATGATGTCATCTACTAGAATGTGATTGGTTGTTTTTTATAGTACATTTTCTTTGTTTTGAGGCCATTTTTTGACCTCAAAATTTCTCTAATGCATACTGATTTGATTATAATTTCACTTCTCTGTACTAGAGCACGACACTTAACTGTGTGTTAAAAAATACAGAGAAGTATTTCATTCAATCATTATTCGACTATACAGAAATAAATTATCATTTCAGCATTTAAACTTAATAGATAAGTAAAAAGACCATTTCTGAGATTAAATAACAGTTCAGAATTAACTCGTTCAGAAAACTTAAAATGACAATAATAAATAAGATAACACAATAGGAACCTGAAATTGTAGAGAGTGGCAAACATCCAAAGAAGCCTGTTCCACTCAACCTTCTCCTGAAGACAACCAAATCACTTGTCTTAGGACCCTCGAGCCTGTTCATTAAACCACCAGGACGAAGATGCTGTGTGGAGAATGGAATAAATTCCTCTGCAACTCAACAATAGTACTTAATAGTAATACTTCTGCCTTTAGCAATATTGAACTCAACAATGTGGATGCACTAGTTCAGAATGCAGTCTTAACTCACTCAATCACGTCTAACCTTCCCCTCATCGAATTTCTTGTGCTCTCTTGTCATTCTCTTTCAGAAATTATCACAAGGTAAAGATGAACAACCTCCTACTGAATTCGATGGGTAGATAAAGAATGCCTAGGACTTTGGTCAGTTTCTTAGTTAAAGAGCCACCTGCTCAGTTTCACTTTCTTGGGGAACATGACCATAAAAATAGGGAAGTTGCCCCCTGCAACAACTAGAAGTGAATTCAGGATGCTGCCAAGTGTCAGTTTGCTCTCACCCCAGTCCATTCCTCCTAGTGGGTCAGTGAACACTCATTCAACAACCTCCTTTGGATATTTGTCTCCTCTTTTATTTATTAATAATAAAATATTCAAAGTAATTAATTGCAGTTATCCATGACCCCTTTTGGTCAATAATCATAAAACTTTACAATAACATAAAACGTAATGTTTTTCTTACAACATAAAATGTTTAGAATTTGGGTATGTGACATGCAGTTAAATACAACTCATTAGTATTAAAAACACAAGGCTCTTCAGCCTCAGCTGATGCTTTCACCTTCAACTCCTCATGTGGATTTACTTATGCAAAACAATCTTTGAGCTCCTTAACAGACTCCTCATCAACATCCCTATTTTCCTTCTCATACTGATATGAACTTTCGACATAGTTCATGATTTCTTCAATAAAATTCTTATCATTGTCATCTTCCTCTTCACCAAGGTACACACCTTGCTCAAGTTTACAGATGATGTGAAGTTCCTCCTCATGCTAAGTTGCTATGAGATTTTCCTCTTCCTTCACCCAAACACTAAGCTTGTGTTTGAGATTCCTGGCATATAAACTCATTATAGGCCATTGCACTTTCCTCTTCAGCTTCCATCCACAATACTGGTCCTTTGCATTTCCTTCTTGCAACAATTTTGTGACCATACTAAGCCTTTCATTCAGCTCAGTAATCTCTCTATCAAATTTACTTTGACTCATCCTATTAACACCAACTGCACTGGCATTCTCCTTTTCTCTATTGTGGCTTCCTCTTGAACCCTTCAGATGATTATCAACAATCACCTTTCTCACCTCCTGTATGAGTTTATCCATACTCATAATGAACTGCAGTCAATCCTTCACACTCAACACCTCATCAAGCTTCCTCCTACTTGATCTACTAGCATTTCCCCTTGGTTCTCGCACTTAGAACCCTTTGAGCACTCACTATGCTCTTCTTAGGATTTAACACTTGCATTCACTTCCTACAACACTATATTGGTACATCAAGGCTCATGACGAGCCAAAATGGACAAATTTTGCCAACTCCTTTTGCAATGATTTGATCCTAGTGCTTTTGATGACTTCACTAGAGCACTCACTAAACTTTGTCAAAGTGGCACTGTGAGAGAGTATCAAACAGAATTTGAGAAACTAGCCAATCACACAGAAGGATTGTCTGATGAATTCTACAGGAGTTTTTTTATCAGTTGTCTTAAGGATGAAAGCTAGTCAGAGGTTAAAATGTTCTATCCCAACACAATCATGGAAGTCCTATGGCTGGATAAGTTGGCAGAAGACAAGATTGCATCCCAACAGTGCTCCAAACCCACTTTTGTTCCCCTCCGAAATATGGGTTCTCAACAACCTCCCATTCCGCCAGCTCCTCAACCAACTTCTACCAAGCATTTGTCTGAAATAGAGATGCAGGCACGTAGAGAAAAAGGGATTTGTTATAATTGTGATGGGAAATTCACTCGAGGACATAGATGTGTTCAACAAAAGCTCTATCTCTTCGATATGGATTCTCCGCCTACCTCTAAAATTGGGGAAGAAACTCCAGATACAATGGATGATCAGGTCGACATTCAGGAGTCGCCTATTGACCCCCCATCTTAGGATGAACAACCAGAGATATCCCTCCATGCTTTATCTGGCGTCACCAATCCCCAAACAATGTGGGTCAGGGGTTAATTCAAGAAGCTTCCTCTTACAATACTCATTGATCCTGGTATCACTCATAACTTCATTGACCCTTAGATTGCTAAACATGATGATTGTTTTGTCCATCCTTGCTCCAACTTTGAAGTCATGGTTGCCAATGGAGGAACCTTACCTTGCAAGGGGAAGTGTCACAATGTGTGTATCTCTCTGGAATATTATAACTTGCACTCTAACATGTTTTTCTTGTCCCTATGCAGATGTGATGTGGTTTTGGGCGTTCAATGGTTACGCACACTTGGCCCCATCTTATGGGATTTTGCTGAACTTTGGATGTAGTTTTCAGTCACTGGGAAACAACACAAATTTAAGGGCTTACAACAAGGGTCTCTCCACATTATTAGTTCAAATCTCTTGGAAAAGATCCTTAAGAATAATTCACATGGTGTCATCGCTCAACTCCATTCCATTCAGATGCACCCATCAATGGTCTCCCCTACTTCCGTGGATATAAATGCAGGTGTCTTTGCTGAACCAGTGGGCTTGTTTCCTTCAAGAGACCTTTCCAGTAAGAATTTAGCCTCATCGACATCTCAGCAGGACATGATGGCTATTTTTCATGCAATACAGAAGTGGCAGCCATCCCTACTAGGAAATTATTTCTGCATCAAGACTAATCTCCAGAGTCTGGAAGATTTTATGGAACAACGGGTCTCCTCACCAGCACACCGGAAATGGGTTATCCAACTCATGGGTTATGACTATGCCATCACTTACAAGAAGGGTAAGGATAATATGGTGGAAGATTCTCCTTCTCGCCAATTTCATGAGCCAGTTTCTCTTACAGCTATTTCTCTGCTTATTCCAAATTGGTTGCAATCTGTTCAACGGGGCTATCTCTTCTATGAACTCCATGCTTCTTCCTCGGTAAGGCACTCTGGGTTCCTCGAAACCTATGACCGGGAACAATGTAACTTCTTTTGGCAGGGACTGAAAATGAAAATTCACCAGATGGTGGTTGACTGTGATACTTTCCAAGTCAACAAGGGTGAAACGACACTCCTTTCGGGACTGCTCGAACCCTTGCCCATCCCTACATAGATGTGGACAGCTACTTCTATGGATTTCCTAGAAGTGCTCCAGTCGTACTATACCACATCTAAAAGGACACCATATGAATCAATTTATGGACAGGAACCACCAGTTCTTCTTCCATACACACTCAGCAGCTCCCCAGTTCAGGCAATTGACTCGGTTCTTTGAAACCGTGATCAGATTCTTCTCATTCTGCAAGACAATCTTCACATGGCAAGAATTCGACTAAAACAATAAGCCGATCAACACCGTTCTGAGTGCATTATTCACGCAACTGAGATGGTCCTTCTTCATCTACATCCTTCCAAGCAATCCTCCCTGAAACTCAAAAGGCGTCAGTGGGCCGGAATGCAACCCGAGGATGCTACAGGGGAACCACTCCTTCAAATTCTACATCAATTTCCACATCGAAAGCTTTGAGGACAAAGCTTTTTATAAGGGAGAGGGGATGTTAGCAACCCATGTCAACCCTTCTATTTACTTTGTTAGTATATTGTTGTTGGACGCATATGCTTTGTAAGTCATCCCATAGTATTTGTTGATCCACAGTTTGTATTATTGTTGTTGGACACATATGCTTTGTAAGTCGTCCCGTAGTAATTGTTGATCCATATTTTGTATTGGCCCATGGTTTGTATTGCCACATGATATTGACCCATGGTATTGGCGCCTAGACTTAGTATATAAGTTTGTGTTGAGACCAATGAAGGTACCGTGAATTTATTTGTATTGATCTTGCTCAAAGGAGGTTTCCCCCTCGAAGTGGTCTGCGATCAATAAAAGTGATTCTGAGTTCTGCTATCTCGTGTATTTTCATTAATTAATTGTTGCAGGTTCTTCACACTCCCCTAGTTTTTACTTATAGAACACAATATTTATTCTATCAAATGCAAAAATCATAAGACCAATGACTTACCATCTCCCATACAATGTTCAGTTCTGTACTTTGACTGAAATGTCCTCTCTTGTCTGCAAATTCCTATTGCAAATACTTCTTCACAAGGTTCTGTTGTTGCAGCAACACTCCCCCCCCAAATTTTTACACATATGGGGCCCCTCCTTTATTTTTTTTTTAGAAAGGCTGCCTTAAACGTTTTTTTCCAGCGTTTATCTTTGCTTTTAAACAGAGAGTCTCGCCATGAGAAGCTCCAAGGCTGCCAGAAGATTTTGACTCTCAAATAGAAGATCTTTCAATGAAGTTCACGGAGCAATTTGCTAAAACCCCGTAGTGACGGAAGCTTCTCGCTTAAACGCCCGCAAAAGAACTTAGAAAACCCTCGTCAGGAAAACCGCGGAAGCTCTTGGGCTATACTTCCGAAACGGCGGAGTGCCTCATTCAAACCTTCCGTAACTGCGGAAGCTTCCAAAGATTGCCCCGAAACGACGGGAGCCGTGGTCAAATCCTCTCGAAAAGAACTTGAAACATCCTTCCAAAAGGTTGCGGAACAATTTAAGGGAACGACCCGAAACCCGCGGAAGAACTCGCGTTGTTTTTTCAAAAGCTATGAGGAGACTTAACAATTTTCTTTGGAAAGCTGCGGGAGCCATTGGATAATTCTTTCCGAAACGGCAGAGCCATTCATCGAGACTTTCCGCAGTCACGGAGGAATTCGTTCTTTCCAACCGAAACGGTGAGCGCCTTCCGTTAAAACTCCCGAAACTTTGGCAAAAGACTTAGGTTTTTCTTTGAAGTTGCGGAATCCTTAGAGCTTCTCCACCCGAAAATTACGGAAAAACCTTCCGGTTTTCTTCCCGAAACAGCGGAAGAACTTGGGAAAGACGCCTGAAAAAGGTCGGATTGGTTTGTTAAAATCGCGGAAGCTTCTGATGAAATCCTTCCGAAACGGCGGAAGAATTCAGCGAAGTGGTCCGAAGCGACGGAAGTCGTTCACATAAGCTTTCCGAAAAGAGACTTAGAAAAACTTCGAAAAAACCTGCGGAAGCCTTCGAATTTTCCTTCCAAAACGGCGGAAGCCATTCACAAAAGCTTTCCGAAAATACCGGGAGCATTCGCCATATCGTCCCGAAACCCCGCGAGACTTAGAAACTTTTGGATTGGCGGAAGCCCTTCGCAAATAGCTCCCGAAACGGCGGAAGCCTTGGCGTTATACGTCCGCAACGCGGGGCTCTTTTGCGGAAGGCTTTGAGTTTCCCTTCCGCGATGCGCCCCGAAACGGAGGAAACCTTCCTTGAACCCTTCCGCAACGGCGGATATGATTCGCAAGGTGGCCCCGCAAATGGCGGTCGCACGGAAATCGAGATATTTTGACGTGACCGCAACGGGCGGCGTATTTAAGCCACATTTTAATTGCGCCAACTACCAACCTAAATGCTCGCACGTGCCCGTCTTTTATAAATATACGGTAGGGGCCCGAGCCAATGCACCATTGTTTTCGATTGGCCAACGACGTGGAACGCCGTGCAAATCACTCCAGCTCACCTCGCTCATCCGCGTTCGCGGCCACCTCGTTCGAGCGATCCCCACGGTGCCAGGTAGGAGTTTGAAATTGAAATTCGCCCCTTTTACGGTTTCCAGTTGCCGTTGAGTTATCTTTGTTTGAAAACGATAGGTTTTGGTGGGATTTTGACGGGCAAAACACCCGTCAAGGGCTATGTTTTGCCCGTCAGAAGTGGTTGAATGGAGTTCTCGTCATACAAAATAGACATTGGTTAAAACATTAACATTTTTTATTTTTTATTTTATTTTATTGAGTAGAGACGGTTGGTTTGGGCGGGTAAACCTGTTCCATTTTTTATCCCCGGGCCGCGTGCCTCGTTGTGGGGAGAATCTGTCAAAACCCCATAGGATTTTCATGTCCCCGGCCGAAGAGCTCAAGATGTAAAACCCCGGGCCTTTCCATAAAACCTCAGTCCCTCGACGCCCTCTACCCAAGTCAAAACCTAATCTCCGGCGCCATCGTCCCTGTTCAAATCCCGTGAGCATTCAAGTCGCGCGAACTGAAACCCGAAACCGTAGCCACCCTAACCTTTACCGTCAGTATGTCGCCGGCGCCATCACCCTCGCTCGGATTAGAACTTCTCATAGAGCACCTCGGCGAGTGCCGTGCGTGACAATAGCATTCGAATCCCTCACCGAGTCGAAAGTGCGAAAGGGGCTCCCTTGTCGTCACAAAGTCTTTCCAACCCGAGTCTCCCCGCCATTAGCCTTTCCAGCCGCAGTGATGACGAAAGACACCTTCTTCCCCAGGGCGGAACCGAAAACCAATTGCTTCCGCAACTCGCCTACGGAACCGAAAACCAATTGCTTCCGCAACTCGCCTATCGAGCCGAGAACAAAATGTGTCCGCGACATAGCCTATCCCCTCATGAGCATTCCAAACTCATCCTTTTAAGAGATTCAAATGTTTCAATTTATGTTTCATGTTGAAATAGTGTTTTGCTTCCTAAATATGCAGCTTCATTGACTTATCTCATTGATATTAAAACGATGTTGCTCTCTGCTAAAACCTCACAGTATGTTGCTCAAGTTAATGATGACTTGTATATGGATGTTATCAGGGATAAGTCAAGATGCCGAAAACCGGTAAGAAGAAGGCTAAGATGACAGAAAAGAAACCTGCCCCTCCTAAAACTGAAACTTCACTCCAAGACACTAGGTGCACCACTGGTGTCCCTCCAGAAATCAAATGGGGTGACATCTATAGAATGATCCGGGACCAGGAGATCCCAGATATGTTGTTAGAAGAAGGGCCAATTTATCTGAATATCAAAGCCTCAGGCATAACCAGAGCCGCTACCCGCCCTGAGATATTCCCCTGTGCTGAAGTGATCGGATGGATACTCCAGCATGCCGATGCTGACGGGAGAGTGATAAATGACAGCAGTAAAGAGGCCATTGCCTCATTTCAACCCGCGTATCTTGCGGAAGCCTACAAGTTTCCCCGGGTCCAACAAGCTCTGACGGATGAATGGCTGAGCCAAATGAACAACGTCGAGATGGCCAAGAAGCTACTAATAGCAGGCAAACATTTGAGGAAGAAAGGGAGTGATGAGTATGACGTACAGAATCTAAGAGCTCCTTTTAGATTGATTGCCCTGATGCTGTGCAGAATCTTCGGCATGCCCGATGGCACAGTATACAAGATTCAGTGGGTCCCTATCATCCACTATGTGGCATTTAAGGGAATTGTGTTTGACTAGGCCACTCTCCTGTCAGATAGTTTGGCCTCAATGATAGTGGTTGCAAGGGAAGGACTAGCCTTGAAGAAGGCTTAATTCTTCATGTCTTCATATCTGATAGATTGTATCTTGGCCAAGATAGACTTCCCCAAATTGGGCTGCACATGGGATAAGGCCACCATGCCAGTCTATATCGCTTACAAGATGTTGTGGGCTCAGAATTACAAGCCCAGCTACAAACTCATCTGCGAGGGGTTCATAATGCCCCTGTATGAGAAGATATTCAAGGAGGAACCCAGCTGCTTATCAGAGAATGCGTTGGAAGTCCTTGAAAATTACGGAGATTTCTACTTTTCAGAACAGGGCACCTACCTGAGAATGTTTGGAGGGACTAAGCCTCCATACATTTTTCCACAGTATGCCACAGATTATGTGGTCCTCAAAGAAGCAGTAAGGCAAATTTTCCTGGATGGGATTGGAGCAATGCTCCACAAACAGCATAAGGCTTCCTTTCCCCCTCTACCATTCTGCATCGGCGCTTACAAGTTCTCGGGGGTTGCCTCAGCTGAGGAGTTTGTTCAAGAGTTGAAGGCCTTCCACTTCGGTGAGGTTATCTTCCACGGGAACGACAGAAAGGGTAAAGTGGCCGAGCATTGCAAGGACATCTACGCTCATTTTGAATACTCGCATTATCCCGATGCTGAGGAAGAGGCATTCAGAGGCATTAGCAATATGTCTGAACTACGAATCTGTCGCCATGGCACTGGGGCAAGCTCTAGTTCAGCCAAAATCCAGAAGACCAGTCAGCAGCAGGAGCAAGAAGCTGAAGATGCCCGAGCTCAGGAGGAGCTCAGATTAAGAGAAGAAGCAAGAGTACTTCAAGAAGCTGAAAACGCCAGATTGCAGCGGTAGGCGGAAGCAGCAAGAATACAGCAGGAAGCTGAAGTGGCAAGGATGCATGAAGAGGCGGAAAAGGAAAGCCAACGAAAAGAAGCTGAGGAAGCCCAAAAGCAGAAAGAGGCAGAAGCTGAACAAGCTGAAGCAGAAAGGAAGGCAGAAGAGGAGTAGAAAGCAGAGGAGGATGCCCAAGCAGGTGGGTCCGGTGTCCAAGACATGGAGATAGACACCTCTCAAGCAGGTGGCTCTGAAACCCAAAAGGAAGGAGTAGACCCTGCTCAGGAAGTCCGGACCCCATCTATGGAAGAGGACATAGACATCATAAACCGACCAATTGTCCCGTACACTCCATCGGGAAAGCGTACGGTGTCCAAATGGAATGAGTTTGTCTATGTAGTGTCCCCTCTCTATCATACCAGCGTGATAGAGAGGATCATAGTGCTCAGTCGGGGCAATTAGCCCTATATTCATTAAAATCAAACTCATTGATACAAGGACATGTACATGTGCATGCTATAGAGCACAACAGAGATAAAGTAAATCATGCTGATATCTAACATACATTCAGCATTCTGTGACAGTCATTAAATAGAGACCTTGGCAGAATTATAAAAGATCAGATGGTATGCATAAACTTTTAAAAACATACAAAAGACATATGGAATGTATAATTATAAGAAAAACACAGCGGAATTTAATTCAATAGCACACCCAGCATTCATTCCATTATTCATCAATTGATAATTGCCAAATTAACACAAGGGGATACTTATCTCAATAAGGCAGTCCCAAGCAACTGGCTATGCAACTGCAACGTTCCACCCAACCGTAGGCCAATGTGCTCCTCAATCTCTCAGCACCACTGCCACCCCCCGAGCTGGGCATGATCTCCACAAGGAAAAGGGGAAAACAGGCTCTCACATAGCCAAAGGTATATCAAAATCAGCCAAGCCAATCAGCAATTGGGTTTCTCAGGCTGTTAAGAGATGGGTGCATGTATCATCAAAAGCATAAGTGTTGGGCATGGGAAAAACGCTTCTATAGTGAAGTTCCCAACAATGGGTTCCTGACCGTTCCAGAAAATGTGGGCAACCAAAACGAAAGGGAGAAAAATGGGAATTCAACCCCAGGAGAGCAGAATCGTTTTCAGAAGAATGCTCATGGGCATTTCGTGGGCAGAAACGGCCTCCCTAACCCCAAAAATCATGGCTCTCTTCTCCCATCCAATGAGCTAACCAAAAACGAGTTTGCAAGCATGGAAAAACGCAGGGAAAGGTGAAAACGTGAAGGATAAAACCCCAACAGGCTCAGACTGCGTGAGAGGAAGAATGCCATGGGTGAAGAATGGCTTTTGGGCCAATTTCGTGGGGGTTTTCTTACCTCACAAGCAAAAACACGATTTTCCAAGTTGATGGCTTGCCCATGCACGAAAATTGACAGCCATACTTCTCCCATCCCAAGGCATTTATTGTCTCAACCAATTCTTGGAAGGATTAAGTGATTGGGTGCATGAGACCAAATGGGTAGTTGAGAGTTCATGGGTTTCCTCAATGAAATGGATTAACACCATGGGCTCAAGGGTTTGAATAATTTTCCTCCCTATTCCTTGTAGAATCATGCCCCATCTCTTTGTTGCATTGCATATCTAGTTGTGGGTGTTTTCATTAAAATTGCATATTTACATGGTGTCTTATTTACATTGTGCCTATCTCGCACAAGAACCATAGGCATCTATTCTAATTGCCGATACATAGAACATTAAATCAATGGCGGGGCCTTGGCCTTGAGCTCCTCACCATGACTAAATAACAATATTTACATCATTTACCATATTAATGCAATAGGGTCAAGCTGGGGACATTACAGTCTATGATAAGAAAATAAAAGCAATGGTCCTCCAATCAGAAGAGAGGATTAAAAGTCTCTTCCATGAAGACATCGTTACTCACCGAGAGGTCACTGTCATGCAGAACACAGATCAAGATCCCATTGCTATGGCGTCCGCAGTTATAGCGACAGCACAGGCATCATTTGCCAATGTAGGGGTTATAGTTAAAGAAAATATATTGACAAAGAAAAAAGCTCGTACGCTACAACAGACTGTGGCTAATGAGCAAGCCCAAAGAGATCTGGTAGTGAACAAATATGATTGCTTGTACGCTGAACATAAGGAGCTGTCAAACAAGTACAGCCAGTTGGAGGAGGAAAAGGACCAGCTAACACTCCAAATAATGATTGTGGAAGCGGAGAAGAATGGAGCAGAAGAAAAGGCATCTCAGCTAGAAGCCGACAAGCAAGCATTAGCTGAGCGTTTAGAGCAAGCGGAGAGCAGAACGATGGACATATCTCCCTTCCACGAGCTGTCATGCAACATCCTGCAGCACGTGTATAGCACTCAGGAGCTAATCACTGATGAGGTGTGCAAACTCAACGCCATGGTGGTTAGGTTAAAAGAGATTAATGCGGAATCCCATAGGCTCAAAGCAAAGAATACCCGTGTTAATGAAAATATCATCAGCTAGATGGCATGGAGAGAAGGAAAAGGGGGTTTCCCTGCACACCTCCCATTTAAATCTGTGGACAATTTTAATGAGGACGTAGCACTGTTGGAGTTTGGCAGAAACTGCGCCAGTAAGCTGATGGCCAGTGTGCAAAGAACAACAGATAAGATCAGCAGTCTCTACCAGAGGCTCCAAGAGGCACATGTCAAATGCACATTGAGTTTCCCTCAGTCCCTGGAGGACTTTCCGGAGAAGGAGCAGCGTTTGTCCCAACTAAAGGAAGAATTGGGCGTTCAAACGGAACATGTAAATAGGATTGATGTCCTGGCTGTTGATGACCTTCAACGTTATATTGGATCATCATCACTCCACAACCATCTGCTGAAGGATGTGCATCAAATTGCAGTGGCAGAAGTTCAAAGCATTAAAGCAGAGCTCGGGAAGAATGTGACTTCTCAGAAAATCTTGTTCCCTGCTGCAGCAAACATAGTCATAAGGGACACAGGTGTGTGGTACAGCTACATAGCAGAGGAGGAAAGGAAAGCTGCAGCAGCAGCAGGAGCATCAGCAGATCCGGGATCTTCTCTCCCAGCAGCCACTTCAGCTACAGCAGTAGGTTCGAGTCCCTCTTTCCCGGCAGTCATTCCAGAGACTCCAGCTAGCTCAATCCCTCCTTCCCAGGCACAATCAGTAGCCTCAATCGACTTGGGCGACCCTTCCCCAGCTAAGGCTCACGCACAAGAGTAAAAGAGGCTGAATTCAGTTGAGCAACTCTCTTCAGCCAAACACGTGCCCAGCAGGAAAAGCTCTGGTGTTAGACAATTTTCTGCTATGTATATTTTGAATATGTAAGGCGTAAGCCATGGGACAGCTGTCCCTATTTTTGTCAAAACAATTTTGTAAAGGAAATGGTCATTTTTGGTGGTCGATTATAGAGGAATTCCTGTAAATGACAGGTGGAGGATGCTAGGTGTCAGCCCAAAGGGAAGATTTGTAGCTATAAATAGAAGCTAGGAAAGATTAGAAAAGACTTTTGGCAGGGAAGGAGATTTTGAAACCAATACGATCTATCTTGTATCGGGCCTGTAAAATTGAATTTTCTAATAGAAGCCACGGGAGATGGACGTTTTGCATGGGATGTTGGACGGTTGTATGTTGGAATATTCTAATGACTGCCATTCTGTAATGTGAGATCTTTCTTACCACCTGAACTATTTCTGTGTATTAATGATTTTGCTCCTCCCTGTGCATACGATTTTCTTTATTTTTGTGAACAATGAATGCGTTTCATGTTAAATCAGGAGCTATCTGCTGATTTCTTCATCTTTGCTGTAGAATTCTCTTTTAGATCAAATGGCTAACTATTCTTTCTTCAAGATCACCCCTACTGCTCGTTGTTCACCCTTTAAATTTGCTCTTCGCAGGGATCTTTAGATTTACTTCAGTTTCTGGTAAACCTAGTTCCGTTTCTTTATTTCCGTCTACCTAGATTAGATAAGTTTACTTCTTTCTTTGGTGAGTAATGAAATGTATCATTTATAATCAGAAGCTACCTTCTGAGACCTTTTGCTGTGGTGTTTCTCTTTAAGATTCAATGGCTGCCTGTTCATTCTTGAAAGATAACTCTCACGGTTCATTTCTCACACTTTAACTACGTTTCCTGCGAGGATAGGTAGATTTGCTTTATTCTTTACTAGATTTAGATCTGTTTCGGTTGTGCATTTAGAACAAACATAGACTAGGCACTTGCATCTCATTTAAAACACGTAAAACCCAACAGAAAGGTGGATCGGTCCATAACCGATAGAATCGGATTTAAACTCCAAATCCACGGTTGCCGGAACCGCTAACCCGACAGATTCCCTACACCAAATGGGAGATAGTCTAATTGGGACCATCTCTCGGGGAGAATCCCTTTCTGATTGATGCTACGATATCCGAGGCATCAACAGTTTTTGGCGCTAGAAGGAGGGCAGAGAGTGCATGGCTGATAGAGGAAAATCTTCCGCGGTCATAGATAACACTGAAAACCCGCTTAAAGAAAGCATTTCAAACAGCCCAGATCTTGGATTAACAGACCAAGAACGCCTCATTTCTGACCCTGAGCCTCAAGAAGCTTTGTACGCTGTTCCGTTTACAGAAATAGAGGATCTGAGAAGACATACCAGATCCTACGTTAGACAGTTAGGTGGTTTAAACGCTGTCAACTTCCTCCCCAAGAAAATTACACCTAGAAAGGAGCCACAATACACCCGTGATTCAATTCTCGTTCAGAGTTTTGAGGAACTGGTAAATCTGACTTTGGAAGAAATTTCAGACACTCTTAACAAGACAGACCAAGAAAATCTTGAAGAAATTACCACTCCCAAGAGTACTCCACAGGATTCACCCTACAATTCTCCATGAGGGTCTCCACATCCAAACCCAAACATGGTTGTACCTGCTTGGAGAGCAAGGGGAGCGTTGAACCTAGCTGGACCATTCCATAATCTCCCTAAAAACCCAGAAAAGGTCTTGCCTAAGTACGATCCAGGGAAAGCCATTTCGGCAGAAGATCACCTCAAGAGTTTTTACTTAGCTCTGAACCTTTTGAACGTACAACATGAAGACGTGGTCTACAGGTTATTTCCATATACATTCGAGCCAAAAGTATCATCATGGTACTTTAGCCTACAACCCAGCTCAATCTCTAGTTGGGAGGAATTCGAAAAATGTTTTCGAAAGAAATACGGAAACCAAAAGACTGTGGCCACACTTATGAAAGAACTCTTATCCATGAGGATGGAAAAGAAAGAAAAGGTTCAAGATTTCAATCAAAGATTCACTACGCTGTTAAATAACTTCAGTCAAGCTAATAAACTAGCCGAGGAATCTCTAATTGAATACTATACAACCGCTCTTGATGGACCCATAGCAATGTTCGTAAAGAGGTCCAAGAAAACTACCCTGATAGAGAACTTTGAGGAAGCTAGAAAGGTAGAAGAAGAGGCTGATAGCATTGCTAAACATGCCTTAGATGTAGAACCAAAACCAGCAGCTAGCAAAAAACCTTTGCTGCTCACTAGAAGTAAAGACGAGTCATCTACGGACATGGAAAATGTAGTCAAGATGATGCAGAAATTATCTAACAAAATCGTAGATCTCGAGAAAGACAAGGCTGCTAGCACATCTAGGAAACCTTTCAAGCCATTTTATAAAAGAAGGGAAGACGGGGAACAGACTCATCCACCAATGAACGCTGCCCCTGTTTTAAACTTGAATGAGATAGGGATGGAAAATTTCTGCACTTTTCACCAAGAACCACATTCAGAAAAAAGCTTCCCGCAATGGATCAATTCCATGAGCTTAGTCATGAACCAAATGTTAGATTCTCAGATCCCAGATCAGGATGATCCTCCAGAAGAGTCGAGCCCTGAGTTAGAGGAACCAACCCCGGACACTACTATGGTGTTATGGGATTGGGTACCTATGACCGAATTAGTAGAAGAAGATCACATAGATAGCTCTCCCTCTACCATAAATGTTGCCACTCGCAGCAAGGGCCCAATTGCGGATCCTATGCCAGTCACCGTCCCCCATAAGCCTAGGGTTTCGAAAGATCCGCCTAGGAGGCATATACCAATCGTCCCACCACAGCCCAAAGTAAACCAAACAGCGGCCAAACAGCCAAGTGCTGACAACGTAGTTCAGCCACCTAAGGTCACCATGATCAAAACAGATCAGCCAACTCGAATTGGGAACGAATCCAACATAGGGTATGATATTATCGAAGATATCAAGAAAGTCAAAGTGAACATATCAATATTCGACATGTGTAGCTTGCCCCATCAACGAGACAAACTGCTGCATGTTCTACAACCGAAAACCAGCACTACGTTAACGGATTCTCAAGACAGTCCCGAAATTAATGAGGCTAGCATCGGTGGGAAATCAAAATCTCAAACATTGCCTTTCCTATTGACTTTTGAAATTTTTAATCACAATGTCCACAACTGTTTGGTAGACTCTGGAGCTTCTTCAAACGTTATGCCACTGTCAATTTGTAGGAAAATTAATGGGCAGCCCGTACCATCTCCAGCTCAAATTATCCAATTAGACAGGACTGTTGTTAAGGTGATTGGGGAGATGAAATATGTTCTAATTAGACTGTCAGCCGATCCTAGAGTCTGTCAATTCATTGACATAATGGTGGTCGATATTACTGAAGCCTATGGGCTGATTTTGAGTAGGGATTGGTCTACTAAGTTGAGTGGCTACTTCGCTACTGATTGGTCTCACCTTTGGTTGCCTTATCAGAACAGACAGAATCAGATTAAAGTTCTTAGGGAACCTCATATGAAACAAAACATAACCCAGTTAGAAGAAAAGAATGAAGCCGTAACTTTCTCATCTTCGGTTCTGGGGAATTATTTCTTGGAAATGGATCCGGGTAATTATCAATCTGAAACCATTAGCCATGAATCAGATAAACAGTCCGATCCCCTTCATTTCTCTCGAACTGATGATGTTGATTGTAACATAGTCAATTTAGTCGCTAACATAGATCACAGACAAACTAACTTAGTTGAATCTAAAGATATCTTTTGGACATTATACTTTGATGGTTCTAAAACTCTGGAAGGATCCGGAGACGGCTGTGTTCTAATGTATCCAAAAAGAAACAAGTATTTTTTGTCTTGTAGATTAGAATTCGATTGTACTAATAATACCGCTGAATATGAAGCTTTGGCACATGGTTTAAAGAAGGCCATTGGCTTAAATGTTAAGTACCTGAAGGTTTTTGGTGACTCCGAGATAGTTGTAAAACAGGTAAGGGACACCATTCATTGTCTCTCACCTCACTTGAAAGGTTATCAGGATGAGGTATGGGATTTAATCATGCATTTTGACGCTTTCAATATAAAATCAATTCCTAGATTGCAAAATTCTGCTGCTGATTTGTTAGCAACATCTGCTTCTAGATTGGTGCCGTCAAATAATAAATGCTCAATTGAATTGATTTTCAGGCCTTCTATTCCCGATAACATCACAAATTTCAGAGTCTTCGATGATGATGAACAAATTATCAGCTTCCTAACAAATGAAGATAGCTTTCAAGGAGCTGCAATAGATGAAGAGAAACACGATGCTGATTTGATGAAGAAAGATGAGGAGAAAGGAAATTTCATGCCCAAGGGGGTAAGGTCCCTTGAAATGTTGTTCGATCTTCAAAATAAGTTCAAAAGGCCAGCCAATACCAAAACTAACAACTCATCAATGCAACATGAGTAGTTAATTTGGGTACCGAGGCAGAACCAAAATTTGTCAACCTTGGCAAATGTTGTTCACCAGGAGAAAGAGACAGGTTCATTAAATTGTTTAAACAGTACAAAGATGTTTTCGCATGGACCTATGAAGATCTGAAAACATATGACGTCCGCATCATTCAACATGTTATACCAATGAAAGCGGGTGTCAAGCCATTTCAGCAGCAGCTGAGAAGGATGCATCCTACTCTAGAACCGCTGATCCAAAAGGAGTTAAAGAAGCTCCTGGACGCTAAGATAATCTTCAAGGTCCGGCATTCTGAATGGGTTTCAAACTTGGTTCCCGTAAGAAAGAAGTCAGGAGAGATAAGGCTATGTGTAGATTTCAGAAATTTAAACAAAGCTTCGGATAAAGATAACTACCCCGTGCCTTCAATGGAGCAAATCCTACAAATGGTGTCAGGATCCGAATTGTTTTCTCTCCTCAATGGTTTCTCTGGCTATAATCAAGTGTTAGTAGCCGAAGAAGATCGTCTCAAGACTACTTTCAGGACTAAGTGGGGAACTTTCGCCTACAGAAGAATGCCATTTGGTCTGATAAATGCAGGAGCTACATTCCAAAGGGCGATGGATATTGCTTTCCGAGGATTGGGTGGGCAATGTGTTGTTGTTTACTTAGATGATGTGACAGTCTTTTCGAAGAAAAGGGAAGATCATGTTGTTCATCTGAAGCATATCTTTGATCGTTGCCGGAAGTATGGTATTTCCTTGAATCCCAAGAAGAGCGTGTTTGCTATACCAGAAGGTAAGCTCTTGGGTCATATCATCTCCAAAAGGGGAGTGTCAATTGACCAAGAAAGAATCCAAGCTATTAATAAGATTCCAATGCCTCACAACAAAAAATCTATGCAATCTTTTATGGGCACCATCAATTTTGTCCGCAGATTTGTTCCGGATTTCGCACAAATTGTTAAGCCATTGCAACAGATGGTTAAACAAAGCATACAATTCAAGTGGACAGATTTGGAGAAGGACGCGTTTAGAGATATCAAGGCAGCTGTAGCTAAAGCTCCTTCCTTAAGAAGCCCAGACTTTGATAAAGATTTCATCTTGTATACCTTCGCTTCGGATGACTCTCTCGCAGCTGTACTCACGCAAAAGGTGGAGTTGGGGGACGAATACCTGATTTCGTTTATGAGCACTGGTCTGCAGGGGGCTGAGCTGAATTACCCCGTAGTTGACAAACATGCATATGCAGTCTTCAAAGCGGTCAAACAGTTCAGGCCATACATTCTGAAGAACAGAACTAAAGTCATAGTTCCCCACCCAGCTGTCAGATCCCTTTTTGTTCAAAAGGAATTGGGAGAAAGGAGGGGGAACTGGGTCACAGCTCTGCAGGAGTATGATTTGGAATTTAAACCGGCTACAATCATCAAAGGGCAAGGCCTGTGCAAACTACTTGCGGGAAACACAACTAATGAAGAACAACATTGGAAGAATGAAGCTGAGTTAAATGCGGTTGAGGTGTGTCATGTCTTCACGGCCCCCCAGTCATGGTATAGGGATCTGGTGCACTATTTGCAGCAGGGATATCTACCCGACCACTGGAATTCTAAGCAACGAAGGGCACTCCGTTTGAAATCAGCACCCTATCAAATCATTGATGGGATTCTTTTCAGAAAGAATTATGATGGAGTCCTTCTTAGATGTTTGGAAAAGGAAGATGCAAACAAAGTTGTCAAAGAATTGCATGATGGCCCCGCAGGTGGTCATTATTCAGGAGAGACGACAGCACACAAGAGACTGAGAGCTGGTTATTATTGGCCCACTTTGTTCCGAGATTCCCACACATACGCACAAAACTGTGATGTATGTCAAAGAAGCGTTGGGAAGTTACCTAAGGCCGCAGGCCCATTGCAGCCGGTCATCATCTCTGAACCTTTTGAGCAATGGGGCATAGATGTTATCGGAGAAGTAAATCCAAATTCTTCATTACAACATCGATACATCCTGACAGCTACCGACTACTTCACTAGGTGGACGGAGGCCATCCCTGTGCGCAAGATCAACGAAGATGCAGTCATCAGCTTCTTAAAAGAGAACATCATAACCAAGTTTGGGGTTCCAATTTCCCTTGTTTTTGATAATGCTACTTATTTTTCGTCTTGCAAGATAAATGAATTTGTTTATGAATGGGGAATTAAGTTGCATTATTCAGCCAATTACTACCCTCAGGGAAACGGATTAGCTGAATCCACAAACAAGAATCTGATTCGAATCCTTAAGAAAACTGTGATAGAAAACCAGAGAAGTTGGCATGTGGCTCTCCCAAATGCCTTATGGGCAGATAGGGTAACCCCAAAGAATGCTTTAGGTGTCTCCCCTTTCACTCTTGTCTATGGCAAGGAAGCCATACTTCCCCCAAACATCTTACTGCCATCCTTGCAATTGTCCCAAGCCTCTCGGGGTTCTGGTAGCCAAGCCTTACAATCCAGGATCAACACCCTGCTTCAACTGGAAGAAGCCCGACACAACGCTAAAGATCGATTCCATCAACACCAGGACATAGTTAAGAGATGGTTCGATAAGAGGAAATCCGGTAAGAGGGATTTTGAAGTCGGGGATTTAGTCCTGAAATGGGACCATAATCATGAAGGCAAAGGAATGCATACGAAATTTCAACATCTATGGGTAGGCCCGTACCAAATTTCTGCAAAATTAGGCCCATCCACTTACAAATTGACAAATCTCGAGGGAGGGGAAGTAGCCCTTCCTCTCAATGGCCTCGCTCTGAAACAATACTTCGCATAGTCTCTTCAAGACTTCCTGTACATAAATAAAGTTTCTTTTATTTTCACTTTAGCCTTCATTTGCTTTATTTTGAGCCATTTTGTTTCTTTCATTGTTATTTGAACTTGTGCTACAAGTTTTGTTTTCTGGATATCCTTTTGGTTGAGGCCCCGTTGAAGATAACTCTCTCAAAGAAAACTTGCGACCCATGAGTCTGGAACTCTGCTCAAGTAAATCCAGTCTGTTGTGCTCTCGCTGAAATGTTCAGAGGAGAGGAAGCCTGTCCTGCTAGTCACACTAATCTTGTTTAATAGCAGAGACCTATGACCATCTTCACTACTATCGTTGGGCTCCACCCACTCTCTCACTTTAAAGGCATCTCAAGAGGGTCACCAAAGTTGGACCCATGGAAAGTGGCACCTCTCGAGGACATAGGATATTGAAATGACTCCATGCTGCAGATTTAACAGCCAAAATGGCCTACATTCAAGAGTCTGTTTTCCAGAGATTCTCGCCTCAGTTAAAGCATGACTGAGACAAAAGCAAAAGACATGTAAAATCAAGAAGGTTGTCCAAAAGGCCCAGCCCAAAACGGGCTCCTCTCCGTCCGTGAAGTTTGATGAAAGCAATAAAATCTCTAACTCACACAAAAGGACCCTATGGATTGAGGAGCCTAAATCAAAGATCATGTACAAAAGAAAATATCTCTGGAAGGCTCAAACAGCTAAGCTGTCCAAAGTACAAAACATCCAAAAGGATGCAAGCAACATGGGAATGAGGAACAAGAGCAATAATGTCCACGACCAAGTGTTGCAGATCCTGTGGAGTCCGGCAGTAGTGACCATCTGAAAGATGACCCTCCTAAAATGAATCTCATATATTGGCCCTTTGAGAGTGGTGAAGATGTCTCGGTCAAAGCCCCACTCTCCCCAATGGATAGCAGGTAAAAGTGCCTCATTCCCCTCACATGACTTTAAAGTGCTCAGCCGAGTAAGTGCAGCCAAGATGGATGTTTTTTGATGAGGTTTCGGACCATGAGGAGGAATTTTTAAGAGATCTGTGTTCGCTAGTGACTCGCCATTGTTGTTGCAGCAATACTCCCCCCCCAAATTTTTACACATATGGGGCCCCTCCTTTATTTTTTTTTTAGAAAGGCTGCCTTAAACGTTTTTTTCTAGCGTTTATCTTTGCTTTTAAACAGAGAGTCTCGCCATGAGAAGCTCCAAGGCTGCCAGAAGATTTTGACTCTCAAATAGAATATCTTTCAATGAAGTTCACGGAGCAATTTGCTAAAACCCCGTAGTGACGGAAGCTTCTCGCTTAAACGCCCGCAAAAGAACTTAGAAAACCCTCGTCAGAAAAACCGCGGAAGCTCTTGGGCTATACTTCCGAAACGGCGGAGTGCCTCGCTCAAACCTTTCGCAACCGTGGAAGCTTCCAAAGATTGCACCGAAACGGCGGGAGCCGTGGTCAAATCCTCTCGAAAAGAACTTGAAACATCCTTCCAAAAGGTTGCGGAACAATTTAAGCGAACGACCCGAAACCCGCGGAAGAACTCGCGTTGTTTTTTCAAAAGCTATGAGGAGACTTAACAATTTTCTTTGGAAAGTTGCGGGAGCCGTTGGATAATTCTTTCCGAAACGGCGAAGCCATTCATCGAGACTTTCCGCAGTTGCGGAGGCATTCGTTCTTTCCAACCGAAATGGTGAGCGCCTTCCGTTAAAACTCCCGAAACTTTGGCAAAAGACTTAGGTTTTTCTTTGAAGTTGCGGAATCCTTAGAGCTTCTCCACCCGAAAATTGCGGAAAACCTTCCGGTTTTCTTCCCGAAACAGTGGAAGAACTTGGGAAAGACGCCCGAAAAAGGTCGGATTGGTTTGTTAAAGTCGCGGAAGCTTCTGATGAAATCCTTCCGAAACGGCGAAATAATTCAACAAAGTGGTCCGAAGCGACGGAAGTCGTTCACATAAGCTTTCCGAAAAGAGACTTAGAAAAACTTCGAAAAAACCTGCGGAAGCCTTCGGATTTTCCTTCCGAAACGGCGGAAGCCATTCACAAAAGCTTTCCGAAAATACCAGGAGCATTCGCCATATCGTCCTGAAACCCCGCGAGACTTAGAAACTTTTGGATTGGCGGAAGCCCTTCGCAAATAGCTCCCGAAACGGAGGAAGCCTTGGCGTTATACGTCCGCAACACGGGGCTCTTTTGCAGAAGGCTTCGAGTTTCCCTTCCGCGATGCGCCCCGAAACGGTGGAAACTTTCCTTGAACCCTTCTGCAACGGCGGATATGATTCGCAAGGTGGCCCCGCAAATGGCGGTCGTACGGAAATCGAGATATTTTGACGTGACCTCAACGGGCGGCGTATTTAAGCCACATTTTAATTGTGCCAACTACCAACCTAAATGCTCGCACGTTTCCGTCTTTTATAAATATACGGTAGGGGCCCGAGCCAATGCACCATTGTTTTCGATTGGCCAATGACGTGGAACGCCGTGCAAATCACTCCAGCTCACCTCGCTCATCCGCGTTCGCGGCCACCTCGTTCGAGCGATCCCCACGGTGCCAGGTAGGAGTTTGAACTTGAAATTCGCCCCTTTTACGGTTTCCAGTTGCCGTTGAGTTGTCTTTGTTTGAAAACGATAGGTTTTGGTGGGACTTTGACGGGCAAAACACCCGTCAAGGGCTATGTTTTTCCCGTCAGAAGCGGTTGAATGGAGTTCTCGTCATACAAAATAGACATTGGTTAAAACATTAACATTTTTTATTTTTTATTTTATTTTATTGAGTAGAGACGGTTGGTTTGGGCGGGTAAACCTGTTCCATTTTTTATCCCCGGGCCGCGTGCCTCATTGTGGGGAGAATCTGTCAAAACCCCATAGGCTTTTCATGTCCCCGGCCGAAGAGCTCAGGATGTAAAACCCTGGGCCTTTCCATAAAACCTCAGTCCCTCGACGCCCTCTACCCAAGTCAAAACCTAATCTACGGCGCCATTGTCCCTGTTCAAATCCCGTGAGCATTCAAGTCCCGCGAACCGAAACCCAAAACCGTGGCCACCCTAACCTTTACCGTCAGTAGGTCGCCGGCGCCATCACCCTCGCTCGGATTAGAACTTCTCATAGAGCACCTCGGCGAGTTCCGTGCGTGACAATAGCATTCGAAGCCCTCACCGAGTCGAAAGTGCGAAAGGGGATCCCTTGTCGTCACAAAGTCTTTCCAACCCGAGTCTCCCCGCCATTAGCCTTTCCAGCCGCAGTGATGACGAAAGACACCTTCTTCCCCAGGGCGGAACCGAAAACCAATTGCTTCCGCAACTCGCCTACGGAACCGAAAACCAATTGCTTCCGCAACTCGCCTATCGAGCCAAGAACAAAATGTGTCCGCGACATAGCCTATCCCCTCAGGAGCATTCCAAACTCATCCTTTTAAGAGATTCAAATGTTTCAATTTATGTTTCATGTTGAAATAGTGTTTTGCTTCCTAAATATGCAGCTTCATTGACTTATCTCATTGATATTAAAACGATGTTGCTCTCTGCTAAAACCTCACAGTATGTTGCTCAAGTTAATGATGACTTGTATATGGATGTTATCAGGGATAAGTCAAGATGCCGAAAACCGGTAAGAAGAAGGCTAAGATGACAGAAAAGAAACCTGCCCCTCCTAAAACTGAAACTTCACTCCAAGACACTAGGTGCACCACTGGTGTCCCTCCAGAAATCAAATGGGGTGACATCTATAGAATGATCCGGGACCAGGAGATCCCAGATATGTTGTTAGAAGAAGGGCCAATTTATCTGAATATCAAAGCCTCAGGCATAACCAGAGCCACTACCCGCCCTGAGCTGTTCCCCTGTGCTGAAGTAATCGGATGGATACTCCAGCATGCCGATGCTGACGGGAGAGTGATAAATGACAGCAGTAAAGTGGCCATTGCCTCATTTCAACCCGCGTATCTTGCGGCAACCTACAAGTTTCCCCGGGTCCAACAAGCTCTGACGGATGAATGGCTGAGCCAAATGAACAACGTCGAGATGGCCAAGAAGCTACTAATAGCAGGCAAACATTTGAGGAAGAAAGGGAGTGATGAGTATGACGTACAGAATCTAAGAGCTCCTTTTAGATTGATTGCCCTGATGCTGTGCAGAATCTTCGGCATGCCCGATGGCACAGTATACAAGATTCAGTGGGTCCCTATCATCCACTATGTGGCATTTAACGGAATTGTGTTTGACTGGGCCACTCTCCTGTCAGATAGTTTTGCCTCAATGATAGTGGCTGCAAGGGAAGGACTAGCCTTGAAGAAGGCTGAATTCTTCATGTCTTCATATCTGATAGATTGTATCTTGGCCAAGATAGACTTCCCCAAATTGGGCTGCACATGGGATAAGGCCACCATGCCAGTCTATATCGCTTACAAGATGTTGTGGGCTCAGAATTACAAGCCCAGCTACAAACTCATCTGTGAGGGGTTCATAATGCCCCTGTATGAGAAGATATTCAAGGAGGAACCCAGCTTCTTATCAGAGAATGCGTTGGAAGTCCTTGAAAATTACGGAGATTTCTACTTTTCAGAACAGGGCACCTACCTGAGAATGTTTGGAGGGACTAAGCCTCCATACATTTTTCCACAGTATTCCACAGATTATGTGGTCCTCAAAGAAGCAGTAAGGAAAATTTTCCTGGATGGGATTGGAGCAATGCTCCACAAACAGCATAAGGCTTCCTTTCCCCCTCTACCGTTCTGCATCGGCGCTTACAAGTTCTCGGGGGTTGCCTCAGCTGAGGAGTTTGTTCAAGAGTTGAAGGCCTTCCACTTTGGTGAGGTTATCTTCCATAGGAACGACAGAAAGGGTAAAGTGGCCGAGCATTGCAAGGACATCTACGCTCATTTTAAATACTCGCATTATCCCGATGCTGAGGAAGAGGCATTCAGAGGCATTAGCAATATGTCTGAACTATGAATCTGTCGCCATGGCACTGGGGCAAGCTCTAGTTCAGCCAAAATCCAGAAGACCAGTCAGCAGCAGGAGCAAGAAGCTGAAGATGCCCGAGCTCAGGAGGAGCTCAGATTAAGAGAAGAAGCAAGATTACTTCAAGAAGCTGAAAACGCCAGATTGCAGCAGGAGGCGGAAGCAGCAAGAATACAGCAGGAAGCTGAAGTGGCAAGGATGCATGAAGAGGCGGAAAAGGAAAGCCGGCGGAAAGAAGCTGAGGAAGCCCAGAAGCAGAAAGAGGCAGAAGCTGAGCAAGCCGAAGCAGAAAGGAAGGCAGAAGAGGAGCAGAAAGCGGAGGAGGATGCCCAAGCAGGTGGGTCCAGTGTCCAAGACATGGAGATAGACACCTCTCAAGCAGGTGGCTCTGATACCCAAAAGGAAGGAGTAGACCCTTCTCAGGAAGTCCAGACCCCATCTATGGAAGAGGACATAGACATCATAAACCGACCAATTGTCCCGTACACTCCATCGGGAAAGCGTACGGTGTCCAAATGGAATGAGTTTGTCTAAGATAAGAAAAGAAAAGCAATGGTCCTCCAATCAGAAGAGAGGATTAAAAGTCCCTTCCATGAAGACATCGCTACTCACCGAGAGGTCACTGTCATGCAGAACACAGATCAAGATCCCATTGCTATGGCGTCCGCAGTTATAGCGACAGCACAGGCATCATTTGCCAATGTAGGGGTTATAGTTAAAGAAAATATATTGACAAAGAAAAAAGCTCGTACGCTACAACAGACTGTGGCTAATGAGCAAGCCCAAAGAGATCTGATAGTGAACAAATATGATTGCTTGTACGCTGAACATAAGGAGCTGTCAAACAAGTACAGCCAGTTGGAGGAGGAAAAGGACCAACTAACACTCCAAATAATGATTGTGGAAGCGGAGAAGAATGGAGCAGAAGAAAAGGCATCTCAGCTAGAAGCCGACAAGCAAGCATTAGCTGAGCGTTTAGAGCAAGCGGAGAGCAGAACGATGGACATATCTCCCTTCCACGAGCTGTCATGCAACATCCTGCAGCAAGTGTATAGCACTCAGGAGCTAATCACTGATGAGGTGTGCAAACTCAAGGCCATGGTGGTTAGGTTAAAAGAGATTAATGCGGAAGCCCATAGGCTCAAAGCAAAGAATACCCGCGTTAAGGCAAATATCATCAGCCAGATGGCATGGAGAGAAGGAAAAGGGGGTTTCCCTGCACACCTCCCATTTAAATCTGTGGACAATTTTAATGAGGACGTAGCACTGTTGGAGTTTGGCAGAAACTACGCCAGTAAGCTGATGGCCAGTGTGCAAAGAACAACAGATAAGATCAGCAGTCTCTACCAGAGGCTCCAAGAGGCACATGTCAAATGCACATTGAGTTTCCCTCAGTCCCTGGAGGACTTTCCGGAGAAGGAGCAGCGTTTGTCCCAACTAAAGGAAGAATTGGGCGTTCAAACTGAACATGTAAAGAGGATTGATGTCCTGGCTGTTGATGACCTTCAACGTTATATTGGATCATCATCACTCCACAACCATCTGCTGAAGGAAGTGCATCAAATTGCAGTGGCAGAAGTTCAAAGCATTAAAGCAGAGCTTGGGAAGAATGTGACTTCTCATAAAATCGTGTTCCCTGCTGCAGCAAACATAGTCATAAGGGACACAGGTGTGTGGTACAGCTACATAGCAGAGGAGGAAAGGAAAGCTGCAGCAGCAGCAGGAGCATCAGCAGATCCAGGATATTCTCTCCCAGTAGCCACTTCAGCTACAACAGTAGGTTCGAGTCCCTCTTTCCCGGCAGTCATTCCAGAGACTCCAGCTAGCTCAATCCCTCCTTCCCAGGCACAATCAGCAGCCTCAATCGACTTGGGCGACCCTTCCCCAGCTAAGGCTCACGCACAAGAGTAAAAGAGGCTGAATTCAGTTGAGCAACTCTCTTCAGCCAAACACGTGCCCAACAGGGAAAGCTCTGGTGTTAGCCAGTTTTCTGCTATGTATATTTTGAATATGTAAGGCGTAAGCCATGGGACAGCTGTCCCTAATTTTGTCAAAACAATTTTGTAAAGGAAATGGTCATTTTTGGTGGTTGATTATAGAGGAATTCCTTTAAATGATAGGTGGAGGATGCTAGGTGTCAGCCCAAAGGGCAGATTTGTAGCTATAAATAGAAGCTAGGAAAGATTAGAAAAGACTTTTGGCAGGGAAGGAGATTTTGAAACCAATATGAGCTATCTTGTATCGGGCCTGTAAAATTGAATTTTCTAATAGAAACCACGGGAGATGGACGTTTTGCATGGGATGTTGGACGGTTGTATGTTGGACTATTCTAATGACTGTCGTTCTGTAATGTGAGATCATTCTTACCATCTGAACTATTTCTGTGTATTAATGATTTTGCTCCTCCCTGTGCATACGATTTTCTTTATTTTTGTGAACAATGAATGTGTTTCATGTTAAATCGGGAGCTATCTGCTGATTTCTTCATCTTTGCTGTAGAATTCTCTTTTAGATCAAATGGCTAACTGTTCTTTCTTCAAGATCACCCCTACTGCTCGTTGTTCACCCTTTAAATTTGCTCTTCGCAAGGATCTTTAGATTTACTTCAGTTTCTGGTAAACCTAGTTCCGTTTCTTTATTTCCGTCTACCTAGATTAGATAAGTTTACTTCTTTCTTTGGTGAGTAATGAAATGTATCATTTATAATCAGAAGCTACCTTCTGAGACCTTTTGCTGTGGTGTTTCTCTTTAAGATCCAATGGCTGCCTGTTCATTCTTGAAAGATAACTCTCATGGTTCATTTCTCACACTTTAACTACGTTTCCTGCGAGGATAGGTAGATTTGCTTTATTCTTTACTAGATTTAGATCTGTTTCGGTTGTGCATTTAGAACAAACATAGACTAGGCACTTGCATCTAATTTAAAACACGTAAAACCCAAAAGAAAGGTGGATCGGGCCATAACCGATAGAATCGGATTTAAACTCCAAATCCACGGTTGCCGGAACCGCTAACCGGACGGATTCCCTACACCAAACGGGAGATAGTCTAATTGGGACCATCTCTCGGGGAGAATCCCTTTCTGATTGATGCTACGATATCTGAGGCATCAACAGGTTCTCTTCTTGTCTCCTCTCCTTCAAATTTTAGCTTTACTCTGTCAAAGAGTATTCTCCTCTCATTTCCCTGTTCAGAAATTAACATTTTGACTTACTCTTCTCAAAGAGCATTCTATCTCTACCTTCCACCTACAGGATTAACCCGCTCTAATACCAATTGATGGACCCTAAATTTCGGTAAGATCTTAATGCCACTAGGACTAAGATTAACCTCTAAAACCTTCTCAATCGGTGGCTGCAAGAAAACAATGTTCCTGTAGCTTCATATCAACTCTTGTTCTTTTCCTTTCAGTTTCCCTCACATAAATTCATGAAGTACTACTAGATCCTTCTTTCAAAGCTCCATTCTTCTTATAATCAACGAATTTGTGCAAGATCAACTTGTTGTTTTTTCACAATTTAATTCAATATGATCTAGGATCTTATCTGAGAGAACAACATGCACAGCATATCAAACATAAGAGAAAAGAGACACAAAGCATTTCACTGAGTAAACCATAAAGGAGAAAACCTCGCAACTTCATCATAGATAAAATGAGCAATAATACAAAACCCCAAAACAAAGAGATGGTCTCCAGCAACTTCCTCCTCCTCCACTTGTGCAAACTTGTCTCTCTCTCACTTGCATGAATGAGTGAGTGAGTGAATAAATAGAGATCCTAACTCTCTATTTATACTTTACCTTTCACTTTACCTTTACCACTTGACAAGTCGCCCTCAACTAAAGTTGACTGGGCCGACTCCTTTAGAGGACTTAAACACCCCAATACAAATGACTCTAGGGGAACTAATGCCCCGACTTACATGGGAGGATGGATCTCAATGACTTTGTATGACCCAAGTACAATAATGACTTCTCCGACTGGAGGAATAAACATCTCTGTCGAAGGTACAATAATAAAATACAAATACAATATGAAATATACAAGTGAATACATTTTGAAGTTACAAATACATTAACACTCCCTCTTAACTAGGAAGGTATTCTCTTGACATAGTTCATCAACACAAGTCTTCATCACTGGATCATCATCAAAGTTGGATCATCATCATCACTGTTTTTTTTATCTCAACCATCAATCTCCAATCTACTCGTCATAGGAAGTTCTACAGAGCCAGCCCATATCTCCTTTGTTTTAACTATGTTTCCCCTGAAACTTCACTGACACCCCCACAATCCCATTCTTCATATTTCATTCCTGAGGACCCTATTCCAAACTCCACTTCCCAAAACCAGAAATCCCACATTTGTCTTTTCTTAGAGTTTGCCATAAATTCTTTGATTTTCACCCAATCGCCTTCAAATTTTTCCACCGTGTTCATTCCCTATTTTTTCTTCCTTGTCCCTCTCTGACAAATTTTCCCATTCTTTCACCCCACTTTTGAAATCCACATTTTCTGCTTCCTTGTCCATTCGAAAGTCTCCAAAACCTAGTCAAACCCCAATTACCCATCAAAGTTTTTCCCAAATACAAATTTCCCTTTACTAAATAAGCTTTTGTCTGTGTTTTTCTACCCATTCACCAAAAAAAAAAAAACTCTTGGTTATGATTGTCTCCTGCGGAGGAGCACAAATCATGGCGGAAGAAATTGTAGCCCTCAAAACAAAACTCCAAGATTTGGATGAAAGATTTCTTAGCCTCCATCTTCAACATTTAGCCATGAACACTGGGTTCTTTTCTTCCATCAATTTTCGTGCACTGAAGCTTGATTTTCCTCGCTTCAATGGTAATGATCCAACTGGATGGATATATCGGGCAGAACAATATTTCAGTCTGCATAATACTTTTGATGTCCAAAAATTTCCACTTGCATCCTTTCATTTGGAATGGGAAGCCCTTCAATGGTACTGTTGGTACATCAAGGCTCATGACGAGCCAAAATGGACATATTTTTTCCAACTCCTTTTGCAACAATTTGGTCCTAGTGCTTTTGATGACTTCATAGGAGCAGTCACTAAACTTCGCCAATTTGGCACTATGAGAGAGTATCAGACAGAATTTGAGAAAATATCCAATCACGCTGAAGGATTGTCTGATGAATTCTACAGGATTTGTTTTATCAGTGGTCTTAAGGATGAAATCCGGTCAGAGGTTAAAATGTTTCGTCCCAACATAATGATGGAAGTGCTATGGTTGGCTAAGTTGGTGGAGGACAAGATCACAACCCAACAATGCTCCAAACCCACTTTTGTTCCATTCAGAATTATGGTTTCCCAATTACCTCCCATCATGCCAACTCCTCGCACCACTCCTATCAAGCATTTGTCTGAAGTAGAGACGTGGGAATGTAGATAAAAAGGGCTTTGTTATAATTGTGATGAGAAATTCACTCGGGGACATAGATGTGTTGAGGAACAACTCTATCTCTTAGATGTGGATTCCCCGCCTACCTCTAAAATTGGTGTCGAAGCTCCAAATACACTGGATGATCAAGTTGACATTCAACAGTCGCATGTTGACCCTTCGTCTCTGGATGACCACCCAGAGATATCTCTCCATGCTTTAGCTGGAGTCACCACCCCACAAACAATGCAGGTCAGGGATTACCTCAAGAAGATCCCTCTTACAATACTCATTGATTCTGGTAGCACTCATAATTTCATTTCCCATTGGATCTCCAAATAGGCTGATTGTTTTGTCCATCCTTGCTCCAACTTTGAAGTCATGATTGCCAATGGGAGCACCTTATCTTGCAAGGGGAAGTGTCACAATGTGCGTATATCTCTGGAATATTATAACCTACGCTCTGACATGTTTTCCTTGTCCTTAGGTGGATGTGATGTGGTTCTGGGTGTTCAATGGTTACGCACAATTGGCCCCATCTTATGGGATTTTGCTGAACTTTGGATGCATTTTTCAGTCAATGGGAAACAACACACTATTTACAGGCTTACAGCTAGGGTCTCTCCGTATAATCAGTTCACATTGCCTGGAAAAGATCCTTAAGAAGAATTCACATGGTGTCATCGCTCAGCTCCATTCCATTCAGATGCACCCATCAACGATCTCCACTACTTCCTTGGATATATATGTAGGTGTCTTTGTTGAACTAGTGGGCTTGTCACCTTCAAGAAACCTTTTCGGTAAGAATTTAGCCGCATCTACATCTGAGAAGGAAATGATGGCTATTTTGCATGCAATACAGAAGTGGACTCCATACCTATTAGGGAATTATTTCTGCATCAGGATTGATCACTAGAGTCTAGAAAATTTCCTGAAACAACGGGTCTCCTCCCCAGCACACCTGGAATGGGTTATCCAACTCATGGATTATGCCTCCACGATCACTTACAAGAAGGGTAAGGACAATCTAATGGTAGATGCTCCTTCTCGCACATTTGATGATCCAGTTTATCTTACAGCTATTTCTCTACTTGTTCCAAATTGGTTGCAATCTGTTCAACATGGATATCTCTTCTATGAACTCCATGCTTCTCCATCAGCAGGGCACTCTGGGTTCCTCAAAACGTATGACTAGGAACAATGTAACTTATTTTGGCAGGGACTGACATGAAAATTCAACAGATGGTGGCTAACTGTGATACTTTCCAAGTCAACAAAGTTGAAACGACACTCCTTCCGGGATTGCTCAAACCCTTTCCCGTCCCTACAAAGATTTGGACAACTATTTCTATGGATTTCCTTGAAGAATTCCAGTGGTACAATACCACATCTAAAATGACACCATATGAAGCAGTCTATGGACAGGCACTGCCAGTTCTTCTTCCATACACCCTCAGCAGTTCCCCAGTTCAGGGGTTTGACTCAGTTCTTCGAAACTGCGATAAGATTCTTCCCATTTTGTAAGACAATCTTCACATGGCAAGAATTCGAATGAAACAACAATCCGATCAACACTGTTATGAGCACACTTTTAAAACAGTTGATATGGTTCTTCTTCGTCTATAGACTTCCAAGCAGCCCTCCCTGAAACTCAAAAGGCATCAGCTTCTCTCTCAATCTATCATAGAGGTATTAATTTAGTGGCACGGAATGCAACCCGAGGATGCTATAGGGGAACCACTCCTTCAAATTCCGCATCAATTTCCACATCTAAAGCTGTGAGGACAAAGATTTTTCTAAAGGAGAGGGGATGTTAGGAATCCATGTCAACCCTTCTCTTTACTTTGTTAGTATATTGTTGTTGGACGCATATGATTTATAAGTCGTCCTGTAGTATTTTTTTATCCATAGTTTGTATTATCCCATGTTATTGACCCATAGTATTGGACGCATATGATTTGTAAGTTGTTCGGTAGTATTATATGTCCCATGGTATTGACCCATAGTATTGGGCATAGACTTAGTATATAAGTGTGTGTTGAGGCCAATGAAGGCACCGTGAAGTTATTTGTATTGATCTTACTCAAAGGAGGTTGCCCCCTCGAAGTGGCTTGCGATCAATAAAATATTATGTGATCTCATATATTGTGCATTTTATCAATTAATTGTTGTAGGTTCCTCACAAAGAAGCATGGTTGAGAATGCTGGTAGAAATCAACTATATGGGGATGTGGACTCAATTACTCAACATCAACAACATATATCCCAATATGTATCCATTTATTATTATCAATGGTAAGCAATCATTATTGGAATGCATCCTGAGAAATCTCATCTAACATTTTTCTTCCAAGGTCTTCAAAATTTTCATTTTCCTCATTGGAAGAATCATAGGTGGCATCTCCCAGAAATTTCCAAGAATCTGTACCCATATCTTGCTCATCAAGAAAATGACCAAGATCACATCCATGGCGATTATCATCAATAGAAAGAGATATCCTCATATTTTTCATCCTCAAAAGGATAAAGATATACATCCACCATGTATTCATGATTATTTTTAATAGAGGGTGACTTTTCAAGAGTTTATTCGTTGTGTTCCAAATCTGCATAAAATCCGGCTCTGTCTTATCCAAATTGACACCTTCTTCTCTTTTGCATGGCAGGAAAATATTGTGAGAATCTACCGCAGAACCTCTGTGCCCCAAATGCTCGAGAGAAATAATCCCAACCCTTAAAGAATCATAAATGGAAGGGTTAAGAAAAATCCAATAATCATCATTTTCTTTGACGTCACACATTGCAATCATGTCGTTTTTTCTAATTAGGACTTGTTGATCTTCATATATTTCTTCTCCAAAGTCTTTCTCTCAACCTTCATATTTATTTTCAAGAGTACTTCCTTCTTGGATAATAGGACTAGAGATGTTTTCATATTTAACTTCCTTAATAAAATCCTTATTAGAATACTCTTCAATAATGGCTTCTTCATGAGAGTTTTCTAGGGCTTGATATTCGTCACTATCTTCACCTTCAAGGATTTCCTCTATGACATTCTTTTCTTGAGGGGGGGTAATCATGGATTCAATAATCCTTTTATCAAGAGCGGGTTTACATTCCTGATCAATTGTGTTGACTAAATGTGCAAGAGAAGGTATCCCTTTATTAGAAATTTCAATACACCAATCCATCACATATTTATTATTTCACAAATCAAGAGACATCATGAACAACTTCATTTTAACATCATTGTGCACCACATCCAAAACTGTAAGAAATCACCTGAATAACATAATATGAATTGCAACTGTACTCTCATATTGATGAAATTTTGGAATGTATTCCTTCAAATCTTCATTATCAAACTGATTTGGATATCCCGGGATACCTGAGAAATCCAATGGAACAAACCAATTAATACGCGGTTGATGCTTGAGAAAATACATATTACATTTTTATTGATTCCAAAATTATGTGGAGTCTCTAGAATGATCTTTTCTTCTTAACAAATGGATGTGCTCACCCCCACACTTGACAATGTGATCAATAGTTGAGGGATCTATTTTCCAATGTACTTTTTTGTTATTTTCTCTTAAGTGGAGTCATTAGAAAAGACCTATCAAGTTAAGACTCAAAAGTACTCTTACCAAATTAAAAAACACATACTTACCTCAAACTTCTTATCAAATCTATCTTTCTTGCTAGTGAGATAGGGATTTGACCCAACATATTCAAAACGTCCTTGATAACAATGCCAAAAAATGTTATATCATTCTCGAACTTCATGAAATGCTTTTCAATTGGAGTGTCTATATAAGACCTGCAAAGTTATTCTTAACAATAATCTTATCAAAGTGAAAAACAAAAACTCACCTGAGCTTTTCTGGAACCAAAATGCCAAGCTTTCCATAGATGAATGAACTAGACCTCAAAAACACCTTGAATGGAATGCCATCGCTTTTCCTTTGAGTCATCGACCACGGAACCAAAAAATGTTACCTCACAAACTTGGAATGTCATCACTTTTCCTTTGGGTTGCCAACCATGGAACCAAAAAATATTACCTCAAAAAATAGCACTCTTCCATGATTGGAGATAATTGTACCCACTTCATGTATGTGGAACCAAGTAAGGTATGTGGACCCAATTTTATGATTGACAACTCTCCAAGGAAGTACACCCACTGTCACCTTGATGTAACCCCCTTCCTCTTTATACCCTTCTCCTTGGGACACCAGAGGATCCCCAAAACACAATAAGGATATTTATTTAATAACATGACAAATTACAATTCTATCCCTACAAAACCACCCAACCATTGGTAGACTAGTTCCTAATGGAGTCAATGAAGGATAAATAAAATGAACCCTTAAACATGGAATCTTAAGGTGAACTTGTTTTAGTGCATGAAAGATGTGATTTAGCACTAATTTAATCTGCAATTCTACAACTTACTACAATCAAAGAAAATAAGAATACTTTTGGCCTCAAATCCCCATAGGGTCCTCCTGGATGACCTAGAATTTGACCCAAGCTTCCACAAACCCCAAGAGTTTGAATTTTCCTCTGAGATGGACCTGAAATAACTCAATAACCAGATCTAAAACACCCTATTAGGACTAGAGTCACCTAACCCTAGGATGACTTCACTTCCTTTGGGACACTTTTAGGGCTAAAAATTGATTTTTTTGCAAATATTTGGATTTTTTTAATATCTAATTGAAATCTGAAATTTATTATTGCAAATGAATACTTCATAAAATCACAATTAAAATATACCATGGCATAAATAATTTTTTTTGTATTTTTTGCAAAATATAATATTTTTAGTGTTTTCAAAATAATTTTTTTTTTGTAATTTTTGCATAATATAGTACATAACTTTGATAAAAGGTTCCAAGTAAATATAAGGGAAATAAATACCTAATTTTCTTCCCTTGAATTCCATTGAGGATCGTGGTTAGCATTCCCCTCTAGAATTGACAATCCTATTTTGATGAATTAGGGCAAAACCAAGAAAACCTAGGTTGTGTTGGTCTTGACGTAATAAGGGAAATATATGTTCCAAAGGAATGAACATGGAAACCATTCAACGAGGGATGTCTCACTTAAAAGACATAGATTGTATTCATAAAAATCCCTAATTTACTCTTACCTTGGATATATGTGACAGTGCAAGAGAAAGAGAAATATGGATCTTATCATAAATGAAGAAAAGGGGAGAAAAGAGTAACTTCCTAATAATCCCTCTCCTTAAACAAGCCTTGAAATATTATGTATCAACCTTCAATCACCAAAAAACATGCCACATTGAAAATTCAAGAGTGCGAAGAAGAGAGTGTGCACCACTATCCCGAGTAGACAAGAAGAAAAATGAAAATAACTTTACTTGATCCCACAATCTCGAGTTAAAATGAGGAGGAGTTTCCTTATTTATATGTGGCTTGTAAAACTTAACCTCCTTTACAATACAACCAAACTAAAATGTCTAATATAACTTAAAATGATTTTTCAAAGAAATGTTTTAGGGTTTGTCACCCACGGGATGGGGACTAAACCTCACACAACATAAAATAATGATAAAATATGATGAATTGTTGCAACTTGAATGAAATGTTGAGCATGGGAAGAGGGTTTCATGTCCCGTATAACCACAATATTTTTATTTTTCCCTTAACACTCTCCTCCATTAGGTGGTGAAAGGATGACATCATCATCTGGCTTGCTTAAGACAAGAGAATGGTCAATACATTATAAAAGTAGGTCCAAGTGGGAATAATGCTCAACATGCTAAAATGAGTATGACAACCCTTACATGCACAATCACCATCTACAAATCATAAACATGAGTGTGACTGAGATCCCCTAAGGGGTGGTGCAAGGTAATGATACCCACTTATGATGAGTTAGAACTTGCAATGGACTTAAACAAAAATATGACCATTAAAATGAATTTTTAGAGGTACTTACACAACTTTTTAGAACATGGTGTAAAAATATGAAACATAGACAATCAGATCACCTTCCGGAATAAATAATTTTATTTATGGGAAATATGTATAAATCCCAAAAAAATGGAGTTCTTCAAAGATTGGTATGTTATTTTTTTTCAAAAACATAATGCATATGTTCGCGTTAGGTCCTGGGTTTGGTATGTAAACTGTCCAAATTTGTAAAAAAAATATTTAGAGTTGTAGATAATAGGCGGATCTAGCACAGAGCTATTTTTCCAAAATTTTCCAAGCTAATTTATATATTTTTTAAATTAAGGAAGTCATCAAATCCCAAAAAAGACAAGGTCGAGCATTAGGCTCTGCTATCATGGTCTTTACAAAGTCAATTTTTTTTACTGCATAGATCTTTTGATATACTTTTGTGGGTTCTTTTTCATTTTCAAAATAGGTGAATCAATCAAAAGTTATAGCTAAAATACATGACCTATTTTTTATGTAAATATGACATGATTGCAAACAAAAATTAATAAAAAATAGAAAATACTAACAAAATTATTTAAAAAATAGATATTTGGAATCTGAATAGAGAGTTCTATAAGTCTATGTAGTTTCATTAGCAGTGGACAAGTGGATCATATACAGATTCAAGATTGAATAACATGAAGTTACATAACATTATGTGTTTTGATATAATGTAGTTCAAGGCACAAGGTTCGACAATCCAAGCCGAGAACCAAACCTACCAAGTCATTACACACAGTATGGAAAAAAGCAAGCGCACCAAAAAAAATTATATTTTTCAGCACGCACGCATTAGTAATACATGCACACTATGAGAATGCATGCACTAATAGAGTGCACACACTAATAGCACACATGCACTATTAGTGCGCACGAGCTAATGTTATATATTTGTTTCTCCCTCCTTCTAGATATATCTCTATTTCTCAATATAATCCCACACCCCCTCCCTATTTATAACCACATCTCCCTATCTCTCAACCCCCCACCTATCCCCTTACAATAAATCATAAGCCCCCAATTGAAAACATACACCATAAATCCCAAGACTCCACCTCTCTGTTACATTAAGACCTAACCCCCTCCTTTCTCTATTTCTATGACCCTCCCTCTCTCCTCTTCCCCTTTCCTATCTCTCTCTTTTTTCCCCTAATCCATCACCCTACATGCCTTATATCTCTAAACCAGCCCCCCTCTTTCTCATAATCCCCCTCCCCCCTACCACTAACATTTCCCTATCTCTCTCTCTCTAACTCCCCATTCATCACCCTCCTACTCCTAAACACCATTGTATCTCTCTCTCACCCACACCACTAACCACCCCTCCTCTCTCTCTCTCGCTCTCTCTCTCTCCCTCTCTCTCTCTCTCTATATATATATATATATTCATTTTCACCCTACCCTTAACTACCCACTCACTATATGTCTCTCCCCCTTGCTCCCCCCCACCCTTAGCCACCCACTCACTCTCTCTCTTTCAATATCTCACTTAGTCCTACTACTAACCATCACCCCCCGATATCTCTCTCTCTCTCTCTCTCTCTCTCTCTGGAAACCCCCACTAGTAGAAAATGAGAGATAAATGACCAGGCGATCAAAACATTGGGTCACCACAGTTTTTTCAAGGTATAAATGACCAAACTTGGGTGAGCCAAATAAAAATGACCAAAGCAATGACCAATTGGGTCACAGGATCAAATATATGACCAGATAACAAGTAACTAAACTAAAAAAAACACATAACGATAACATTAAGAATAGGAATTGGTCATTTATTTGGTCATTGTTAGTTGTGTCACTCCGACAATGGAAAATTGAAATTTTGACAATGAATTTGTACAACTAAATTCTAATACTGCAAATGGATTCAAACAACCCTCTAGGGGGTCTCTGAATCCATCTACAGTGTTAGAATTTAGCAAATTGTAGACCCCATCATGTGTCACAGCTCAACATTAATGCATGAAGCAGATTTGCGCCACTTACATTAACAACCTTATACATAGTTTTATATTCTTGGAGCAAAATCAATTTGCTTATAAGCTTTACATTCTTCCCAAGGTATCATAATGAATTTTCATTACATTTGTGGTACACGCATTAATAAAAACCATCCCGGGATGACATATTGAAAGTACCACAAACCTGAACTAAAAATGACCAAATAACAATTGGTCATTTTTTGTTATGTCACTCCGACAATGGAAAGTTACAATTTTGACAATGAATTTGTACATTTTACTAAATTTTAACACTGTAGATGGATTCAAAGACCCCTTCCGAAGGCATCTTCGTGCCTTGTGAGTCATCACTTTTGGTACAGACAACCTCTAGTGGACTAAAATGTAGAATCTCCGTGCTCATGAGTCATTGATCCTTCTCCTGCAAGGATCCTTTTTTTTTGTATATATAGATGAGCAAGGAGTCATTGGATTCATTCGAAGTTGGAGCCTACAAGTGAGTTTTGAGTTTGAGTCTGTATGTCTGAGTGTTCGGAAAACGAGTAGAGAATTGCTTTAGCGTTCTTGAGTTTCTGAGTTTTGAGTCTGAGTCTGTAATCTCTTTATGAGTGTTTCTATTGGTTCCTGAGTTCTACATTATAATATAATCTGAGTTCTTGACCTTGAGTTTTGTTATTCTGCATATATTGGTATCAGAGCCAGTTTCATCGCTATTATTTCAATTTCTCTTATGTGCATTATTCCCTTTTGAGGAGGGAAGAATTATTATATTTAAGGTCTGGAGCATTGATTTTGTTCGAAGAACTTGCACACGCATTTCACCCAGTATCGGTGCTGTCAGCCACCAAGGGTATTCAGGCGTAAAGGAGTTCTTCTTCGTATTTCTCCAGGTTCAACTTTAAGTTTATCTCTTCCATTATTTCCATTATGGATTCTTCAAACAACAGTTTTTACTTCCCTGAATCTGCGTCTTCTAAAAAAGATAAACACACGAAGTGATGGTCATGGCTAAACAAATATTTAAACAAAATTGAGTCAGATACTTTGTATGATACTCATGTAGTGTCCCAATAATATGAACCTCAGCCAAACTGGTCTTTGCCTGAGATTGAGGTAGATAAAATTTATGATCTTCTTATGTTTAAGTTTCGTGTAGCTCAACTATTCTGTTTCACTTCTGTGAATATTCCCATTTCAGTTGGTCAATCTGTTTACCAGGTCCCGTTAATTAAATCTGAAGATATAGCCTAGGGATTAGAGAATGGATATAAGTACATCCATTTGGGTCTTGTACAGTTTGGCATCAATCCACTTGTTCATCCCGGATTGAATACTTCTTGTTTATCTTGTGTGTTAGATTCTCGACTTAATAAGTTTGAAGAAGCCCTGTTAGGTGGATTCCAAAGTCCTCTTAATAATGGCCCAGTATGGTCCTCTGTTGTTCCCCAATATCATGTTTCTCTTACAAATCCTTATATCAATGAATTTTTACAAGCATATATATAGTTTTTTGGTTTTGATGTAGCTCCGCAATCCCAAATTGCTCAGTTGCATTGTTCTACATGTATACGGTTTGTTTCTACTACTATGCCTGCAATCAATCCTAAATTGTAGAAGAGAGATCTCCAAGAAGGAGTTGTTGTTGGTCCAGGAAACAATACTCCCCTCCAAATTGGATTTTACTAGGTAACCTTGCCTGAAGAATGGAATAACTCCTATCAACCACTTTCCCAGAAATATCTAGAGCTACATGATAATTCTCCAAAGCAGCTACGTGTTGTACAAAATACCGATGGAAATACTTCCCTTAGATTTGGTCCTGCACAATCATTTCCTTCATCTTTGTCTAGATCTGCTTCCCATTCCCAGTTCTTACCCTGAACAACTTCTACAACATTACATTCATCTACACATATGCAACCATATGATTCTCAGCTACACCTGGATATGGTTATCCATAGTCAGTTTCCCTCTGCATCATGCAAAGTTTGTAAAGAAAAACATATCCCACAAAAGCAAAAAACATTTAGGTCTATAAATTCACCCTCTTCGTCCTCTTCCTCTGTTGATCACAAATGACAGCACACGGATTGTCCTGATTGTTCTTCTTTGTTTCGATCTGTATCAAAATTTTATCTCTCCCTCGTGAGAAATCTAGAACCTTGTCCCAAATTGCAGCAAGAAGATTAGTTTCTGGCAATTCTAGTCCTTCTTTTAAGGATGGAAGTTTATAGTTAGATTTCCAATTTGTTTATTTAAGGAGTCCAAATGATCCTAAACCTGTAGAATAGATTCAACTACAAAATTATGCCAATTTCCAGTCTGTATGTGTGTTGTATGTATAGCCCAAAATATGGATGAGGTTGCTAGAGATGTTCTTGAGCTCAAAGCTCATCTGCAGACTTTGCATGGATCTTTAATTCACATTACTAGTTTTGTTGATTCTCTAGTAAAATCCCAAAAAGAACAGATAGACAAGCTGTCAAAAATAGAAGTTGGTCTAGATATTATTACAAGATATGTAGAGAATCTACAGTCAGCACTTCCAGCCCCTTCTTCTCCTCCATACTATAGCCAAATCAACCAAGAAGGCCATAAATTTAAATATCACTCTGGTAGCTCAAGCTCCCAGAAGTTCCTGAAGCAGTTAATTCCACATCGATTGCAGAGTATTCAGCATGGTGCTGAATTGGACAGAGAAAAGTATGACTTGATAAAATAGAAAGCACTCTCACTTGGTTGTCATGAAATCAAGATGGCTACCTCCACTATCTCTATGGATTCTAAGATAGGTGAAGCTTCTAGTAATTCAAAAAGAAATAGGACTGAGACACATTTCTTCCAAAATCAAGCTAGAAGGGTATCAAGACAAGATGTCAGTCACAACAAGTTTCGCAGTCCATTCAGCAAAAGGACAAATGAATTGAAAAATGTAGATATCAAAATTGATTCCAAAGATCTGTCCAAAGGCTTTGGTAACACACTAATTATGAATTTTGATTGCATGGAGAGTGATCATATTCTAAATTTGTTTCAGAAGATAAATGCATGGGCATTCCAAAGAAAAGCAGAAACTAAAGCATCCTGGAAAGATATAGCCACACAACTTACTTGGGCATTTATAGGAATATCAAAGCTATGGTGGGAAAAACTTTCAAAAGAAGAAAAAGAACATTTGTTAGAGGATAATGATCCTTTGGAAGATTTATTCCAAGCCCTTGCTCATGAATTTCTTGGTGCATTACCTCCTGATGCATCCCATACTGCTTAATTGTACATGCCTCAGAAGTTACGTGATATAAGTCTTCTCCAAGAATATTTTTGTACAATGCAAACCATGTTGTATAAAATCACAGATCATCAAAATGTCACCTATCTTCGCCATTATCTTGCATCTCTCCCCGGTAAAATCCCAGTTCTTGTAAATACCTATTTGTCTAATCATCATGTAAAGATTGAAGACCTTTCACTTGTTGGTTTGCATCAGCATGTGTTAACAACCCTGGAAAAAGAATGTGTTGCCATGAAGACACATAAAAACCTCAAAAAACAAATTTTTGTTTCACAGTCAGCCTATCAGCAATTTCGGGAAACTACTAGTTACGGTTGTTTCAAGCCTCGTCCTCATAAAGTAGCTGCATCTGCATGCACATGCCATTCAAAGAAATCCATTGGATCCCATACACAAGCCCGTTCCCAATTTCATTCTCCCTCCAGAAAAAGTCTCTTCATATCCTAAAAAACCTTTCTTTCCAAATAAACAAAGAAGGTTTGTTTTCAAAAAGAGGACTCATCCACTTCGAAAGTCTACTTGTTATATTTGCAGCAAACCATCCCATTGGGAAAACAAGTGTCCAGAAAAGAAGACAAAGTTTCAGAATAAACTTTGCGACGTTTTCACAACAGAATACAATCCTGCTGATTGGGCTTTGGTCCCTGAATTACAATCAGAAGATGAAGGATTCTCAATCCATGAGTCAGCTAGTGATTCTGATTATAACTCTAGTTTCGAAGAGTTAGATCTTCACAAGCTTTCCATTGATTCTCCGGATAGCTCTAATGGTGATCAAACTTTTGTTAGTGATTGTTTTATGTTCACATTTTCTTCTATCAAGAATCAGATAGAAGAGTTAGAAGAGAAAAAAGCTAGTCTTTCTCCAGGCCTGATCATAATCAGGAGAAGACTACAAGAAAAAATTGATGAGTTGAAAAAAAGGTTACCAGAATCTCCATAGTCAAGCCCTACATATGAAGCTTCAGATCCAAGTGAGACCGATCTTCTCAGAAAAATTGTTTTCTTTGAAAACAAAGTAAAAAGAGATAGAGAACAATTAGCAAATCTAGCACCAAGCATACAAGAATCTCTGCATCAACTAGATGAATTAAATTCTGAATATATCTAGTTAACAAAGAGAAAAGCTCATAGCTTTACCCCAGTTCCCGAACCTGCAGAGGAACCAGTCCCTGAACAAAAGCGTTTAGGATATCGCATGGTTGTCCCTATACAGATCAAAAAAGAAGGGTATAAAGCTTACGACTTGGATGCATAAGTAGATACAGGAGCCATGACCAATTGTTGTAAATATAAAGCCATTCCAGAATACTGTTGGCAGCCTATCTCTATTCATTTCAAGGCAGTAAACAAAGAACTCATCAAGGTAAATTTTATTGCTCCAGTTTTTCCTATTTTGTTAGGGAAGGTTAAGACATATGTTACTTTATATTGTCTAGATACAGGAGCTGATATATTACTATGACAATATTTTGTCAAGAAACACCTGCCAATGACAATTAGAGAGGATTCAGTTGATTTCACAGTCCAAGGAACTATGACCTCCATTCAAGTAAAGTCTGCTTTCACCATCAGGATTTCTCCTGAAAAGCTAGACATTCTTGAAGAGTCAGTTAAAGATTTGGCCAAAATAAAGAAGATTGTTAAACATGCAGATCTACATGGTCAAGATATACTTGCAGATATAGTCCAGAGATTGCAGAAAGAATGTACTTCTAATCATCCAGATGCTTTCTGGAAAAGAGAGAAATACTATGTCACTCTACCATATAAACAGAATGTCGAAATCAAGCCACAAAAATCCTCAGCTAACAACATGAGCCCTACAGAACAACAAGCTTGTAAGCAAGAAATCCAGTAGTTGTTAGACAAAAAGCTGATAGAACCATGTAAAAGTGCTTGGGCTTGCCCAACATTTTATGTCAATAATCATTATGAGCATAAAAGACGTAAGAAAAGATTGGTAGTTAATTATGGTGAACTAAACAAAGTATTAGAACCAATCAGGTACCCTCTGCCCCACAAATATTTGATATTGTCAAAAATTGCAAAGGCAAATGTGTTCAGTAAATTTGATCTCAAGAGTGGCTTCTGGAAAATTGGTATAGCTCCAGAACATAGGTATAAAACTGCATTTGTAGTCCCTCATGGCCAATATCAGTGGACGGTAATGCCTTTTGGCTTAAAGAATTCTCCATTAGAATTCCAAAAAAGAATGGAAGATATCTTCCGTCACTTGGAATTTGTTATTGTATATATTGATGATTTACTTATTTTTAACAGAGATATAGCAGAACATAAGCTGCATTTAGAACAATTTTATAATTTTGTTTTCAAGCATGGGATAGCACTTTCGTCATCCCCAGATAAATTTGTTATCACTAAGACCTCCATTGAGTTCTTAGGTCTCCAGATTTCACAAGGAAAAATAATTCTGCAGCCACATGTCTTGCAGAAACTCTTAGAAATCCCTCACAAAGTGCAAGATACAAAGCAGGTTCAGCACTTTCTTGGTTGCTTAAATTACATCAGACAATTCTACCAGAAACAAGCAAAGGATACAAAGTTGCTACAGAAAATACTAAATCCTGGCACAGAATGGGTGTCGTCCATGACTGACACAGTCAGAAGAATCAAAGCAAATATTCAGAAGCTTCCTCCTCTTGCTCTTCTAGTCCCAGATCTTCCTTTCATATTAGAGACTGATGCTTCTGATCAAGTTTGGGCAGCAGTTCTGCTACAAAAGCATTCTAATAAAGAAGAGGTATGTGCCTATACCTCAGGAACATTTTATGAAGCAGAGCTTAAATATCCTTCATCACACAAAGAGATCCTGACTGTCAAAAAGGGTATTCACCGATTTAGACTCTTCCTCAAGAGTGTTTGTTTTACAGTCAGAACAGATTTAAAACATATGAAGGGAATGCTTGGTAACAAAAGACTTTTAGAACATGGTAATGCCAGATTTCTCCGATGGGCGGTATGGTTACAAGGTTTTGATTTTGAAATCATTTATAAAGCTGGCAAAGATAACCATCTTCCTGATATGCTTACTCGAGAAGGATTAGTTTCCAGGGATATCAAAGTCTTCACTAAAGGAGAATCATCTTCATCTACAAATGATCCAATTCTTATTTTCCATGAATGCATCTATGGATGTGAAGAATATTTTCACCTAAAGATTCAAAGCTTACCCTTTGAAATCCAACAACGAATTCTTCAGGACAGATTAAATTCTCCAGAAGGAAAGCATAGTTATGACATAGAGGTCAATCATCCCAACCATGCTCTTAAAATAAACAATGCCAATCTGGTTATTGGACATTTTCTTCCTTTCTCAGGGATTCCCCAATACTTTGCATACATATTTGATCCATACATCAGATGGATTGATTATTATGCCATCCACCAAATTGCTCGAGCCCATGACAAGATCACAATATGTTTTTATTGTGATGATATCCAGAGTGCTTATAGACATTGGAGCCCCTAGTTAAAAATTCTCCTCTTCCAATATGTTCCTCGCATTACAGCTCTTGAACATTCTGGACCATCTTGGTTCATTTTAGTCTTGGAACATGAGTTAACAGCAGGAGCTGATTCTGGTAGTGTATTTCAGTTCAACATACTTTGGAGAGGTTCAAACATCATCGAAGTGATCAAATATGATGAATCCGGAATTGCCATCAATAATAAATATTTTGGCGAAATTTTTGTTCCTGAATATGCGAGACTGCAATTGTTCCAATATTCTCCTTTTTGGCATGTTTCAGAGAAAACCCCCCTCAGTGGATGATTTTACCAATCTTGCCATATGGTACAGAATATCATGATGATGAAGATGAAGATTATCTTGATGGATTTGATTCCGACCATAGTTTGCCTGAATATGGATAATAATTGTACCCAAGATATGATTTGATCTTTGTAAGATATGTCTTTGTGGGCTCTCTGATGAATCTCCACTGTGTAATAGCTTTAGGTACATTAATGATGTATTGTGGACTTTATTTGGTTTCTGTATCTTGCTTTGTGTCATTTCTTTAGTGGGTTCTTTTTTAAAAGAATATCCATAGTGTACAAATGGGCCACCTTTTAGTGCGAATGTCTCTTCGTGAGTTACCCAAAAGATAAATATGCTCCAACAGTCAGTCGTGACATTGTAAGGAAGCATCTTTGTGCCTTGTGAGTCATCACTTTTGGTATAGACAGCCTCTAGTGGACTAAAAAGTAGAATCTCCGTGCTCATGAGTCATCGATCCTTCTCATGCTAGAATCCTTTATTTTTTGTATATATAGACGAGCAAGGAATCATTGGATTCATTCGTTGTTGGAGACTACGAGTGAGTTCTAATTTTGAGTCTGTAAGTCTGAGTGTTCGGAAAACGAGCGAAGAATTGCTTCGGCGTTCTTGAGTTTCCGAGTTTTGAGTCCGAGTCTGTAATCTCTTTATGAGTGTTTCTATTGGTTCCTAAGTTCTGCATTATAATATAATCCAAGTTATTGACCTTGAGTTTTGGTATTCCGCAATATCTTTATGAGTGTTTCTATTGGCTCCTGAGTTCTGCATTATAATATAATTTGAGTTCTTAACCTTGAGTTTTGTTATTCTGCATATAATGCAGAATAACAAAACTCAAGGTCAAGAACTCAGATTATATTATAATGCAGAACTCAGGAGCCAATAGAAACACTCATAAAGAGATTACAGACTCAGACTCAAAACATGGAAACTCAAGAACGCCGAAGCAATTCTCTACTCATTTTTCGAACACTCAGACTTACAGACTCAAACTCAGAACTCACGCGTAAGCTCCAAATCCGAATGAATCCAATGATTCCTTGCTCATCTATATATACAAAAACTAAAGGGTCCTAGCACGAGAAGGATCGATGACTCATGAGCACGGAGATTCTACTTTTTAATCCAGTAGAGGTTGTCTGTACCAAAAGTGATGACTCACAAGGCACGAAGATGCCTCCTTACAATATCACGACTGACTGTCGGAGCATCTTTAGCTTTCAAGTAACTCACGAAGATACATTCGCACTAAAAGGTGGCCCATTTGTACACTATGGATATTATTTTCAAAAAGAACCCACTAAATAAATGACACAAAGCAAGATATGGAAACCAAATAAGGTCCGCAATACATCATTAATGTACCTAAAGCTATTACACAGTGGAGATTTGTCAGAGAACCCAGTAAAGACATATCTTACAAAGATCAAATCATATCTTGGGTACAATTACTATATATAGTCAGGTAGACTATGGTCGGAATCAAATCCATCAAGATAATCTTCATCTTCATCATCATGATATTCTGTACCATATGGTAGGATTGGTAAAATCATCCACAGAGGGGGGTTTTCTCTGAAACATGCCGAAAAAGGAGAATATTGGAACAATTGCAGTCTGGCATATTCAGGAACAGAAATTTCTCCAAAATATTTATTATTGATGGCAATTCTGGATTCATCATCTTTGATCACTTCGATGACGTCTGAACCTCACCAAAGTATGTCGAACTGAAATACACTGCCAGAATCAGCTCCTGCTGTTAACTCATGTTCCAAGACTGAAATGAACCAAGATGGTCCATAATGTTCAAGAGCTGTAATGCGAGGAACATATTGGAAGAGGAGAATTTTTAACCAAGGGCTCCAATGTCTGTAAGCACTCTGGATATCATCACAATAAAAACATATTGTGATCTTGTCATGGGCTCGAGCAATTTTGTGGATGGCATAATAATCAATCCATCTGATGTATGGATCAAATATGTATGCAAATTATTGGCGAATCCCTGAGAAAGGAAGAAAATGTCCAATAACCAGATTGACATTGTTTATTTTAAGAGCAGGGTTGGGATGATTGACCACTATGTCATAACTATGCCTTCCTTATAGAGAATTTACTCTGTCCTGAAGAATTCGTTGTTGGATTTCAAAGGGTAAGCTTTGAATCTTTAGGTGAAAACATTCTTCACATCCATAGATGCATTCATGGCAGATAAGAATTGGATCATTTGTAGATGAAGATGATTCTCCTTTAGTGAAGACTTTGATATCCCTGAAAATTGATCCTTCTCGAGTAAGCATATCAGCAAGATGGTTATCTTTTCCAGCTTTATAAATGATTTCAAAATCAAAACCTTGTAACCATACTTCCCATCCGAGAAATCTGGCATTACCATGTTCTAAAAGTATTTGGTTACCAAGCATGCCCTTCATATGTTTTAAATCTATTCTGACTGTAAAACAAACACTCTTAAGGAAGAGTCTAAATCGATGAATACCCTTTTTAACAGCCATGATCTCTTTGTGTGATGAAGGATATTTAAGATCTACTTCACAAAATGTTCCTGAGGTATAGCCACATACCTCTTCTTTCTTAGAATGCTTTTGCAACAGAACTGCTGCCCAAACTTGATCAGAAGTATCAGTCTCTAATATGAAAGGAAGATCTGGGACTGGAAGAGCAAGAGGAGGAAGCTTCTGAATATTTGCTTTGATTATTCTGACTGTGTCAGTCATGGCCGGCACCCATTCTGTTCCAGGCTTTAGCCTTTTCTGTAGCAACTTTGTATCCTTTGCTTGTGCCTGGTAGAATTGTATGATGTAATTTAAGCAACCAAGAAAGCACTGAACCTGCTTTGTATCTTGCAATTTGTGAGGGAATTCCAAGAGTTTCTGCAAGACATGTGGCTGCAGAATTATTTTTCCTTATGAAATATGGAGACCTAAGAACTCAATGGAGGTCTTAGCGATAACAAATTTATCTGGCGATGACGAAAGTGCTATCCCATGCTTGAAAACAACATTATAAAACTGTTCTAAATGCAGCTTATGTTCTGCTATATCTCTGCTAAAAATAAGTAAATCATCAATATATACAATAAAAAATTCCAAGTGATGGAAGATATCTTCCATTCTTTTTTGGAAATATGATGGAGCATTCTTTAAGACAAAAGGCATTACTATCCACTCATATTGGCCATGAGGGACTATGAATGCAGTTTTATACCTGTCTTCTGGAGCTATACCAATTTGCCAGAAGCCACTCTTGAGATCAAATTTATTGAACACATTTGCCTTTGCAATTTTTGACAAGATCAAATCTTTGTGGGGTAGAGGGTACCTGATTGGTTCTAATGCTTTGTTTAGTTCATCATAATTAACTACCAATCTTTTCTTACCTCTTTGCTGCTCAGAATGCTTTTTGACATAAAATGTTGGGCAAGCCCAAGCACTTTTACATGGTTTTATCAGCTTTATGTCTAACAACTGCTAGATTTCTTCCTTACAAGCTTGTTGTTCTGTAGGGCTCATGTTGTTAGCCGAGGCTTTTGTGGCTTGATTTCGACATTCTGTTTATATGGTAGAGTGACATAGTATTTCTCTCTTTTCGAGAAAGCATCTGGATGATCAGAAGTACATTCTTTCTGCAATATCTGGACCACATCTGCAAGTATATCTTGACCATGTAGATCTGCATGTTTAACAATCTTCTTTATTTTGGCCAAATCTTTAACTGACTCTTCAACAATGTCTAGCTTTTCAGGAGAAATCCTGATGGTGAAAGCAGACTTTACTGGAACGGAGGTCACAGTTCCCTAGACTGTGAAACCAACTTAATCCTCTCTAACTTCCATTGGCAGGTGTTTCTTGACAAAATCTTGTCGTAGTAATATATCATCTCTTGTATCTAGACAATATAAAGTAACATATGTCTTAACCTTCCCTAACAAAATAGGAAAATCTAGAGCAATAAAATTTACCTTGATGAGTTCTTTGTTTACTTCCCTGAAATGAATAGAGATAGGCTGCCAAAAGTCTTCTGGAATGGCTTTATATTTACAACAACTGTTCATGGCGCCTGTATCTACTTGTGCATCCAAGTCGTAAGCTTTATACCCTTCTGTTTTGATCTATATAGGGACAACCATGCGATCTCCTAAACTCTTTTGTTCAGGGACTGGTTCCTCTGCAGGTTCGGGAACTGGGGTAAAGCTGTGAGCTTTTCTCATTGTTAACTAGATATATTCAGAATTTAATTCATCTAGCTGATGTAGAGATTCTTGTATGCTTGTTGCTAGATTTGCTAATTGTTCTCTATCTCTTTTTACTTTGTTTTCAAAGAAAACAAATTTTCTGAGAAGATCGGTCTCACTTGAATCTGAAGTTTCATATGTAGGGCCTGACTGTGGAGATTCTGGTAACTTTTTTGTCAACTCATCAATTTTTTCTTGTAGTCCTCTCCTGATTATGATCAGGCCTAGAGAAAGACTAGCTTTTTTCTCATCTAACTCTTCTATCTGATTCTTGATAGAAGCAAATGTGAACATAAAACAATCACTAACAAAAGTTTGATCACCATCAGAGCTATCTGGAGAATCAATGGAAAGCTTGTGAAGATCTAACTCTTCGGAGCTAGAGTTATACTCGGAATCACTAGCTAACTCATGGATTGAGAATACTTCATCTTCTGATTGTAATTCAGAGACCAAATCCCAATCAGCAGGATTGTATTATGTTGTGAAAACTTCGCAAAGTTTATTCTGAAACTTTGTCTTCTTTTCTAGACACTTGTTTGCCCAATGGCCTAGTTTTCCGCAAATATAACAAGTAGACTTCCGAAGTGGTTGGGTCCTCTTTTTGAAAACAAACCTTCTTTGTTTATTTGGAAAGAAAGGTTTTTTAGGATATGAAGAGACTTTTATGGAGGAAGAATGAAATTGGAAACGGGCTTGTGTATGGGATCCACTGGATTTCTTTGAATGGTGGGTGCATGTAGATGTAGCTGCTTTATGAGGACGAGGCTTGAAACAACCATAACTCGTAGTTTCTTGAAATTGCTGACAGGCTGACTGTGAAACAAAAAAAAAAAATTTGAGGTTTTTCTGTGTCTTCATGGCAACACATTATTTTTGCAAGGTTGTTAACACATGTTGATGCAAACCAGTGAGTGAAAGGTCTTCAATCTTTACATGATGATCAGACAAATAGGTATTTACAAGAATTGGTATTTTACCGAGGAGAGAGGCAAGATAATGGCGAAGATAGGTGACATTTTGATGATCTGTGATTTTATACAACATGGTCTGCATTGTACAAAAATATTCTTGGAGAAGACTTATATCACATAACTTCTGAGACATGTATAATTGAGCAGTATGGGATGCATAAGGAGGTAATGCACCAAGAAATTCATTAGCAAGGGCTTGGAACAAAGCTTCCAAAGGATCATTATCCTCTAACAAATGTTCTTTTTATTCTTCTGAAAGTTTTTCCCACCATAGCTTTCCTATTCCTGTAAATGCCCAAGTAAGCTGTGTGGCTATATCTTTCCAGGATGCTTTAGTTTCTGCTTTTCTCTGGAATGCCCATGCATTTATCTTCTGAAACAAATTTAGAATCTAATCATTCTCCATGCAATCAAAATTAATAATTAGTGTGTTACCAAAGCCTTTGGACGGATCTTTGGAATAATTTTTGATATCTACATTTTTCAATTCATTTGTCCATTTGTTGAATGGACTGCGAAACTTGTTGTGACTGACATCTTGTCCTGATACCCTTCTAGCTTGATTTTGGAAGAAATGTGACTCAGTCCTATTTATTTTTGAATTACTAGAAGCTTCACCTATCTCAGAGTCCATAGAGATAGTGGAGGTAGCCATCTTGATTTCATGACAAACAAGTGAGAGTGCTTTTTGTTTTAACAATTCATACTTTTCTCTAGCCAATTCAGCACCATGCTAAAATCACTGCAGTCGATGTGGACTTAACTGCTTCAGGAACTTCTGGGAGCTTGAGCTACCAGAGTGATATTTAAATTTATAGCCTTCTTGGTTGATTTGGCTATACTCTGGAGGAGAAGTGTTAGGAACCTATGTCAACCCTTCTCTTTACTATGTTAGTATATTGTTGTTGGACGCATATGCTTTGTAAGTCGTCCCGTAGTATTTGTTGATCCGTAGTTTATATTAGCCCATAGTATTGACCCATAGTATTGGACGCATATGCTTTGTAAGTCGTCCTGTAGTATTATATGTCCCATGGTTTTGACTCATAGTATTGGGCATAGACTTAGTATATAAGTGTGTGTTGAGGTCATTGAAGGCACCATGAAGTTAATTGTATTGAGCTTGCTCAAAGGAGGTTTCCCCCTCGAAGTGGCCCGAGATCAATATAAAAGTGATTCTGTTCTATTATTTCTGATATCTCGTGTATTTTCATTAACTAATTATTACAGGTTCATCACATCTGGTATCAGAGCACTTTCTTGGGCTCGTTGGGTGGAATTTCTGCCAAAAATTTTTTTTGCATCTGTTGCAGCTTCGGATTTGGGAATAATCCCTATCCGCTTAACTGTGGGAAGTACTTGGGCATAATCCCTAAAACTCATTGTGAGGAGTACCACAGGAACCCCAAAGTAGATGGCCCATTGAGAGGACCTGCCAGCAAAAAGGGCAACGACCCCTACCTGATTGACTAGTTCCCACCCGTGAGGTAAACTAAGAGCTGTCGTTTGTGGCAAAGCGGTTATCAATTTTACCTGAGCCGTGGAGTGAGGGGTACTGCCCCAATACGCAAGATGTCAGATAGGAATGGTGGCCGAGTGAAACACCTGAACTGTTAGGAAGCTGCACATACCTAGGGTCCATATCTATTTTCAGTTGAACTATTGCCGATCAATTCCGCTCTAGATCTAGCCGTTTCAAATCTATTTTTAAAGTCGTTCCAGATCTAGTCGCCGTTTCAGATCCAGCCATTTTCGATCCCTTCTGCACTGTTGCAGATCCATTTGTTGCAGACCCCTTCCACGCCGTTGTTGCCAATCCATTTCTGGAAAAAAAAAAAAAAAAGTTTTTTCCCCATATCTCCCTTATTTTCACTTTGTTTCCCTTGAAATTTTTGAGGAAACCCTGTCATCCCATTCTGCATCTTTCATTCTTGAGAACCCTCTCCCCAATTCCCCTTCCCAAATCCTGAAATCCCACATTTGTCTATTTTTAGGGTTTTCCATAACTTCCTCAGATTTCACCCAATCACCTTCAAATTTTACCACAGAGTTCCTTTCTGACTTCTGCTTCTTTGTCCCTCTCTGCCCAATTTTCTCATTCTATCACCCCGCTTCTGAAATCTCCCTTTTTTCCTTCTTGTCCTTTCGACAGTGTCCAAAATCTAGTCAAACCCCAATTACCCATCCGATTGTTTCCCCAATCCAAATTTCCCTTTACTAAATCAGCTTTTGTTTGTGTTTTTCTACCCATTCTACCCAAAAAAAAAAAAAAACCTAGTTATGGTTTTCACCCGTGCAGGAGCACATACCATGGAGGAAGCACTTGCAGCCATCCAAGCCAAACTCCAAGATCTGGATGAAAAATTTCTCAGCCTCCATCTTCAGCATTCAGCCATGAACAATACCAGACAACCAGAATCTTTTGCAGCCACCGGGTTTTCTGCTTCTAGCAATTTTAGTGGGTCGAAGCTTGATTTTCCTCGCTTCAATGGTACTGATCCGACTGGATGGATATACCGAGCAGAACAATATTTCAGTCTGCATAATACTTTTGATGTTCATAAAGTTCCACTTGCATCCTTTCATTTGGAACAGGAAGCCCTTCAATGGTACCGTTGGTACATCAAAGCTCATCCTGAGCCAAACTGGACAGATTTTTGCCAACTCATTTTGCCACGATTTGGTCCTAGTGCTTTTGACGACTTCAAAGGAGCACTCACTAAACTTCACCAAATTGGCACAGTGAGAGAGTATCAGATGGAATTTGAGAAACTAGCCAATCACACAGAAGGATTGTCTGATGAATTCTACAGGAGTTGTTTTATCAATGGTCTCAAGGATGAAATCCGCTCAGAGATCAAAATGTTTTGTCCCAACACAATGATGGAAGTCCTAGGGTTGGCTAAGTTGGCCGAGGACAAGATCGCAGCTGAACAATGCTCCAAACCCACCTTTGTTCCCTTCAGAAATATGGGTTCCCAACGACCTCCCATCACGCCTGCTCCTCAACCAACTCTTATCAAGCATTTGTCTAAAATAGAAATGCAGGCACGCCGAGAAAAAGGGCTTTGCTATAATTGTGATGAGAAATTCACTCAGGGACATAGATGTGTTCAACAAAAGCTCTATCTCTTGGATGTGGATTCTCCGCCTGCCTTAGAACTTAGTGAAGAAGCTACAGATACAGTAGATGATCCGGTCGACATGCAACACCCGCCTGTTGACACTCCATCTCAGGACGACCCACCCTAGATCTCTCTCCATGCTGTAACTGGCGTCACCACCCCACAAACAATGCGGGTAAGGGGACACTTCAAGAAGCTCCCTCTTGCCATACTCATTGATTCTGGTAGCACTCATAACTTCATTGACCCTCGAATTTCCAAACAGGCTGATTGTTTTGTCCATCCTTGCTTCATCTTTGAAGTCATGGTTGCCAATGGGGGCACCTTACCTTGCAAGGGGAAGTGTCACAATGTGCGTATCTCTATGGAAGATTATAACCTACGCTCCGACATGTTTGCCTTGTCCTTAGGCGGATGTGATGTGGTTTTGGGCGTTCAATGGTTACGCACACTTGGCCCCATCTTATGGGATTTTGCTGAACTTTGGATGTAGTTTAAATTCAATGGGGCACAACACATATTTAGGGGCTTACAACTAGCGTCTCTCTGCATCATCAATTCACATCGCCTGGAAAAAATCCTTAAGAAGAATTCACATGGTGTCATCGCTCAGCTCAATTCCATTCAGATGCACCCATCAACAGTCTCCACTACTTCCTTGGATAGATATGCAGGTATCTTTGCTGAACCAATGAGCTTGCTGCCTTCAAAAGACCTTTCCAGTAAGAATGTAGCCACATCTACCTCTCAGTAGGAAATGATGGCTATTTTGCATGCAGTACAGAAGTGGCAGCCATACCTATTAGGCAATTATTTCTGCATCAAGACTGATCTCCTGAGTCTGGAAAATTTTCTGGAACAATGGGTCTCCTCCCCAACACACCTACAATGGGTTATCCAACTCATGGGTTATCCCTATGTGATCACTTACAAGAAGGGTAAGGACAATATGGTGGAAGATGCTCCTTCTCGCACAATTGATGACCCAGTTTCTCTTACAGCTCTTTCTCTGCTTGTTGCAAATTGGTTGCAATATGTTCAACAGGGCTATCTCTTCTATGAACTCCATGCTTCTTCACCAACAGGGCACTCTGGGTTCTGCAAAATCTATGACCAGGAACAATGTAACTTCTTTTGGCCAGGATTAAAAATGACAATTCAACAGATGGTGGCTAACGATGATACTTTCCAATTCAACAAGGGGGAACTGACACTCCTTTCGGGATTGATCAAACCCTTGCCCATCCCTACACAGCTTTGGCCAACTATTTCTATGGATTTCCTAGCAGCACTCTGGTGGTACAATACCACATCTCAAAGGACACCATATGAAGCAGTCTATGGACAAACACCGTCAGTTCTTCTTCCATACACCCTTAGTAGCTCCTAAGTTCAGGAAATTGACTCGGTTCTTCGAAACCGCGATCATATTCTTCTCATTTTGTAGGACAATCTTCACATGGCCAAATTCGCCTGAAACAACAAGCCGATCAGCACCGTTCTGAGTGCATTTTCCATGCAACTGACAGGGTTCTTCTTCATCTACAGCCTTCCAAGCAATCCTCCTTAACACTCCAAAGGCGTCAGTGGCCCGAAATGCAAACCGAGGATGCTACCGAGGAACCACTCCTTCAGATTCTGCAGCAATTTCTCCAACCAAAGCTTTGAGGACAAAGATTTTTCTAAGGGAGAGGGGATGTTAGGAACCTATGTCAACCCTTCTCTTTACTATGTTAGTATATTGTTGTTGGACGCATATGCTTTGTAAGTCGTCCCGTAGTATTTGTTGATCCATAGTTTATATTAGCCCATAGTATTGACCCATAGTATTGGACGCATATGCTTTGTAAGTCATCTGTAGTATTATATGTCCCATGGTTTTGACTCATAGTATTGGGCATAGACTTAGTATATAAGTGTGTGTTGAGGTCATTGAAGGCACCGTGAAGTTAATTGTATTGAGCTTGCTCAAAGGAGGTTTCCCCCTCGAAGTGGCCCGTGATCAATATAAAAGTGATTCTGTTCTATTATTTTTGATATCTCGTGTATTTGCATTAACTAATTATTGCAGGTTCATCACAAGAAGAAGGGGCTGGAAGTGCTGACTGTAGATTCTCTACAGATCTTGTAATAATATCTAGACCAGCTTCTATTTCTGACAGCTTGTTTGTCTGTTCTTTTTGGGCTTTTACTAGAGAATCAACAGAACTGGTAATGTGAATTAAAGATCCATGCAAAGTCTGCAGATGAGCTTTGAGCTCAAGAACATCTCTAGCAACATCATCCAAATTTTGGGCTATACATACAGACTGGAAATTTGGCATAATTGGCATAATATTACATTAATTTACTAAATTTTTACACTGTAGATGGATTTAGAGACACAGGTTAGTGTCGAAACATGATGCCATAGACGAACCTATTGATATTTTTTACAAGATCATTTCATCTATATCATCACATCTATTTCGATGTTCTTATAATTTCCATATCTTATTCACCATTTTTGCTTTTGTATTATCCCTTCTATAGATCTTCCAAGTTGCATCATGTGCATCATCATAGTGTGGTCGAGCCAAGTCTTGGATATTTGTTGTCTTTCTCTCTCGACGTTTCTATGTCATAAATTTAGATCCATTTTGTTTGTCTCTTCATAAAGGTCGCGTTCATTTTTTTTTGAACAAAACCATCATTGTTTGACCCTCTCGGCAGTTTGTTAAAGTTTCAACATGTTCATATATTTTGTGTCTTATTAACTAAAAATGGTCAATTTCACAACCCATATTGATTCTCCATATGCATACATTCATCATGGTTCTCCTTATGCCCGAGTTTGGAAAGTTCTAAAGTTCCCCTTGGGTCTCTCCCTTGCAAAAAATGGCCAATATCCTCCATTTTGAAAAGAAAGAAAAAACCTCCCTTATTGTAAAATTCTTTAAAAAAAAGAGTTACCATGATTCTAATATTTCGTCACATTGACATTGAATAAATAAATTGTTAATGGTGTAAAATAAAACTCTAAAAGAGAAAATGGATACACAACATTATATCAAGCAAATAAAAAATAAAAAACCATTCAATTATAAAATATAGTTTTCGTGTGTGTGTGTATAATAAATTTTAAAAAAACATATAAAAATTATTATTATTATTTAATTAGAAAAAAGAGGGAAAGATTGTACATAGGGATAAAATTAATTTCCTACATGAATTTGGGAAATATATAATATATATTTCTAATATTTATATATATTAATATTAATATTAATAGATATAAAATAAATTAAAAAAACATATAAAAATTACTATTATTTTTAATTAGAAAATGCGGGAAAGATTGTGCAAAGGAATAAAATGAATTTCCTTCATGAATTTGGGAAATTTGGGGTTATATTAGGGTAATTAAGGGGCATGGTCATGATGTGCACATCCCGGGAAAATTGGAGGGTGAAACCTATGAAGGTTAAACAAATCGTGGTCTATAGTTTTTTCAAAGTGTTTGAGCTGCTTTCCGAGGGTTTCGCACACAATTTTGAAGTCTTGTTCAACTTCTCAAAGAAACCCTTGTTTCTGAGCATCATTATTAAATATCCTGGTATAAGTCCTGGTTTTCCCTCTATAGTTTCTTTTGCAGTTTCCTTAGTTGTTTTCCCTAATTAAAATCAAATTCGCTATGATTTTGTCGAATGCCATTGCCATTTCTCAGTAAAATGTTTATTTGATTGAAATGGAAATCCTTGTAAATATTGTGGGCGGGTTTTTGGACTGCAATGCTCTGCAGATAAGGAAGCCAGAGATGCAAGTTGAAACAAGAGTTATTTTCTAAATATGTATTTACGGCTCTATTCTCAAGTTTAAAGGATTGGATTGATTCTTAATGTGCAAAATCCAATAAAAAAACCCTAACTGTGATTTTTTAAAATTCATGCTCATCGTTCTATGAACAAAATCTTGGGCTGTACCGCACATTTTAATTTATTATAATTATTAAAACTACAAGATCCTGGATAAAGAAAAGCTTGTTTATAAATACCAAGTAGATTGTAAAAAAACACAGATTTCGAGTTTTCCATCTGTATTTCATACATCGAGTAGGTTTTGTTTTCTTGCATAAAATGTGGATGGTGTTTCATGTGTCATTTCAATGTTAAGATCTTGGATTTATATTATAATTTAACATGTGGAACATAACCTTTTTAAAATAAAATTTAAAAAAAAAAACGGAATAAAAATTTGTTTACAGAAAATGCTTGTAAAAATATTCAAGTAGTAGTGGCTTCCTTGAATGTTGAGGATAAGCTGCATTGATAATAATTTGAAGCATTCAACACACTTCCATAGTGAAAAAGCATCCAGGATGAAAAACCTACGTTAATATTGTTGAGCACACAACTATATCTATTGTTAAGAATATTATCACTGGAAGATGAGAAGCAGAAAATCCATCAAATGAATTACAAATTGGTTAGCACCATCCTAAACTTCAATTCGTACAATATTTTTTAAGTCAACACAATACTTGTTTTCTTTTCTACAAGCAACCAATGCAATGTCACCACCAATGGTTAGATCTTATACTCATCAAACCTCTGCAAATTTTCATTCGTCTTCCATCAGAGTATTATTACAATATCTTCCCTACTTGGAGCTAAGATGATTTGTATGAAAACCTGGCCCATCCTGCAAGAAGAATAGAGCAGACTGGAAATTTTCATTAATGGACACTTGTATTTTGTATATGAATAAAATAATTGTTGTCTGCTGCCATCAACTTCACTGAATTTGTTTTCATAGAATCACTTCCATCTACTATCAACTTCACTGAATTTGTTTTCATAGAATCACTGCCACCTTCTATCAACTTCACTAAATTTGTTTTCATAGAATCACTGCCATTTGATGCTGCCATAAAAGTTCAAGGATTGGGGCATGAATAAGTCTGTGTTTCTGCACCTAATTAGGGGATAGCATAGCCAATACGCAGGATGGTCCCCAATCCTTTCTCTTTTAATGATGTGGTAGTGAGGCATAATCCACCAGTTTATCAGCTAAAGGGGAATATTATTGCACAAGTTTTAGTTGAGTCTATATAGCCTGAATACAATAGGATTTGGGTTTTCGAGTAGAAATAAGAGATGTCTAAAAAAAGTAGATGGTAACCTGGGACCACTGAAAAGAAGGAATTTATTATCAAGATCCTAGATAAATAAAAGATCCTCAAACACAATATGGTGAAGAAGGTACAATCTAAAGACCTGTAGTAATACCCTCTCTTCTATCATGATACTTCATTTCTAATTTTCCGGACTGGTGTAATGATCCCAAAAATTTGAAACTAGAATTTAGTGCACCAACATTCAACGATATAGGAAGTCAGATTAAATATTTGACCCAATTTCAAAATCTTTCTCATCTAGTGATAAGTTCAAAATGAATTAAATTGACTACATATGGTCTTTTGGAATAGGTATTTTGTTTTTTCTTTTCCAATTAAAGAGCCACGATATACTTTGTATATTTTCAATATGACATGCTGCAAGTCTCTTTCAAGTCTTCATCTGGTTCAAAGTTAACCACATATTGTCAATGGGGATTAGAGAGACTTTGATGGTATTTTTCTTTTTAAATTTTAGCATCACTTGGATTGAAGCCATCCGGCACAGGTGTATCTTCACAATGAAAACAAAATAATAAAAAATGTTGGAAGAAATCACCAACAAATCTAGGAACAGTAAAATTGTGACATCCAGGAAGACTCCATAATAATCAATTCAGTGTATGGTACATATAAATCAATATAAAAAAATTGTTATTCCCACGTTTGGATATACTTTCGTTCATATTCAATTATATATATTTATCTACTGCGATCTGCTCTATATTAACTTACATCTTCCAAGGAAATCTGATCTATATTATCTTCTAGTAAATAAGAAACACAACCCAGTGGACTTTAGAACCTTGTAACATTCAGCAAGGCATACACACAAATATTTTAGTATACCTCTATATATTCAAATATTATAACACGCTACATTTTTAAGTTCGTTGGGATGATATGGTAAATTATTGGATGTCCATGTGAGCAAATAAGATACGCAAAACCTATTTGTGGTATGATGGTAAATTTTTTGTCGAGAAAGAGTGTCACAGTAGGTAATTGTTTTCCTTTATTCTATGCGAAGAATAACTTGTGTGTTAAAGATTTAAACTTTGAATATGATCTTCTAATTGTGATAAAAAAAGGTTAGGTTTGAACCCTTATAATTATAAGTGTGTTCCAATTCTATTTTCATTTGCACCACAATATTCCAATGCGTAAAGATGTAATGTCCCTTCTTTAGAAATTTCCCAAAATGCTCAATTTCACCAAATTTCAACTCTAGGTATATGGTTTACAAATGATTCCAAACACCTCCAATTGCTTTGGAATGTGCCAAGGAATGCCATCAGGGGTTATAGGAGACATGAACAAATATATAAAACATATAAGCAAATGATATACCCATCCATGATCTGAAATTTTCAAGGGAAGAAGTTTCGGGAGAAGACTAGTCAATTTGGGAAGTGGAAATTCCCCCTAGGTCTTGTAACAAAATCTCTTCCAAATACTGTATGACCTTCACAAATTCTTGGTCTGAGACTTGGATTTGTTAAAGGAAATTAAGGAGATTATTTGTGTATAATTATATGTGGTTTTAAGTTCGAATAGGTATCTAGGATAAATTGAGGAATTTACTAGTAATTTTGAGGTTTAAACCCCAAAGGGTAGAGGTCACTAATGGATTCCCAAATGCAGTACGAGCCTCCCAAATTTCAGAAAAGAGACATGGATCAGATATATGACTTCAATGGGAACCCAAATGCAGAATTAATCAGTTCCTAAAGGCTTCTGCAACTTCCATAAAGCAGATGTTTGTATACTAGCTTCAACATAGGGGGAAATGATAGTAAATCTTCACAAATGGTTATGAAACTTGAGAATATTTCTCCAAATGCTTGTCTATTAAATATGAAAATTATTCAGCATATTAATGACACTCCATACAACATTGATATATCATATATTGACTGAACAATTCGAATTTGATACCACTTCAAGTGCAAATAACAAGGTATTGGGGAAATGACACCATTTATTCATAGTTTAGCATTTTTACATCAAATCTCTTGGAGTTTTGACCTGAGAGTATTCTGAGCAATAAATACATATTATATATATCATATTACAAATATATGGGTCCTCAAGAGCTATTCCAAAGAGTTCATCACCTCAACAAGTGCGCCTCTCCTCAAGGAGCAAGAATATGCCAAGAAATGGAAGAATGGTTGTAGAAGTAAGCTGAAAGAAATGTGACCATGAGCTTCCCTGTAGCTTCAACCTGTAACAAAATAATCCATTGTATCTCCAAATGAAAGGTCTTAATGGATTCTCCAATTTCCAATTAGGATGGGAATCTTTCACCCTCGAAATTGGTGCTAAGGCAAGTAGAATAGCACTCTACTAGCTCTCCTCTCCAAATGAAAAATATCAAATGATAAAAAGCCACTCTCCTTCTTTTTTCTTGACTTTTATAAACATCCAAAGACCTCCTTAGCTCTAATTCCATCCATGAGATTCATGCCAACTCAAATTAGGAAGAGATTCCAATGTATGCCACTTGTCCCTCCATTCCTAGCCTCCTCCTTCACTCAATTCGAATGGGTGACTCTTTGGATGCCCTAACTTCCTTGTGTGCCCTCTCGGAGGCTATTTTTAGCCCTGACATGTCATATATGACATATGTCAGCAATCAGGTCTGAACTTTGTCATAGGCGTCATAGAATCTTTATCATTGTTGTCATAGAAGTTGGGGATCTAGCTCCAAGTGTCACAAATCTTCTAAGATGCCTCTTCCTCTTCCATGAAAGTTTATCTTCCACTCCAACTCAACCTTATATGATTCATTCCATCAATAATACCTATTCAAATCCCCCAAGTATGTTACCCTTCCTCTTGAAATCAAATTGGTGAGAGAATAATGCCAAGCTTAGTGGGAAATGTTGCCACAAGTAGGTCCCACAACCTCTTATGTGCCCTCATGATCCAATGCCACCTTATTTTCTTTATTATTATTATCTATTTGACCAATTTAATGTGAATTTGTAAGTCTAAGGTCACTTTGGGTCTTGTAGCTCCTTCACTCCAACTTTTAATGCTTCCACCCCCAACCTAGGGACCTAGTAATTTTCCTCCATGATAATTTATTTGGATGCAAATATTACAAATTTGAATTGAGAGCTCTCTCTTAATGTGAACCACCTTGTCCATTTGGATCTAATTTTACATTATTACTAACTTGGACGCCATCCTTGGAAATTATTTTACCCTTAGCATCAATTTGACAAAGTATCATGAATATGGCCAAGGGGCTTAGGCCATTGTGACCCAATGCAAAATTTGGGACATGACAAATCCTCCCTTCCCAATATTCTTTGTCCTCAAGAAATTTAAAACATGGGTTTTGAAGAACCTGCTTTCTTTCCAAAACTTTGCTTCCAAAAATTTGCTTCTAAAACTTTGAGTAGTGGCACTCATGTACTGCAGTTGTGTGTTTCCAAAAGCAAGGATATTTGGGTTTGCTTTTTCATTTTGATATCCCCTGTAACATCGCCACTAAACACCAAAATTTTAATTAGATCCATCAAAACCAGTTTTGCACAATTACTCTTTACCTCTTTCATATTTGGAAACCCTTTATGATACCACAGCATAATTCTTTGAAGTTGCCACTGAGTTGCCCAACTTTGAGTCATCGAGATTCCATGAAGATTTTAAAGAGGAACCACCATGCTTGTTGCTGCACTACTCCGATTAAAATCACTTTATTAAGTGGGGAATCCATCTCCCATACTGCTTGTTTCCCCCAAAAATTGAAACCAATGAGACTAAAATTTATCCCAGGGTCCCATTGCTTGTATTGCACTAAAATAATTAGGAGTTCTCTCCAACCAATACCATTAGGAAAGAGAATTCATAGATCCCATTTTCTTGTATGAATTCTTCCAAACATCATGAGTACAAAATATATATCATCAAATTACATAACAACATAATAAAAATGTACATCAAGGAGGTGCCTCATCAAAGAATCATGAAATTACTTATACCTCCAAGTAAGTAGACCACCATTTGCCAAGTGCATACAAGATTCAAGTGACCAATCAAATCTGCTCCAATGACATAGGTGAGGATCCCATGTCATATAATGCTGCTCCAAAAGGATGTAAGATGCATCAAAATAATAAACCATGTGTTCTTTCATCCAAGAAGTGAATGAAGAACCTCCACTACAATCTGAACCAAGTAGGGAACAAAGAAAACAATGAGCCTTCAAGGGGCTCATATAATTACCATGTGTGCATCCATGAACATGTGAATCATCAAGAAATAACAAAGGATGTTGCTTCCAATAAGAATTTTCTCCAATCATATATCTCTTCATCCAAGTAGTGGATGAAGCTCCTCCAATATCACTTGAACTAAGCAAGGAGCATGGAAAATCATAAGTCTTCAAGTGACTCAAGTGAACATCATAAGTGCATCCATGTAGATGTGTTTTATCATAAGTTAACAAGGGATGTTACTGCAAATGTAAATAATAAATGGATCTAATAATGTCATCATATAAAGGATATATATGAGTTCCATACTCCTCATGTGGCACCATAAAAAATAAACCTTTCACCCATACTTCCTTAGGATGAATGGTGCAAAATATGGAAGTGTAGGATGCAGGAGAATGAACCAACTCACCCGAATGATCAAAAGGTGCAGAAGTGTCCTCATTTGAATTCTCCATAAGGGTAGGATCATGCACCTCCCTCAGAAGTGCAAAAAACTCCTCATAGGTTCATTCCAAGGTAGTGGAATCATACACTTCTTCAAAAATTGTGTCACCATTTCCAAGAGGAAACTCAAGTTCCTCTTCCACCACATCAAGTGCTTGGATATCATAAAGATCATATTCAAACACATAAAGACCCTGCAAATTTCCATGTTTCTCATGATATACCATGTCATGAGAATCCTCTATGCAATCTACCATCTGAAAATTTGAAACATAGGAGGAAGAACAAGTATATTGCAACCTTTCAAGAAGTTGCTCATTTTGGTTTTTTATTTTATGAATATCCTCATCATTCTTCAAGTATGCATCATGTAACAATTCATTAAACTCAACAAAATTGTTTCTATCAAAAAGAAAAGACATGAAATTACCTTTGATGTTGCACATTTCTTTTTGAATCTTCTCCATGTATTCAAGGAAGGATGGATCCTTCAATGAAGAAACCTTCCAACAAGAATTTCACACTAATGCTTGAGTGTCATGGAGCATGCTAAGGGTCTCTTGGATCTTCTTTACATTCATCTTTAATGACCCTTCAAGAAAAAGAGGCTCTTGCAACTGAACCTCTTCATCTTCTTCCTTCTTACTTGGACCAACTTCATGAAGCTCAAGTGGTGATGGGGAAGTTGATCTTGTTTCTTCTTCAACTGCTACAAAGTCTTAATTTCCATGCTTAATGGAAGTTTGTCTTGCAGCAACACTTTCAAAAGTGATCTCTATGTCACCAACATAGAGGTGTGAGCACCCATCAGTAGGTACTCCTTCATAGTTCAAGCATCCATCAGTAGATGCTCTTTGAGTCATGTCCAAGGAAGGGAAATTTTTAAGGGTGAAATTTCGTCAATTGGCTATTTTTTGGGCATTTTTTCAAAAATAAATTTGCTATTTGGTCATTTTTAGTCTCTAATATCGCCTATATTTACATAAAATATGTTTTTTTATCATAATATTTGCCAAAATTTACAATTTTCAATAGTAAATTGTATGTTTCATATTGGATATTTGCCTACCATTCTATATATATGTTTTTCCCAATCTAAAATAATCGCCTAGAATACTATACTTAAGTATACTTTTATAATCCTTAAAAAATACTCTAGTCCAAGGTAGAATGTGTCTCAAAATGATATTCAATATTTTCAATAGAGTCTTCTTCATGTTCATGTGATGTCTCTTCATATTTGGAATCTCTTTTTAAGGAAAACCCAAAAACTCTCTTCAAGTAGGAAATACATGCATTTCCTGAAGCTTCATATATTTCATTGCTCTTTTCACTCACACACATATGATTTTCTCTCCAAGGCATTTTACAAGAATGGCATAAACCTTTCTTCACTAGCTCCACATCTTCATCTTTGGGCCTATTTGAAAATACCCAATCAACAAATTCTTCGAAAGGAGGGGCCTTTTTTGTATATCCCTTATACAAGTCAAGATATGTCCGATATTGTTGGGGCAAGGTTTTATATGTTGCTCTCCACCTTTCTTACTCATTCATAAAATTATCCTTTAGTAGTGTGACACGCTCATATTTATCATACATAGGGTCATGATAATAATCTTCATTCCTCATGAAATTGTAAGAAGTGTTGCATGGTGGCACATCTTCCTCATACCATTCACATTCTCTTTCATATTGCCCATAATCATCTGCATACTGCTCATAAGCATTGTACTCATAGGATTCATCATAATAGTAAGACATGGCTGCAAATTATTCTTAAACATATGATATTAATTCATAGGTGCAAGGACCATGCTCTGATACCACTGTAATGTCCCTTCTTTAGAAATTTCCCAAACTGCCCAAATTCACAAAATTTCAACTCTAGGTATATGGTTTACAACTAATTCCAAACACCTCCAATTGCTTGGTAATTTGATGAGGAAGGTCATGAGATGTTATAGGACACATGAACACATATATAAAACATATAAGCAACTGATATACCCATCCATGATCTGAAATTTTCAAGGGAAGAAGTTTCGGGACAAGACTAGTCAATTTGGGAAGTGGAAATTCCCACTATGTCTTGTAACAAAATCTCTTCCAAACACTATACGAACTTCTAAAATTATTACTCTGAGACTTGGATCCGTTAAAGGACATTAAGGAGAGTATTTTTTCATAATTATGTGGTTTTAAGGTCGAATAGGTATCTAGGAGAAATTGAGGAATTTACTAGTAATTTTGAGGTTTAAACCACCCAGGTTAGAGGTCACTAATGGCTTCTCAAACACAGTAGGAGCCTCGTAAATTTAAGAACAGAGACATGGATAAAATATATGAATTCAATGGGCACCCAAATGTAGCATTAATCATTTCCTAGAGGCTTCTTAAACTTCCATAAATCATATGTTTGTATACTAGCTTCAACATAGGGGGAAATGATAGTAAATCTTCACAAATGGTAATGAAACTTGAGAATATTGCTCCAAATTCTTGTATAATGAATATGAAAAATATTCAGAATATTAATGACACTCCATACAAAATTAATATATCAGATATTGACTGAACCATTCGAATTTGATACAACTTCAAGTGCAAATAACAAGGTATTGGGGAAATGACACCATTTATTCATAGTTTAGCATTTTTACATCAAATATCTTGGAGTTTCAAAATGAAAGTATTCTGAGCAGTAAATAAAGATTATATATATCATATTAGAAATATATGGGTCCTCAAGAGCTATCCCAAAGATTTCATCACCTCAACAAGTGTGTCTCTCCTCAAGGATAAAAAATATGCCAAGAAATGGAAGAATGGTTGTAGAAGCAAGCTGGAAGAAATGTGACCACGAGATTCCCTATAGCTTCAACCTGTAACAAAATACTCCATTACAGCTCAAAATTAAAGTTCTTAATGGCCTCTCTAATTTCCAATTAGGATGGGAATCTTTCATCCTCAAAATTGGTGCTAAGGCAAGTAGAATAGCACTCTACTAGCTCTCCTCTCCAAATGTAAAATATCAAATGATCACAAGCCAATATCCTTCTTTGTTCTTGACTTTTATAAACTTCCAAATACCTCCTTAGCTTGAATTCCATCCATGATATTCATGCCAACTCAAATTAGGAAGAGATTCCAATGTATGCAGCTTGTCCCTCCATTCCTAGCCTCCTCCTTCACTCAATTCGAATGGGTGACTCTTTGGCTTCCCTAACTCCCTTGTGCGCCCTATTGGAGGCTATTTTTAGCCCTGACATGTCATATATGACAAACGTCAGGAATCAGGTCTGAACTTTGTCATAGGTGTCATAGAATCTTCATCATTGTTGTCATAGCAGTTGGGGAATCTAGCTCCAAGTGTCACAATTCTTCTATGATGTCTCTTCCTCTTCCATGGGATTTTATCTTCTACTCCAATTCGACCTTATACGATTAATTCCATCAACAATACTTATTCAAATACCCCAAGTATGTTACCCTTCCTCTTGAACTCGAATTGGTGAGATAATAATGCCAAGTGTAGTGGGAAATCTTGCCACAAGTGGGTCCCACAACCTCTTATGTGCCCTCATGATCCAATGCCACCTTATTTTATTTTTATTATTATTTATTTGACCCATTTAATGTGCATTTCTGAGTCTAAGGTCACTTTGGGTCTTGTAGCTCCTTCACTCCAACTTTTGATGCTTCCACCCCCAACCTAGGGAACTAGTAATTTTCCTCCATGATAATTTATTTGGATGGGAATATTACAACTTTGAATTGGGATTTTTCTCTTAATGTGAACCACCTTGTCCATTTGGATCTAATTTTACATTATTACTAACTTGGACATCATCCTTGGCAATTATTTTACCCTTAGCATCAATTTGAAAAACTATCATGAATATGGCCAAGGGGCTTAGGCCATTGTGACCCAATGCAAAATTTGGGACATGCCAAAAGATGAATCTGCAACATCAAGTTTGTGCGAATATCCATATCTATACAAGTGAATGATATTGCAAAGGTGTTGAATTTCTACAAAAGGTGTTTGCAAAAGAAACCATGTATTACATGACACATGTCGAGTGGAAAATTTTGCATGGCTTACATGGCACAGGTCGAGTGGAAACTTTTGCAAGTAGGGTATGGTTTTTACAGGAGGTCTGCCAGACCCTCTTGTACAAATTTGTTATCCACACATAGTCAGTTAGATCCATATATATGATACGCCAATAAATTCAATCCATGGATAAGATGGATTAAAGTGCTCGTGTTGTTCAAATGCAGCAAAGTGGCATTGCAGTTGTAGGTCGTATTCACACCTATGAACACTCTACTTGGTACACTATGAAAAATGTCCATCAATGTAGAGCCATACACATAAAAGGAGATCACAACTACATGTGAAGGAAAATGATAATAGCACCCTCAGTACATGCTTGCGAGAAATAAGTAAAATACCTACTAATGATTCAACATTTAGTTTAAGATGGCATTGAAAGAATAATTTACAGATTATTGTGCAGCACGCAGAATTTGACTTATCTACTGATGATGAAAGACGTGTCTATGAGTGAAATGAAGGGACTATAGTCCCTGCTGCAGGAAGTCCCACATTTGGATCCCTATATCGGTTACCCAAGCTTAATTATTTGTGCATTCATTTATGGAAAATATACCAAGAACTAAAGGAGGATCATCTAAAATTGGGAGTCATGATAGGTCGTTATAGTGACCAAGAATTGAAGAATTGTATTTGCATATGGATTCTTTAATGAAATTTCTAAAACTTATATCTTGACCAACATCCACTCCTTTTGACAAATCAGAGTCCATATGCATGAGGTATGACACAAAATGCAAATTATATAATCAAGTCATTCCCTCTTGAGCCCAGAGGTGATGCGTTCTTTTTGCGTCTATTTTATTACCAAGTCATAATCATTTTAAGCAATTGAGATTCTCAAGGAAATTGAATCTCAATCTTCCATCAGATTATTATTCCAATAACTACCCTACTTGGAGCTAATATTATTTGTATGAAAAGATGGGCCGTCCTGTAAAAAGAATAGAGCAGACTGGAAATTTTCATTAATGAACACTTGTATTTTGTATATAATAAAATCATTGTTTTCTACTGCTATCAACTTCACTGAATTTGTTTTCACAGAATCAATGCCAACTATCTACTACTATCAACTTCACTGAATTTATTTTCACAGAATCACTGCCAACTGTCTACTACTATCAACTTCACTGAATTTGCTTTCACAGAATCACTGCCAACTAATGTTGCCATAAACGTTCAAGGATTAGGGCGTGAATAAGTCTTTGTTTATGCACCTAATCAGGGGATAGCATAGCCAATAGGAACGATGGTCCCCAATCCTTTCTCTTTTAATGATGTGGTAATGAGACATAATCCACCAGTTCATCAGCTAAAGGGGAATCTAAAATCTTCTTGCACAAGTTTTAATTGATTCGAGATAGCCTGAAGACAATAGGCTTTGCGTTTTGGGGCAGAAATAAGAGATGTTCGACAAAAGAAAATGGTAAAATGGGACTGTTGAACATAAGGAATTTATTATCAAGATCCTGGATAAAGAAAAGCTCCAAACACAAGATGGTGGAGTAGGTGCAATCTAAAGACCTGCAGTAATACCCTCTCTGCTATCATGATACTTCATTTTTCATTTTGTGGACTGGTGTAATGATCCCAACAATCTGAAACTAGAATTTAGTGCCCCAACATTCAACGATCTAGGAAGTCGAATTAAATATTTGACCCAATTACAAAATCTTTCTGGTATCAACAAATATGTTGACAAACTCCACGTAAATCACGATATAGGGAGAAAACGTGAATTTTTAAAGGGATTTCCAATAGATACTATGATATGGAATTTCAACACTGATTTTATTTTAAAAGAGTTGGTGTTACCCATATTCTTAATCCTTTGACGTGTTAACCTGCTATTGCATTGCAACTGTAGCTTGCACAGCTGCCACTTCTATCGGTAGGATTGAAACATCGCATTTTCCTATCAACTGAATGGATGGTCAAATGAAGAAGTGTTTGAAATGATGGTGCATTTATTTTCATGTGCTAGCTCCCAACTCTACCACATATCACCTAAATATGAACCCAAAGGAAATAAAATTAAAAAAAATACTATAGAAAGTTTAAACTAAATTTTATTAGTTTGGCATTCGAAAACGGCTTATGCTGAACTGTGGTGGCACATTCTTCATGACAAAATACATTGTAAATTTTTCTTTTGTTCTTGGGGCATCATTTTTTATATCAATAAATGAAACAATGAGATCATAATGTCAGTGATTTTTTACAATATTGGTTGCAAGATTTAGCAATCTAGTCGAGTGTTCATGGCCTCTTCCTTCAAAAGAATTGCCCCATATTTTTACATCTATAATTTATTTTAAACTTGTAGATTTCCTTGACACTAATCTTTCTGTGCAGCATTTTCCATACCTGGTATGTCCAAGAATTCAGTAAATACATAAATTTATAGCAGATACTGAAGGAAAATATAAATATACATTAGGCATTCATCATAATGCCACAACAAAATTTCCAAAAGCTCACAGACCTAGCATTTCATATGATTCGATGAAAAAATATTCCTCGGAGGATTTGTGAGATACTTATATTGAGATGTTATGTATTCAAAGATCATATATATTACAGATATATCATCATTAAGTGCATACCTTATCTCTTAACACTTCCACATCTTATCAGAGAACTCGATTATTAACAGTAGCTTCATTGTAGTTGTGACTCATCTAAGTGAGGCACTTGAGAAAAGAAGCATTTTCTTCTCTTAAATGTGCAACCTGTCAATTTACTGTACAGGTTCTAATCATTTGCAGAGAGCCAATGCAAGAACTCACTAGAAAGTGTGACATACATAACAACCAAAAAATCAAATCATAGACAAATTAACAAAGAATTTTGACATGCATCTGAAGATCACTCAAATGTTCTTGTTTTCTTCTTCTGGAAGGCCTTGCAAACTCTCTATTTGATATCATTCTGCAATCCAATGCATAGAAATTCAGTTGTAAAGTAAAATGTGTTGACATCCAAGATATCATGATGCAATACTTAGTTATCACAACCATCAAAATGTTAAAACAAGAGAAAAATACACGATGGATGCATGCATCTTCACTAGTAGGGAAAAACATACAAGTGAGTATATAATAAGTCTAAGGAATTCAATTTCAAAATAATCTACCAAGTCTAAGAAAACAAGAATCAATGTGAGAATTTGACATTACTTAAGTGTATGAAAACAAGAATCGATGTCAGAATTTGACATTACTTAAGTGTAGGAAAACAAGATTAAAAAAAGTAATGTCAAACTTACTTATTTGTATGGTTGTTGCATTGAACTTATAGTTTAGGGATTTCATCATACATATTTATATGTGGATCATTTCAAAAAATTTAATTATACATAACTATATGTGTGTTGATGTTTAATTTATGTTTCTGGTAGTGATTTGAGCTTAAACAATTTGGTAGGAAAAAATCCAGAATCCTTGAGAAATTTGAGCTCTTTGAATTACTTGTAAGTAATGCATCAAGAAAACACATAAAAAAATTAGTGATATGTAAAAGTTCTATTTTAATTCCATTGATTCCAATATTTTGATCATAATTTTTTTGTTGGATCGATGATTTAACAACATTGCGTTTACTCTTCAGGTCCCTTGGAAGCAATTATTTGACAAGACAACTACCTTCTTAGTTAAGTGCATCTCGCAAGAAAGTGTGAGTAATTTTTCATTTACAACTCTAAGTATGGGTGAACATTTAGTATACATGCAATGACTTTACATACAAGTTCACAAGCAAAGGGAAAAGAGCATGGTGCAAATTTAATTTAGTTTTACTATGACATGCATAAGCATGATTGGATTATAGGAGTGAAAGGATTATATCTAATGTTAAATTTCTATATGTAGTAAGGATTCAAGATCCATTACATGGTACAAATCAATGTTGTACTTCTAGTCTAGATTTTACCTCCTCTTCATGAGTAGGTATCCTAAGAAAAATGGGTTTGATTTTAGTAACATGTCTCTAAGGCACATAATCCTTGGGACTGTATTGGCCATGTCCATTACATGAACCTCTTGGAATTTAAAATCCCAGTAGTTGTTTTCTATGTTCTCTCCTTTCCTAGTGGTCATAGGCCTCATAATGTAGTAGGAAACGTTCCTCATTCTCCAAATTTAGTCCTCAAATTGGCAAAGTTTGTCTCCTCCTATACTCGAGCGAGACCCCATCCTGGAAACAAAATTTTTGCACAGTCGATAAAAACCCCCAAACAATTAAAGATAGTAGGAACACACCAAATCACTATGCAAAGAGTCTCTATATATCCTATAGATACATCAATTTTTACTCAATCCATAGTCACCACAGTCGCATCTACACAACCATTTCATCCCTCCACTAGGTTAGTTGGAACTTCAATATCTTTCGAATCCATCGTTAATGACCCCTTCACTGCCCACTGTCAATGGATCCTCTGACCCATCTGTACAACTCCCTCCTTCCATGAATTTACCAACCATCTCAACTGTACCTAGTTAGTCGGATCTCAATATCCCTTCGACATCCATACCAATCCCGATTGTCCCACTAGAGACTATTTCATTCATACTGGCTCCCTTCTCAACTATATAAGTATCAATTGTTTCCACTTCCATCACTTTTGTACCCATGTCGATCCCACTTCAACCTAGACAACATTCATTCAATCTAGCTGAGAGAAAGAAGGAAAAGAGCAAGCAACTGCAAAAGAATCCTCTCAAGATATCCCTTCAATCGCTCATAGATTCCTCATGTGCGCCAGTTACTTTTGATTATGCTGCAGCCAAATATTATGAACTAGAATCTCTCCCGTAGACCATAATAAATGAACAAAAGAAAAGATGGTCGAAAGACAAAAGGAAACTAGACAGTGTCGAGGATGAGCAAGTAGAAGTATTAAGAAATTGTGACAACTTGATAAGGGAGGTAGAACCGACCTTGTGTGGACCCTCTGCTAAAAATACACTAGAGGAAATAATGAGCTTGTTCATATCATTGCTTGCACTTTTAGAATAAGTTTCTACTCATTGGAACCAAGAAAATGAACAGCAGACAACAACACTACTAGACAATCAGTATTTATTATTTATGGGATGACATACTAAATTGCAGGAATATGAACCAGAAAACAAATGGCCGGCCAATGTTTTGAACAATTGGTATTCACATTATGGACAAGTTTTTGCATAAATGAGTAAGATCCAGAATAATTTAGCAACTATATTTCTGAAAAAGGTTATGGCGGATTCGACAACTCTACAGGATCTAGACCAACAGATTGAGCTTGAATAGAACCGACTAGTAGCAGTTCAGAAAAAAAGACATAGTAGTGGGAAAAGAAAGCAAAACTAGCACAAGAAGAAGTTCATCTCATATCTACCTAGATAGACAAGTTACTTGTCAATGCGAGCAACTAGAATTTGATTCTCAAGACAGAAATGCAAAATATAAATAATGATACAGTCACTGAAAAGACTACCAAATTGTTAGACCTCACTTCAGTCAGTCTAAGCATCCAGACAGTTCTTCATGAGTGGGAATATTTCCAATGCCGACTTTCCTCCTCTACCAATGTTATCATCGAAGCATGTATCCAAGCCAACCAGTCCATTGTTCGATCCACTTAGCAGCAACCATAAGAAAAATATGAATAAGCAATTATATTTTCAGTTTTATTTTTGCCTCTCCCTGTTCTCTTCGGGATGAAGAAACACTTTGTTGGTGGGGGATATGTTAGAGGAGCCTAATCAACTGGCCAACTAGGTCCTCCACACCACTGTGGTCGATTCGGTGCAATCGGTAGGGTATCTGACCAAACTGGCAGTTATAATTGAATAACTAATTGTAAACCATATATATAGGTTGGTGAGTTGTGATGTAAAATGAAATTTTGCATTAAGCATTGTACATTAAATGCAAAGAATTATTTTTGTTGTCCCACTTACCCTCTTTACTTATGCATGTACGATATATGATCATGTGATCTATATATATGTTTATATGATGTACTACTGGTATCATGTATGATTCCCTAGACTACAACAACGATGGTATATATGGATATACAAAAGAAGATATAACAAACCGTAGTCATCAAAATTTTTGAATCCCCAATGCTCCAATTACAAAATCTTAGATAGTACTTGCTTACAAAACTTGATCTAACAGACTATCTGAGAAGTTATACTTTTCCCAAACAAAACACTGACCTTGTGACAGAGGTATCTAATTCTATTTATAGAACTAGAATTTACAATTTGTTACAACAAAACTTTTGTTACATAACATATTTTTGTTACAATGTAGGTTGGCAAAACTGATTTACAAAACCACTTGTTAACGGGATTGATGTTGACTGGAAGGATACACTGTTCATGGGCATCCTTGTTGAGGTGGTTGATGAGTCTACTCAGGAGGTAACTGAAGCAGCTGCGATGCGTTGCTGGTGGATGGAGAGGATATAGATTCAGGAGCAGAGACCATAGTCATAGTACAAAGCTTTTTGACAGCGATAAAACACAATAGAGATGGATAAATGTGCAGGAGAATACTGGGGTTGAGGAGCTCTTGATATGGCTTGCAGAATAATACTTAGAAATTTGATATTGAGGATTTATAGCGGAGGATTTGAATTTTGGCACATTAAATGAGGGGGACATGTGTCACGTGTTCATTGGGCTATAATCCAAAGAGTAGGTCCATCTAATGGTCAGAGACTTTTCCAGTATAACGATGGCGGTGAGGAACATTGGGCCTCTAAGGAGCAGGTCCCATTTGCATTCGCTAAAAGGTGGTATGGTGGTTTCAAGGTTGGGGAAAGGTGGTATATTAAGACTAATTTAGGGACCTTGATGAGATCTCGTGCTGACACATTGCTTGGAATTTTTGGGTTCACGCTCTTGGAAATGGGTTAACTTTCATGCAACTTGGTAGGCTTGAAGACCTTTTAACCATTGATCCTCTGACATAGGATTCACTAGATCTCTGCCCATCATAATAATCTCTGACAGCATGCCCCATACCCCTATCTCGTCATCTAAAACTTGTCAGGCCATAATACATTAGCGTAGGTCCACGAAGGTGGTCTCATTACAAGGAGATGGCAATATGTCGTGGCCGCTTTTGCAAGCTCGAAGCACCCTTATGGCGACACATGTGTGTGGTTGTTTGATTTCAGGCTCAAGAGATCAAATTAATGTCCATGCACCTTGAGAATCCCGAGATTCTATCTACCGTTGATATTTCTCTTGGCTTGATATGCGTCATCGATCTCTCATCTTCTCGGTAACTACTCCTAGCGCAATAATCCTTGAATGTATTTTTCATGCATAGCATCGAGTCATGGGTATCCACTTGGAGTCATCTTCAAAGGCATTGATCATTTCAGTCAACTCACTTCGATGGAAACCAGAACTCGATCGTTGTCTGTTTCCTCCCCATACCAAATTATTAGCTTCCAATTTCTTAAAATCAGATGTCTTCCTTGATTCTTTAGCAAGGTAAATCTCACTACCAACAATCACCATATACGATAGGATTGGGTCAAGATTTTTTTATTTCATATACAAAATTTTCTTTATCCTCCTGAGAAAGATAGATATTTACAAACTAATTATATAGAACCACATATGGACGCATTGAAAACGCTATTTTTATTACCATGATGTCAATCCTTTGACCCCTTCATAGGTTTGGTCATGTACTTATCACTGACCTGGTAATTCTTTTTGAATTTTGTGATTTGTTTAGCAAATTAAATCCTTGGGATTTTTCTAAAACAAAATTCATGACACATGGATACGAGTACATCTTTGTTCTCACTGGATCATCCTCACTAGTTCCAATAGCTTCATATTTTAATTTTTACTTCAACATCTAGTTGGGATCCTTCATTTCTAAAGGCTTTATCGTGTCCCTGGGTTGCTCTTCCTCTAAAATTTGGGAACCCTCCAAAGGGGAGGGGATCAGTTTTTCAATGTATTGTGATATCATCCTTTTCATATTTTACATTGGGGCATCTTATTTATAATCCAGGTGAACACTCTCCACTACAACATCAAATTCCACCAAGTATGCTAATGGATATTCTACCTTTTAGTGAGTGACCTAAAAAAAATTTGGTGTTCCTTCTTAATTTCATATTTTCATTTAGGGAAAATTACTATTATGTCTTCAAAGAAAGATGTAATATTCTCATTATCATGGCTAATGTAACAAAACACACACAATGCCTACATTTATAGGCAATACACAGTTCAATTTCAAGGGGTTCTTGACCTATTCTCTTTATTAAACTATCAATAGAAATGCAAATTATTGTGTTTAAACAATTTAGTTCTCTAACAAACTTATTCTCAAGAACTTCATGAAATAAACCTAACTTAACCCCTACTCCTTAATATTCTTAAATATTTATTCACATCTTCCTATAACTTGCATATAATTTCCTTATATTGCTCCTCTTCCTATAGATCCAATCGTTTGTGTTCCTTAACAAACTGAATTGTCCCCATTCTTTGAAATTCTCATACATTTTATTTCACATGCCATCAAAGGTCTCTTTGATGTTCTCAAGGGATTAGTTTCAACTATCAATATTTATGATGGTCAACATGGGTGGTTGAGGGCCACTAGGGACAAAAAGAATGATTAAATAATATTACAAGCAAAAAGGGGGTACGAAGTACTATTCAACACTAAATTAATCTTGCAAGTTTTTCTCAATATGATGGTTCTTTGATTTTTGCAACCTTCCATTTGCATATTATTGTTCATGTCCAAAATGTTGATATGGACATAGTGAATTTTAATATTATTATTCATGTCCAAACTGTTAATATGGAAGTGGTTCATTTATATTAGTTGTTTGAGTTACAGGGTGGGTTCCATGCAGCATGAGTAGGGAGCTTCCTACAATTTTCTTGACCTACTCTCTCTACTTCTAGAGCTTTGATGGTAGGCCCAAACATCATATTTGTCAAGTAATGAGAACAAAGAAAGGCACCCCTAGAATCAACAACAAAATGACAAATCCCCTCAACAACCTTCAGTATCTCTAAGGAAGAGAAGGCTCCAAGCCATAAAAAGGAAATGATGGGTGGATCTATGTCGCATATCCCCTAGTTGGAGTGATTTTTTAGAATCATGATACCATACCTAAATGTTGTCGTTAATATTGTGTGCTACCTAGAGACACTACCACAAACTTAACTTCATCAATAAATGTATTTGGGTTTATGTTGAAATATCAAAGTCTAACTCAAAGTATGTCCTCATAGTTGCTAAAGTATATTTATGAAACAATAAAGTATATTCAACCACTATGATGAAATATCAAATTGACAAAAAAATCCTTTCAACAAAAATGTTCGTCCACTATGATGATATCAAATTACCAAAAAATCCTTTCAAAAAAATGTTCGTCTACTATGATGATATCAAATTACCAAAAAATACTTTCAACAAAATGTTCATCCACTATGATGATATCAAATTACCAAAAAATACTTTCAACAAAGATGTTCGTCATTTTTACATAATTGATAAATACAAAGTAATTAATATTGTTAAAATTTTTAATACTTTCCAAAAAAACTTATTAATTATATTAAATTTAATTTTTGAAAAAGGAGCCATTATTCTCTAGCCTTTGTCTAGGGCAGGGAATAACAAGTCAGGTGTTTGAATTTGGGTTTGCAATTGAATGCCAACAATGTTAAAATTCAAACTCATATATTTTATGTACAAATCCTAAACCCTAGACACTCTAAGCCCCAAACTCTACTCTACCATTATCTAGAGGAAGGCATATTTGTAAATACTTGGACTCTATAAGTGGTTATATCTGATTCAATAACCCGGCCAATGAAATTCCATATCATAGAAATGGAGGCTTGTTGTTTCCGCAACATCCCCCCCAAAATTTTTGTAAATATTGGGGCTCCTCCTTTTTAGATGGAAGTCTACCTAGAAGTCAAAACCAATAGAACCCTTTCCTTAGTTTTCTAGAGAAAAGCCTTGTGTTTTTTCCATTGAAGTTTGCTTTGGTTTTTTCTGCCTAAGTAAAGAAAACTCGCGCTTTTGTGCTCCAACGGTGGAAGAACCCATTGAGTTTTCCTGCTACAGCGGAAGAACTCAGTCAACTCAGTCGCAACGGCACGAAATCATGAATGAGTTAAAACTTCCGCGGATGAACTCAACCAATTCTCCCGCAACAGCAGAGAATCTTGCCGAGTCCTTCCGCAACGGCAAATCACTTTGCTCATTTTGTTTTGAAACTTCCCCATTTTTTGGATAAACTCACTGAGTTCCGCCGCAACGGGTGGAAGGTTTGTTTGAATCTTTAACTTCATCTTTTCGGAAGAACTGCGCCAGTTGTTTCGGAGTCTTCCGGCCACACTCACCTGGTTGGTCCGCAACGGCGCCTAGACTCGCCTGAATCACCCGAAAAGTGACCCTTCACGGCAAACTTTCATTTCTTGTTCACGAAAAATAAGTGACTCTTATTTTATGCCGGTCTCGTCTTCCCCCTTCAGGAGAATCATTGGTGTCGTTCCATGTTAATTTTTCACTTCATATATTTATTTTGGAACATTTTGCTATCATAAGAGTTCATTATTGTTATATTTCGTCAAATATGCTTAAACACAATGTCATACTTAGATGATATTCCAATGATCATTTTCCTGTGTTGAAAATGTTATCTTATACACCTCTACATGGTTATTGGATAGGTTTTAAATCAAAATGCCTAAAGGTGGCAAAAGAAAGTCGAAGGCGACCGAGCCAGGATTAGCTCACCCGAGAGTAGAAACTCTATTCAAAGACACCAACTGGACTATAGGCGTCCCTCCAGAAGTCAAATGGGGAGACATATATCGTATGATAAGAGACCGGGACATCCCAGAGGGACTTCTCGAGGAAGAATACCTATACTAAAACATCAAAACCTCCTGCATATCCAAAGCAGCCACACGCCCAGAACTTTTTCCATGCTCGAAAGTAATTGGATGGATCTTGCAGCACGTGAATGCTAAGACAAGGGTTCTTTCGAACAGTAAAGGGGAAGCTTCCGCATCCTTTCATCCATCCTATATTGCAGCGGCTTACAAGCTTCCTCGGGCTTAGCAGCGGCTTGATGATGAATGGCTAGGACAAATCAAGATGGATAATCTAGAGATGGCCAGAAAGTTGCTAATCTCAGGAAAACAGATCAGGAAGAAGGAGAGTGATGAGTACGAGGTTCAGAATCTAAGGCCTCCTTTCAGAATGGTTGCCCCTTATGCTTAGCAGAATCTTTGGTAGGCCCGATGGTATTGTTTATATGCTCCAATGGGTACCCATCATCCACTATGTAGCGTTCAAAGGAACAATTTTTTATTGGGCAGATATTCTCTCAGACAACCTATCATCATCCATAATTACTGCACAAGAAGGGTTAGTGGTAAAGAAGGCAGAATTTTACATGCCATCCTAATTGATAGACTGTATTGTGGCAAAGTGTCCCTTTCCAAAGCTAGGATGTAATTGGAACCAGGCCGATGCCCCGGTATACACCGCTTACAAACTCTTTTGGGCTCAGAACTACAAAACGCACTACCAACTCATTTGTGGGGAATTTATTGTTAGGAACCCATGTCAACCCTTCTATTTACTTTGTTAGTATATTGTTCTTGGACGCATATGCTTTGTAAGTCGTCCCATAGTATTTGTTGATCCATAGTTTGTATTATTGTTGTTGGACGCATATGCTTTGTAAGTCGTCCCGTAGTAATTGTTGATCCATATTTTGTATTGGCCCATGGTTTGTATTGACACATGGTATTGACCCATGGTATTGGCGCCTAGACTTAGTATATAAGTTTGTGTTGAGACCAATGAAGGTACCGTGAAGTTATTTGTATTGAGCTTGCTCAAAGGAGGTTGCCCCCTTGAAGTGGCCTGCGATCAATATAAAAGTGATTCTGAGTTCTGTTATTTCTGCTATTTCGTGTGTTTTCATTAATTAATTATTGCAGGTTCTTCACATTTATCATACCTTTATATGAGTTAATGTTCAATGAAGAACCTCACTACTTGTCTGAGAACGCCATGGAAGTCCTGGAGAACTATGGTGATTTCTATTTTTCACCAGAAGGAACCTACATAAGAAGGTATGGAGGCTCTAAACCCCCATATATCCTACCCAGGTATGCTACTGACTACGTAGTCCACAAGGAGGTAGTGAGACAGGTTTTCCTTGATGGAATTGGTAGTACCTTGTACAAGGAAAAGAAGGCCTCTTTCCCGCCTTTACCTTTCTATGTCGGGGCTTACAAGTTTTCAGGGATTGCAACAGTAGAAGAATTTATCGCAGAACTGGGGTACTTTCACTTTGGGGTCAGGATTTTTCAGAGGAATGATCGACGAGGCAAAGCTGCAGAACATTGCAGGGAGATTCATGCTCACTTTGAATACGCTCACTATTGTGATGAAGATGAAGAAGTGTATAGAGGGGTCAGTAACATGATCGAACTACAAATTTTCCGACTCAGCAAAGTCGGGGCCAGTTCTACCTCTGGTATAGTCAAAGAAGCAGAACAGCAACAAGAAAAGGAAACAGCAGAAGCCGCTGAAGCTCTCTCTAGAGAAGAGAAAAGGATCAAGGGAGAAGCCGAGAAAATACAAAGAGAAGCTGTTGAAAGAGAAAACAAAGTGAAAGAGGATAAACTTAGAGAAAAAGAAGCTCGAAGGGTCCAAGCAGTAGAGGAAGAAGCTCAAAGAGTTCAAGAGGAAGAACGAATCAGATTGGAAGGAATTTCTAAATAGGCAGAAGAGGAAGCACAAAGGAAAGCGGAAGAAGAAAACAAATTCAAGGAGGATGTTGAACCAAAGCACCCAAACATCCAAGACATTGATGCAGATACCCCCATAAGAGACCTCCCGCTTCTCCCTTTTACACCATCAAAGAGTAGTACGGTGTCCCAATGGGACAAGTTTGCTTATAACAAGAAGAGGAAATCCATTGTTAAAGAAATAGTGACTAGAATGAAGAGACCTTTTCAACCAGATATTGTCACCAAACATGAAACCACAGTCATGCAAGGCACTCAGCATGCAAACAAACTCGTGGCATCCATTTCTGTGGCCTCCATTCAAGCAACTGCCGACAATATCCACGTGTTAGAGGACGAGTTAGAATTAGAAAAGGGGAGAGCTCACCATTTGTAGGAAACTCTGGTCAAAGAACATCATTATTCAAATTTGATGGTTGAGAAATGTGACACCCTTGTGTCAGAAAAGGGAGAACTAAACAGAAGATTGCAGCATCTAGAAGTTGAAAATAGATCTTTGGTGATACAAATAAGGACCCTGGAAGCAGAAAAGAATAACCTTGAAGGAAAGAACCTGCAACTAGAATCCAAAAAGTTTGATACTATTCAGTAGATTGAGGATATGAAAGAGATTATGGTGAAGTTGGAGGATGGCAGGGAATTGCTGGAACAACAGTTAGAACACGCGAACAACAAGGTTGGTGATATAAGTCCTTTCACGAGCAAGCTTGTGAAATATTAAAAAGGACCCACAGGATTCAGGAGCTCATAACGGAAGAAGTTTGCAAGCTGAAAGCAGTAGTGGGCAGAACCAAAGAAATTAATGCCAAAGCCACTAAGCGTAGGAGGAAATATGCACACATTACTGAAGACATTAAGAAACACATGGTATGGAGAGAAGGAAAGACAAGGTTCCTAGCAAAACTCCCTCTTAAATCTGTCTCTGGTTTTAAAGCGGATATGCGCCTTTTGGCTTTTTGCAAAGATTGTGGAGTAAAACTGAACGATGTAGCCATGGCCACTCTTGAACAATGTGAAATTTTGTATCTTAAGATACAAACCGCCCAAGAAAATTGCCAGATGATAATGCCTCAGAATATGGAAGACTTTCCAAACAAGACTCTTCGTTTGTCTGAGTTAAGGGATGGGCTAAATGCAGAAATGGATTATGTGAAGAAGATCGATGTATTGACCATAGAAGACCTTCGCCATTGGATTGGCCAAGCTGTTGTTCATACACATCTTCTTGAAGAGAGCCTCCAAGTTGCAGCAACAAAGGTAATCAACCTTGAAGAAGATCTCGCCAAGCATGAAGTTTATCTACAACTTATGCTCCCTCTTTCTGCAAATAGTGTCATCAGAGAAACCAGTCTCTGTGTAAATTATATAGAAGGAGCAGATAGGGAAATAGTTGCAGAAGCACACCAAGTATCAACAATAGTAGCAGGGACATCAGTTTTAGCAGATGTATCATCAGCACCAGTGGCACAAGTTCCGGCAGAGACACCAGCTGTAGCAAAATCTCTTGAGAAAGCGGGGGTGCCATCCCAAGGATGATCTATCTTTGTTATATTTGATAATTAAAATCTAGCACACTCTTTTTTGCCTTTTCTCTATTTTAAGTATTAAAAGGACATCTGGATTTTACTTCCCGTCCCCTCTTGTACTATTTTGGGATTTTTACTCTTTTTTGTAAATTGGGCACTACAAGACAAATTAAAAGAATCTTGGGAGTGAGGGTATAGGTGGCGGCTTTTGAAGCATTTTTGTAAAGCTATATATAGATGATTAGGGGGAAATAGAAAGGACTTTTGGTAGGTGAAAGGACATTCTTCTTGTGTACATGAACTATTTCTGCTACATGAATTAAGAAATCGTTTTGGCCTGTGGAAGCTTGTGCAGCGTTTCGCTTGGAATTGTGATGAATGATGGCTGAACTATTTATTCATTTTTCATATACATTCAGTGAGATCTTTCCTAGCTTTTGTGAACTAATTCTATGCTATGAATGATTTTATTTCTTTCGCAAAATTTCTGTGCTATATGAGTAATGGAATGTCTTAATTGAGTCAAAGTTATCTTTGATACCATTCATCTTCTATTGGAAATGCATTATAGATTAAACAGCTATCTGTTAAATCTTTAATTGTTTCTTTCAATTATTGCTCATACTTTCAGTTCGCTCCTTGCAAGGATAGGTTAAATTAGATTAAATAGTTTAGATCCGATTTTTTTTATTGCATGCATTTAGTTTAGAGCACTTGCATATCATTCTTTAATATAAAATACATAAACGGTGGATCGTGCCGCAACTGGTGAAAGCAAAACAAATATTTACAATCTTACACGGTAGCCAGAACCGTTAACCGAGCGGATTCCCCACACCAAATGGTGAGCGATCTAATTGGGCTTGCTCACTGGGGAGAATCCCTTGCCGATTGATGCTATGATTTTCGAGGTATCAAAAAGGCTATCATTAAACATTGTGTCCATTATCAATGATTTTCTCATTGTTGGGAGTCGAAATAATGTTCTATTTATTTTACACAAAATAATGGTTGTAACCCATGGTTCTGATCGTTGCTTATTATCAATCATGATCTCCAAATTTGAGCTTTCTAAATATGGAATAATATCTACTTGGAGCTTCCTAAATAAGGAATACAATCTTACAATAGCGATTTTCAAATTACACAATGCGCCATAATAATAAACCACACTAGTGTGTCCTGAGTAAATGAACTCACTAATGCTTCTAAACCACATACGCACCGCGGTGGAACATCCACAAAAAAACCCGTAAAAGAAAGTATCTACTATATTTGATAGCAGATAGTTATCTATGTTGTTTTCAATATTATTGATAGCGGTGAACTTAGTACATAAAGATGCACTGGTGTAGCCAAAAAAAAGTTACATGTCGTATTATGTTGTTTTTATTTTTATCAGGATTTTAGAATGGTGCATCGTGAAAAACTAACTACACTAGGTCGTTCATATCTGTATGGTGCATTTCCAGTCCCAAATTAAATTTAAAAATATTTATTCTGAGTGAGCTTCAAGCTATGATGCCCCGATGATTCTAGTTAAAGAGCTCATCGATGTCTGGAAAATCGAAAATAAAAATTTGATGAATTATTTTCCCATAAATTAAAAAATGAGCAGGAATTTCAATTTTAAAACTAATTCTAGGAGGCATTTAAAAGAAAAACTAGAATCAATATTTCATTATTTTTTCAAAATTTCAAGGGGAGAGGTTTAAGAGAGAGTTATCAGGGACAATTTTGGAGCAACCATATTATTTTGAATATCGAAATTTGTAAGGTGTGTTGAATCAAACAAAACCCTGCATAATTGAAATTTCAATTATGTAAATTATTACTATTATTTTCTTATTTAGATTTTCTTGTTGCTTCCTTTTGTTTTATGTGATTGCATTTTTTTTCACAATTAGGATTTTTATTTTTAGGGATTTTAGATTTAATGGGTTTTTATTTTTATACATAAGCCATTAGGTGTGATGGGACCACTTCTTGGGTCGAATCTGAAACCCTGTTGGCCATGTCAATTTTTTTTTAATTCTTTTATTAAAAAAAATCTTATGCATTTCTTGGTGCGTTCGATTTGTGAAAACACACTCGTGCGTTTATAGTAATAACACACTGGTAATGTCGAGCTTGTTATTTTTTTAATTTTAAAAAAATACGCTTGTGTAGTTATTGGTGCATTCTAGTTGTACTAATGCACCAGTGTACTAATAGTGAAAGCAAACCATTTTTATTCTGAGTGCTTTATAATAAATAAAACACACCGAAGATGCATATATGACAATTTTTTATTATGTTGTGGTTAACGGTGCATTTTAGTGTGGCGCACTTGTGTGGTCATTAATGAGAAGAACAAATGTGTTTCATATGTTGTAACGCACTGAAATGGAAGGATTTTTTTTAAGATATGTAAATTTTTTGTATAATATACTTAATAGATTCTTTATTTAATGGTATAAGTTGTTTATTGATAGAAAATGAATGATAAGAGTTCAATGAACAACAATTCTAGTCGACATGATGGGATTACATCCAATGTCACAAAGAAGGCAAGTTCTTTGTAATTTATGTATCAAATTAATATGTTTGAACTATTTCTAAATTTAACTAGTATGTGTTGGTTAATTTCTCATGTGTAGTGCCAGAAAATGAGGAAGCTCAATAATATTATTTGCAATCTAAGTGCATAAGATCATAAAACCTTGATGGTAAAGTTGCAAAGGGATGAATAAGATGAATAAAAAAGAAATCAATATGATTTTTTTCTTGAATTTTGAATAATACTGTACTTAAGAATATTCAGTAATAAGTTTTTAAAAACTGTCTAATTCACATATGTTGAATGTTATGCAGGGACTAACAACAATAGAAGGGAATTTCATAATAAGAAAAAACAAATTATTGAAGATGTAAATGATGATGAATTGGTGCTAGCTCATATGGAGTGGTGCTGCAAGGTAATGAAAGGGTGGGGGGGATTTTAAGAAAACTACGAGGGATATAGTTGAAAGAATGTATAGACGTATTTTCCACTTAGAATACAAAACTCAATGCAATGAGTCAAAGAATCAGGTTATATTTAAACTATAGGAGGGATTTCCAAAAAAATGGTCAACATGACCTGTCAAACTTGCAATAGTAAAAACATACAACAACAAAAAATAATCATTCAAAAAGTAATATCTCTAAACAGGTTTTTATAGAATATGTATTTACTACTACAAAGCGTTTTTTTATTAATATTATTTCTACTATATTTTTTTCACACCAACATAAAAATAGTTTAATGTCGTTTTACATTTTCAGGAATATTTTGAAAATCCCAAAGGATGAACAAGGTGATATGCAAAATATGCCAGTAGGGATGTCCAAAAACGTGTACAAGTATATGTTCAAGGAAATGGACATATTTCCATCGCAGGAGGAGCCATCTCAACAACAACATTCTTCAAATGTATGAAATCATTGAATTTTTCTATTTTGTACATATATTTAATTAATTTAGCATTAAATATTAAATTTCAATTGTTTTGTTGCGGAGAAGAAAACAAAATGAGACCCATTCAATATATAAGACAGGATGACAAGGAAAAAATGGATTGATAGCAAAGTTTGTGAGTAGTTGTGATTTCCTTATATCAACTTAAGATTTATTATTGCTTGTGATTGTTATAGCTTAAAACGACACTTCTCCGTCCATGACAACACTTGTATCGCTTGGTCGCATGACGACACTTCTTGAGATCAAGTTTAGTCACACAACAGGACACTTGTGGATTGAAGGGTCATTTGGGACATTAAAAATGGTTGAAATTACCTCACTCTTGGCCCATTTGATGGTTATAACCCTTAGGAACATTTTTCCAGACCAAACCATCTCTTGAAAATCATCAGAAAACCCTATTTTTGGCCATTTTTTTCCAAAAACGTTAGTTTCCTATGCATAGAGTAGGGCATACTAGGATGTGTGTGCAACTCTTATGCCTATAGAGTAGCGCGCACCTTGCAAAATATGCAACTTCACTTCAATAAAGTAGCACACACCCTCAAAAATATGCAACTCTGCTTCAATAAAGTAGCGCACACCTTGAGAAATGCGCTGGTTTGCAGTAGGAAGAGTAGGGCACTTTCCTGAACTAGTCAAAATCTCGAATTTTGGTTAAATTGAGTTGGTTGGGGAACTTCCTGATCGGTTATAACTACTTTTCCTCTCCTTCATTGACTATATAAGGAAGGTAGAAGGGCCATGTGAGGGGACCAAGCCTATAACAATGTTATGCTAGAGGAATGGAGACCCTCATCCCCCTGTCTTGTGCCTCAATTTCTGATAAACCCTGGCACAGCTGATTAGAGGTTGGGATCCTTGGAGAACAGAAGCAGGAGACCTTGAATCTAGGTTTCATGAAGTGCCAAGCTTGGAGGAAGGTATAATTTTATGTACTTGCTTCATTCATTAATAAGGATTATACTTTCTTCCCTTTCCAAATATGACCTATTCATGTGTGTCTCAGATTTGATTACAGTTTGCTTATAGTCTGATGTCTTCTTCTATTATGAATATCAGTCTTATATATGTAGTCAAATGTATTTGAGAAAGGTATCAAGTTGTTTTGCAGGTGCGACACGGGATAGCATTGAAGAGCAAGGAAGAGAAAGCCAGGATCAACCTTCTGAATAAGGTGCACATATCTCTAACCTTAATATCTTCATTTACTTGTTGTACTTGTAGAACATTTGTAGCACTATCTTTCATACCTAAAGTTGGTAGTTTCTCCCCTGAACTATAGGTGTATTTTCGTCACAACAAAATGGCAACTCCACTGGGGATAGCCTATCTGCTTAGGGGCATCCAAGGTCATTTCTTCAGTTTTGTTTGAAGGTATTTGTTCAATTTCTTGATTAGAATCAGTTATTAGGCTCTGTTTGACCCTCCTTGGCTATTACAAACCCTTCCCAACCCTTTTAGACCCTTATTGGCTCAGGTGTGGGGGGTTTTAACCCTATTTTTCCAACTTTTCCCACCTGTGTGCTACTGTTGTATAGTACAGTAGCGCATTCCCCTGTTATGGGCGCTGGTATCCCTCATGCACAGTAGCGCACACATTCTGGGTTTGAATTTTTTGAGTCTTGACCTGTTTTGAAGGGTTGTGGCTGCATTTTTTGGGGTCCCCGATGACCCTAGGTCTGAGTTAAACCACTGTAAGTGGTCTCCTATCCTTGTACTGATCATAAGTTCATGATTTGGACCTCCTTTGATCAATTTGGGCTTGTTTGGAAAGTTTTGGGGCTTGTTGACCCAAGTTGGGGGGTTGTGGACCAATTTTGTGTTTTGTACCCTAATTTGAGTATGACTGAACCTGCTTGCTCCATTTCCACTAGATTGAAACCTATTGAGTCTACTTGACCCTGTTTGTATCTATTTGAGTGAAATTTCTCTTTAGATTGGTTTCTTATCCTCCCTTATGCTTTTAGTTTTCTTCTTGTAGTGAAATCTCAAGTGTCCTTGTTGTTGTTCAAGACCTTGACTGCACTGTTTATGTATAGACCTGAGTTTACCAAACCATACTTCTTTGTAGTTCTATCTTTCATAATTGAAGTTGGTAGTTTCTCCCCTGAACTATAGGTGTATTTTCCTCACAACAGTGATCTTTATATTTTATTTCTTTTATACCAGCCATCCTTGGATGCCTTCAAACATTTGTTAACATACAAATAAGAGCCATCAAAAGAATTCATTGACATTTGGTTAAGTAAGTGTTGTGATTATATGTTGGCATCGTGGTTAGCGTATCAAAAATTAATTATGGAATTTATAAGTATCTACATTGTTTTACTTCTCTCATTTTATAATTAATAGAACAACAAAAATCATTTACATTAAAGCTATGATTTCTTATGGGGTATAAAACTTGCAGAAAACAAAGTATTGAGCGGAGCCAACAAAAGACTTGTTGAAAGAAGGCATGAGATTTGGTTTTGAAAGAATGTGTATCATTCAAGACTCAATTATTTCTATTGTGCATTGTTTTTCAATTTACATTCGTGTATATTGATCTATTTTAATTTTCATTATTCCCAGCAATGTACACTCATTACACTTTATTTTTATGTTTATAGATGGAAGCTAAAGAAGATGAAAACAATTGAGGCAATGAAAAAAACATTCGGCCAAATAACTGAACTCATGCAAGTGGCTTGAGCAGTGATAGTAGTTGTAGCGAAGAATGGCGATCCATATATTTAGGATGTTAATGCAAGTTGCTGTATATTTTGAAATAATTGTCTAGTGTTAAAATCATACATTTTAATGTATAATGTACACGACATAGTTCCCTAATTGAATGAAGATGGGTTACCAATAAGTGTAACAATTACATGCATGTTGACATTTTGATTATTGTGGTCTCTATGTTATCCCATTTTGTATGCCATGGGTCCTCTTATTTATATATAATAAAATGAAGATTTTTATTCTATTGCATTCTCCATTGTCGTGAAATGTTAAATCACTAATTAAATAAATGGATGATTAAATATTATAATAGATGTGAAAATTTATGATATAATAAATTAATCCAAACATCATATCGAAACACAACAATAAAAAATCAAATGAATACTACTATAAAAATATCTCAATTTCTTATGAATAATGTAACTAAGTTAAATAAAAATAAAATATATATATTCCAGTGTGATGTTAGTAGTCATGTCTGCCAAATAGAAAATAATCAGCGGTGTTTTTCATTGTTATGATAACACCGATGTGTTTCATACATTGCCGCACCATAGCATTTAATTGATATTTGCACTGATGCACGTAAACCAACATTGTCCCGGAAAAACACTATACTCGTCGTTTGGCCTGGGTCTTTTTATATTATTACGCTTTGGTGCACTAATTTATATTAACCACACCGGTGCTATTTCTAATTTAAACCATCAGTCCATATGTTGTTATATAGCACTGGTGTTGTTTAATAGGTCATCAACACCAATGCATATATTGTTATAAATCACCGGTTCCTATTAAAATTTTGTTGCATATGTATTGTTAAGCACCAATGCTTGTTTTTTTTATGCGCATAGGTGGGCTGGTGCAAGCTAATGCCGACCACTCATGACACGTTAGTCGCAATGGACTCCTGGAAAAACATAAATCTGAACGTCAAAAAGCAATATAAAAGCTACCTACACAACTTTTTGGAATATGGCGCAAGAAGATGAAACGTAGACAATCGGATTATCTTCCGGAATATATAAATATTATTTATGGAAATTAAGTATAAATCCCAAAAAATGGGGTTCTCCTAAGGTTGGTATGTTATTTTTTTAAGAAAACATAATGAATATGTTTGCGTTAGTCCCCTGGTTTGGTATGCAAATGGTGTAATTTTGTGAAAAAAATTATATACAGTCATAAACAACAGGCCTTTCTAGTGCAGTGCTATTTTTCCACATTTATTTATGTTAATTTTTTTTTTCTTTAATTAAGGAAGTCATCCAAGCCCTAAAATGACTAGGTCGAGCGTTAGTCCCCAACATCATGGTCTTAACATAATCAATTAACTTTTTTTTTTTTAAGATGTAGGTCTTTGTGTGTACTTGTGCGGGTTCTTTTCCGTTTTCAAAATAGGTGAGCCAATCAAAAGTTATAGAAGAAAGAAATAACCTACTTTTTGTGTAATATTGACATTAGTGCAATTAAAACTAATTAAAAAATAGAAACAAATAATAGATTTAATAAAAAATTACATATTCGGAATCTGCACAGATAGTTCTACAAGTGTGTACAATTTCATTAGCAGTGGACTAGTGTAGCATACACAGAATCATGCTCGAAATAGAAGAAGTTATAGAATAAGATGTATTTTGTTATAACATAGTCCAAGCCACTTGGTTTGACAACCCGAACCTAAAACCATAGCGGCCAAGTCATCCACCACGTTGGTAGGAAAGGAATTTCTTGCCAAAACTTAAAAATTTAAATGGCGCATGCGCATTATTTTAAATGCACACACACATAAATAGCATGCACGCACTAATAGAGCGTACACGCTATTTAGTAAAATCGGACCAAACCATAGCTCAAGCACATATGCATCCATACAAAAATCCTATTGAATGAATGAAAACATAGGCATAAGAGTGATTGTAGTGTATGCATTTATTAGTATTCACATACACCTACCTACTTAGAGGTACTAGGGTGTTTCCTACTTCCATTTCCTTGATATACATGACCTACCCATTATTAACATTGATATTTTTCTCTCTTCATACAAAGATTGCTATGTGCTAGATAAATATCTATTGAGTCACTTTACCTTACCCTATATGCATGAATTCCTTGTGATGTCTAGTGCTTAAGTAGGGTTTGATATTTCCTCCTCTTCAATATTATAAATTTAATCATTAGTTTGACTCTACTAGACCCTTTGGGGAACCCTCCTACTTACTAGGTTTTGTCTTGGGATCCAACCTTGTGATTTGGCCCATAGTTAGTTGGAGTGCTTAATTTTGGTTCATCAACAACATAACTCTAGGAAGGATTAAAATGGGTCACTCTAGGTCAAACCTTGGTTCCCCCTTCTTGATGATGATGATGATGACGATGATGACGATGATAATGATGTTGATGATGAAGATGATGATGAAGATGATGACCATGATGAGGATGAGGATGATGATGAGGAAGTGGGTGATAACGATGATGATGATGATGAAGATGATGATGATGACGAGGATGATGACAAGGATGTTAGAAAAACAAGATCGCAGAGCAATAACTCTTTTTCAACCTGCATACCAAGTTCTCCTTACCTTTGACCTCATACCCTTGTGGTTGCTGCATATATATCTCTTCCTCCAAATCCCCATGGAGAAATGTTGTTTTTACATCTAACTGTTCAAGATGCAAATCTTCTACCATCACTAGACTTAAGATAGTCCTAATTGAAGTCATCTTAACAACAGGATAAAAATTTTCATCAAAATCTATACCTTTCTTCTGTGCAAACCCCTTTACAACAAATTTGGCCTTGTATCGCTTCTTGCCTCCTTCTTCTTCCTTCAACCTGTAAATCCATTTGTTCTGCAATGCTCTTTTACCAGTAGGAAACTGAACCAAATCCCAAGTCTGGTCTCCTACAATGAGTCCATCTCCTCATTCATGCCTTGCTCCCACTTCTTTCTAGTTTCCACCTACATTGCTTCTTTATAACATTCTGGTTCACCAACATCAGTCGTCTACAAATAATACATTGAAGGATAGTATCATTCAGGGAGTCTACTTAACCTGGTAGATCTTCTTGTAGTTGTAGGAGTTTTAGGAACTTGCTGCTGTTCTTGATTTTCTGGTGCCTTTGGAACTTCATTTTCTGTAATTTCATCAAGTACTGTGTACTCTGTGTTTTCCTTTTCCTATTTCTTTCCCTGCAACTGATCTTTATACATGACCTTTTCATTGAGTATGACATCTCTACTTCTAATGATTTTGTGATTTTCATAATCCCATAAACGATAACCAAAATCATCAACCCCATATCCAATAAAGGTACATTTCTTGGATTTAGCTTCAAGCTTTGTTCTATTTTCTTTATCAATATGGACAAATGCTTCACAACCAAACGTTCTCAGAAATGAGTAGTTTGCCTTTTTATTTTTCCATGCCTCCTCTGAAATACCACCATCCAAAGCACTTGAAGGTCCTCTGTTTATTAAATAAACAACAGTATTTACAGCATCCGCACAAAACTGTAAGGGCAACCGTGCATGCAGTCTCATACACCTTGCACGCTCCATGATCGTTCTGTTCATCCTTTCTGACACACCATTTTCTTGTGGTGTTCCTGGCACTATCTTCTCTCTACGAATCCCATGGTATGAGCAGTAACTATCAAACTCCTTGCCGCAGTACTCACCTCCATTATCAGATCTGAGACACTTCAACCTTTTTCTTGTCTCATTCTCAACCAAATCTTTCCACTTCTTAAAAGTAGAAAACACATCAGATTTCTGTCTAATGCAATAAACCCAAGTTTTCCTAGTTGCATCATCAATAAATGTAATATAATAATGAGAGACACCAAGGGATTGTACCTGAGCCGGTCCCCATACATCTATATGCACTAGCTCTAACTTTTCATTCTTTTCCTGTTTCCCAACCCTGAGAAATATGACTCTCTTTTGTTTTCCATAAACACAGTTCTCACAGAATTCCAAACTTACCTGCTTCAAATCTGGCAGCAACTTCCTTGAGTGGAGAATCTGCATCCCCTTCTCACTCATGTGGCCAAGCCTATGATGTCACAATGTTGTATCTTTTCCTGTGGAAGCTAAAGAGATAGAATGGTCAGTATTATGAGGACATAAATACAATGTACCTACCTTGTCTCATTTTTCTATCACCATTGATCCTTTAGTGATCTTCCACCACTTTTCTCCAAATGTAGATAGACAGCCACCATCTCCCAACTGCCCTGTTGAGATCAGATTTCTTTTCATAGCAGGAATATGCCTAACATATTTTAATATCCAGTCAGTTCCATTCTTAACTTTTATCCATACCTTACCCATTCCAATAATTTTACATGGATCATCATCACCCAATAAAACATGTCGAAAATCGCCTGGAACATAATCATGAAAATATTTCCTATGGGGTGTAGCATGACATGAAGCCCTTGAATCTACTACCCAATAATCACCAGTATTATCTAATGCAAGAATCAAAGCATCTTGTAACACATCACCTGCTACATTTGCTTCTTGGGTAGTTTCCTTCTGTTTATCTCCTTTCTTCTTTAGAGATCTGCAGTCTTTCTTCAGATGTCCTTTCTTTCCACAGATCTAGCACTCTATATTTCCCAATATGGACTTGGATCTGCCCGTTTTAGACTTCCCATGATTACCTTGTCTCTTTCCTCTCTCCTTTTTTCTTCCCCTGCTCTCCATGGTCAACGCATTACCTGATGTCTCACCTGTGCTTTTTCTCCGCATTTCCTCACTAAGAATAACACCAATAACATTATCAAATTTCAAGGTGTTTGAACCAGAGACAGAGTTACTTACAGCCATGACCAAGCTATTCCAACTTTCTGGAAATGAACACAATATTAGAAGAACCCTAACCTCATCATCAAAGTTCACACTTACAGAACTTAGTTGATTTGTAACCGTATTAAACTCATTTAAATGATCAGTAACAGATCCACCTTCAGACATCTTCATATTAAATAAATGCTTCATTAGAAATACCTTGTTGGAGGCCAAGGGTTTTCATACAGCTTACCCAATGCGCTCATCAAACCCTCCGTTTTCATTTCTTTTGAGATATGGAAAGCCACCGATGAAGCCAGGGAAAACCGTATTGTTCCCAGTGCCTCTTTGTCAAGAACCTCCCATTCTTCATCCTTCATAGCCGCCGGCTGCTTTGCTCTTCCTCCCAATGGTAGGAATAGATCCTTCTGGTACAGATAGTCCTCCATTTGCATCTTCCATAACTGGAATTTTTGGCCATTAAACTTCTCGACCTTAAACTTTCCTTCTTCTTCCATTGCTCTCACTCTAACTAGAAACCCTAGCTTACTACGGGTTTATCTGCCAAATAGACCTTTGGCTTTGATACCAATTGTTAGAAAAACAAGATCGCAAAGCAATAACAATAAACAAAAATGAAAATATAATCACACACACATTACAAGAAATACACAGATATATCGTGGTTCACCCCAAGATGGGCTACGTCCACACTGAAGTTGCCAGTTCTTGTTATTATTCCATCCATCAAAGTGAAGGGATACAACCTACAACACAACCGCTGCACTTCCTCTTCATTGTCTCACAGTCTCTCTTCCTAATCTCAGAGATATTTATAATGCATAATACCTAATACCTAAAACCCTAGCCATATTATAATGTCTTTCTTTTATAAGGGAAATACAATGGGAAAATACCACGGGTTACCCAAAACCATGGGCCCGAAAACTGTTGACGGAAACAGCCCCAAAAATTTTCCTCAGGGGCTTCGCCCCCAAACCTCCATTTTCTTAGGGGCGTTGCCCCCAAACCCCCTTTCTCGGGGGTGCTGCCCCCACACCCCCCAGCTGGGGGAGTGAAACCACTCCCTTGGACCCCTTGGGGATCATGCTAGGATCATAACCAAACTTGGGGTACAAACACAACTGAATAATAATATCTCTGAATCTAGAGATCAGGCTCCATAACCAATAGAGGATGATGACGATGATGAGGATGATGATGACGAGGATGATGATGATGATGATGCTGTTGATGATGAAGATGATTATGATGATGATGATGATGATGATCATATTTTTCATCATCATCATCATCACCTTGATCTTCGTGCTCATCTTCATTATCATCCATCATCTTCATCATCATCATTATCAATGATGACGATGAAGATGATGAAGATGAAGATGAAGATGATGATGATGTTGATGATGAAGATGATGACAAAGATGTTGATGATGATGACGATGATGAATAAGATGATGATGATGAGGATGATGATGTTGATGATGATGATGACAAATATGATGATGATGGTGACAACGATGATGAGGATAACGATGATGTTGATGATGAGGAGGAGGAGGATGAGGAGGAGGAGGAGGAGGAGGAGGAGGAGAAGAGGGTGATGATGATGACGATGATGATGAGGATGATGATGAGGAGGAGGAGGAGGAAGAGGGTGATGACGATGGTGAGGATGATGATGATGATGATGATGATGATGATGGCGATGATGATGATGACGAATATGATGATGATGATGATGTTGATGATGAAGATGATGACCAAGATGATGAGGAGGAAGAGGGTGATGATGACGATGATGATGATGATGATGATGATGATGATGAGGATGATGATGATGAGGATGATGATGATGAGGATGATGATGATGATGATGATGACTAAGATGATTATGATGATGATGATGATGAGGATGATGATGATGATGACTAAGATGATTATGATGATGATCATCATATTCGTCATCGTCATCATCATCATCTTCATCTTCATACTCATCTTCATCATCATCCACCATCTTCATCATAATCATCATCATCATCATCTTCGTCATCATCGTCATCATCATCTTCGTCATCATCATCATCATCATCATCAATGATGATGAATGGTGATGATGAAGATGATGATGATGATGATGTTGATGATGAATATGATGACGAAGATGTTGTTGATGATGATGATGACGAAGAAGATGATGATGATGAGGATGATGATAAGGATGATGATGATGATGATGATGATGAATATGATGTTGATGATGAAGATGATGATGATGATGATAGTGATGATGTTGACGACGATTACGATGATGATGATGACGATGATGATGATGATGACGATGAGGATGATGATGACGATATTAGTCATGATCATCATCATCATCTTCGTCATCATCATCATTTTCATCATCATCATCATCATCATCATCATCATCATCATCTTGTTTAAGGCATGCAATGTAGCCTAATCATGGTATATGTATCCCTCTAGATTTGCTAGAGATACCCCACAAGGGTTATGTGTGGTGGTTTGAAGATGCATTCAATATCGTATCCTAAGAAGCTTCTTGAGTTGTAGGTGTTGTTCATGGTGCTTGAGCTTGAGAAGCTTCATTTAAGGCATGAGGAGCTTCTTGTTTTCCATATACCTTGGTCAGACATCGAGACCCATTTTTGGTTCACAACTAACCTAGTCATGGCATACATAACACACTTGAAGTTGACTAATACCCTATAGATTTCATATGTGGTGGTCCGGGGACTCATTCATGGTGTTTGTGCCTAAGAAGCAAGAGTTAGTGTTGGAGGCTCTTGTTTCCCTCCACTAGCCATGGTTAAGGAGCCAAGATAAATCCTTGATGCTCAAGACATTATAATGGCAGCAATATTCAATTCATATGCAAAATACTCCTTGTAGAGGGATAGTGTCATGGATTCTATGTCCTATTGATGATGCTTGAGGTCTAGAATTTTCAATTAAGGCTCAAGTGGAATTCAATTGAGCTCAACATGCTTCAATAAGATCTCGAGGAACCCGTTTTCATTCTTAGATTATGTTCAATGCTTTGCAACATATCCATGGTCTTGCATGGTAGTCTAAGGATGCATTCATGGCATTTGATTTTTACAAAATATGTTTTTTGTCAAAATGAAATTCAAATTGCGTCTTTGATGAGTCCTCCTCTACAAGACTTTATTTATTGCATGAATGTCACAGACTCACAAAAACTCTAAACAACACTCAATGGCATGCAACTACAAATAATGGTATGCAACTATAACCACAAACCAAGCAGAGGTTGATTTATGCATTGATATAGAGAGGTGGAAGTAGGCACACAATATGGAGAAACAATGATTTAGAAAAAACATTTGGACCAAAGTACCACAATGGTTATCAATAAAATTTATAAAAAAAAAATTGGCTCAGGAATTGTCGTCAATTTGATGGGTGGCATGATCATGATCGTGTAATATCCCTTCGTCCTTCCAAACATATGTGGTTTATCACCACGTTTCTCTTCGACACTCCCCACCAAAATACGTATAAAAATAACATGTCTTTACATTCTCTTCCATTTAACTCCTCATCGCATAGTCATAAATAATGATTATTATGCATGCACATCCTCACCTTACAATATCAATTGGGTCAAGGCGCATAGACAACCATAAATTATCAATTGTGTCAATACGCAAAGAGTAAGCTCCTAAGACAACTATAAGTAAGTCTTATATTAAATTTACCATATAAGTATTTAATTGACACTATCATCTGAGATTTGACATGTTGGATTGTTGTGATCTTCTTATCACTCCTTACCAATGTGATTGTAAGGCTTCTTTGATGGTGAAGTCCATAATTTTAAGTCTTATTCCTCATTCTCATGCCTTTTGGTAAGACAACAAGGAGGGCAGTGGCCCACATCAGCATGGAAAAGAGTTTCGCTAGAGAGGTAGATACATTAATTCTTTCATTAAATAACTTAAATTTCATGCTAGTGACTATGAATTCACCGAATCATGGATTGGTAAAAAACAAATCAAATTTTATAGCCTCAAGCTCTTAATTACTCATCTATCTAGAATTTTTGCAAATCGATCCATTAACAAACTTCTTTTGTTATTCTAGTTCAATTTAAAAGGTAGATTGTCGAGACTCAAACATGTAGCGAGTTGCAAGGCTTCAGTTGACTTAGGCTTGATTCCATTCCCCCTCCATCCCGTACCTGTATGTTGTCATGACAAGTCTTGAACAACAAAATTTGATGCCAATTCCCCTATGATGCTAGCGTTGCTAACTTGCTTGATATGGAGGATTTTTTTTTAACAATTTTGTGAGCTATGTATTATTTTTTCTTAGGTGCTTAATGTCCATCATTCTTACATCTCTCAAGCTTGTATGATTTACCTCTCTCTGGTTTGAATTAAGGTTTTGGTTGGTTTTATATGTATATTTTGGTTGTAGGTTTATTATAGCCTCGTTTTGCTTAGTGGCTTGTTTTTGTACATAGTTAAAAATAAGTAATTTTCTCATGGTTCTAGTTTTATTTTAAGACTATATCTAATTACAATGTCTTACAGTATGCATAAGATCATGCAGATGACACAATTTGGTTATTGCGTAGTCTAAGTAGTTTTATGTACAATGAAGTGTGGTCTAACCCAAAAAAATACAACAAAACAATTGCTAATTTAATGAACTGTAAAATTAATGTTACATATATGTCAAATTAATGTGTTCAAATTCGGTTTTATTGAAAAGATACCATTTTATAATGTAGATATTAAGGAGTGCTCAATTATTTAAGATTGTAAAAAATTGGATGGGCAATATTTGTTTTATGCATTTTGGGGGGGGGGAGGGTTTAGTTAATTTATACTTGTCAATTGAAGTATAATTATTTAAATTGCCCTTCATCTTTGAAGAAATCCAAGAACAAATTCCCTTCCAATAAAATTTAAGACCCACCCTTCAAATTTCATCACCGAGTCCAATTTATGCAAATATTTTCGAAGTGGGGGAAGGTTTGGCATTAAATGGTGTAAACGTTGGGTAATAAATGGTGTAAACGTTATGTAGGGGCATGCAGGGGCATGTGCGCGTGTTGTAGCGCATGTGCACTAGTGACGTGTACACATTACAAACACGCATGCGTGTGCTTGTTGCTAGTTAAAAAAAATAGAGTTCTCTGTTCCTAGGAATTCTACCAAAAAACACGGGTTTTCTTTCTTTCGCAGGTTTCAAGCTCTTACAGGTTGCTCATTGGCTCACACTCATTGATCTATTGGACACAAAATCACCCTTGGAATCTAACAAACATCTTCAGTGGTCTTGGAATCTAGTGGATACATTCAAGCTATCAGTTTCCATTGCAAGTGGAGATCATTTCTATAGGTATGATGAATTGTAAATAATTCTTTTCATTCACAAGATTTGAGATTATCCCATGCCTTTTTGTTTTTATCATATTCCTACAACAATATCCATGCATAGACAACAATGAATTTGACAAGAAGAATTCCCAAGTTCACATCTAAAAAAACTCATATGAACACTAGGCAAGATGAAGTATGCAATGTAAACCAATAATTATTACCATGAATATATTTTGATTTCACACAAGGATGGTATGGATGAGGTTCTCTCTTGAGCCTCTTCAATTTGAATAAAATCCTAAGAAGCAATCATGAGAGAGGGTCCATATTCATTAGTTCATGAAATTTTTTCCATGCTCTCATCTTCATGCTATGTTTATTTGATGTAGAAAAACTATCAAAATATTCCCAAGCCATCTCTAGCATAAACTCTTTTTCATTTGAAAAAAATACAAATAAATGGTTTAATAAACCTCCATATTTTACACATTATAAACCATAGCAAAACCTATAGCATAAACTATCAAACTATTCCTCCCCCACACATTCCCATCTATGATTAGGTTCTCTCTTAAGCCTCTTCAATTTGAATACAATCCTAAGAAGCAATCATGGGAGAGGGTCCATATTGATTAGTTCATGAAATTTTGTCCATGCTCTCATATTCATGCTATGTTTATCGTAATGTTCTTTAATATCGTTCCTTTGAGCTTGACTACTTGTGTCTACCTCATTGAATTCTCCTTCCTTGGGGGAATTTGAAACCTCCTCATTGTGTAATTAGTAAACTTATTCTCTTTATTTTATTTGATGTAGAAAAACTATCAAACTATTCCCAAGGCATCTCTAGCCATCTTTTTTGTAGGGTGTTACTACCATAATTTTTATGAATTCATGGCTAGGCAAGACACTAGTTTCTCCACTCTACACTTGACCAACCATCATATATATTGATTGTAATTGTAAGGGACAATGATGTTTATTCGAACACAAATAAACCAACATAGTCTGTAGTTGTATGTGTTAATTTGTAAAGTGGTAAGTTATGTTGGAATGTGTCAAGTTCATTGTATAATGGAACTAATATCTTATTTGTTGTTTCTTTTGCATCGGTAGGCCTGATAGTTTTGTTAAAGAGACTTTTGTAGATGGGAAACTCATGCAACAAAACAAAAAAATATAGAAGGAATCTGCCCATTGAAAAGTTCAATGACTTAAGAGAAAAGGCCAGGTTGGGAATGGAAAGAGTGAGACATGGTCCTATCATTGCCCCAGATCCTGTCACTAATCCTAACACAGTTGTTGACATGAAAAGCTCTTGGTCAGAACCACAGGTAAAGCGGTCACGTCCAATGGACCCAACTCAAATTCCAACATCAACACAATCTCCAACCAACAATCCATCAATGAGTCATGCTGAAGTTCCTCATGACACGGGAATTTAGGGAGATGCTGCATGTGTAGAGATGGATATACAAGCCTTGCTTAATTTTCAATCTCCCCAAGAAGACCACAACCATGTCAACCACACTCCCATTATGGCCCATTCTGTGAATGAAGCACCACAACAAACAAGCTCTAGTATTCATGTCTCATGTCCACCCTCCCTACATCGACTGTCCAGTGCAAGAAGAAGAACTCCTAGACATATTCATGTGGATGAAAGTGCTATGTCAGGGCTTGAAGGTAAGTTTCCAAAATGCACTATCGAATGACAATGCAACAAAACTATCAAGGAATATTTTGAATCCAAAGGTGATACAGGTAAATGCCAATTATTGCTATGTTTGTTAAAGTCACATTGTTTAGTTGTTGTTAGGAGAATTTTGGGCATAAAGATAGTTAAAAGTTCAGAGGCTAGCATTCATATTGTTAGAAATCTCTAGTCTGCATTTAATGCGACTGGGAAGACGTCTCATACAAAAGATCTTTGTGTGGCTCGTCGTGTTTTAGCAAAATCAATTGTAAGCAAGTCCACAAGGCAACATCTCCTGCTATCACACACTTCTCACATACTCAAATTAAATAGAAAAAATATTAAAAAGTACTTTGTTATAAGAGAAAATCTTGACACTCTAGGTGGAAACGATTGTTGGGATTTTGTTGGTAGGTTTCCTCATGCAGATAGGAAGCTAATTGATGCTGTTAAGGAGTTAGTAAAAAATGTTTGGCATGATCATACTAGACCTTCATCAAACCAAAGAGACGTGCTAAAGCCGAGAAAAGGTTCTACTAAACGTGAACCCCATGTTAAAAACTTCCTTGACACCACACAGATTGAACTCTATGATATATTCAGGAATGAGCACACACAATTGAACCTAGGCCAAAGGTCCTTTGAGAAATGAAAACCATGGCTCGTTCGTATATGCTTTGATCGGAACACTCGTTGTTGTAGATACCACGTAGAATATGAATATTATTATGACACATATAAACATATATTTTGTGATTTGAATACTAAGGGCTACAATGAATCCATACTACCACCCAATGCATCAAGAGACTTTATCCACAACATCATGTGTCCAAGGCCCGGAGGACAAAAATATTATGAAAAATCGTGTCTATATGGGACATGTTCTAGGTGTAGTGGGTTTTCTTTTTTGAACCGTTGCATCCATGAAAGCGATGAGCACGAATTTGGCAAGATGGGTGTGGAGATGCAGAGCTTCAAGTACGTAACCTATCAATTAGACATTGTAAGGAAAAGTAAAAAGATTGCATTAGTGAAGTCACAGGTACAAATTAATATTGCATATTTTTCATATTACACGTTCAATTTATGACATATACATTTTTCCAAAGGCCACATTGCAATATTTCCCTTGTTTTCATGGTAGCAGGTACGGGTATGTGACTTCATGATGGAGCTCTATGAGAAAACAAAGCAGTATGTTCAACATGTGCATGTAGAGCGATGGCAAGATGAGCAGTACAGAAGATGCAGGGACACATTTCTTGTTGGAACCATAGTGTCAATTGTGGATTTTGCAGAAAATTACACCCTTCAGCCACAAAATGAAATCCAGAGTCAATACTACCATTCATACCAAGTCAATGTCATGGTACATATTATGTATAGGCATGGGCCAGAGAGAAGCAATGACAAGAGGATAATATTGAAGGAGACAAACTTTTACATAAGTGATGATAGAACCCATGATCTGCATTATGTGCAACATTGTTTTCAAATTTTCTATGATCAGTTGAAGGAGAGAGATATACATATGGATCAGCATTGGATATGGTTGGATGGTTGTGCAGGCCAGTTCAAAAATGCCTGAGTATTCCAATGGATGAGTATTTTGCATAAGACTTATAATGTGACGCATATCTGGAACTATTTTGAGATCGGGCATGGAAAAAGCGAGCATGATGGGGCTGGTGCATGCATCAAGACCATACTACAAAGGGAAGATATGAGGTTTGACAGGGAACCTCATATCCAAGATCCAGGATCCATAGTTCAATGGTGCTCTGCAACAATGTCAAACCGAGCAAGAGATCAACAAACATCATCAGTGGCAGGACATGTGGTAAGAAATTTTTGGTGAGTGGTTGACATAGATTGATCACATTCCTATAGTTACAGCACAGTACAAGGAACACATGGATTTCATTCAGTTCGAAGCTCAAACAACCCCTGATTTGAAATATGGACACGAAATCTTGCATGCTTTTGCAGCCCTTGTAGCAATGGCAAATGGGATGAATGCAAATGCATGGACTGGGTTGGTGAATGGGATCGTGTGTCACTTGCAGTAGACCAACGTGCAGTTGTTGAAACAACCCAGTTAGAGGAGGTTCCGTCAGTGATTTCGACAAACTATGACCATATCGCAGATCTTGTACAACCAGGACACATATACGCAATTGTTTCCCCGAAAGACAATGAATGGGGCACTGATTATTGGTTGGCATTGTGCATCCAAGGTAAGCAGACCCTCTACGCCTCATTAATCGACGATGAAGGCATTGAATTTCTTATTAGCTCGATGGTGGTTAAGGGGGGATATCTTACACTAGATGGGAAGTCAAGAAATACTAGTGGGCATGTATTCATGGATTACAGACCAGGTTCAGTTGTGTATCACTTCACAAACTTGATCGTTGGCACAAACATCCATCTTCAGACAATGTCAAGCAAGAGCTCAACCAAGGTATGCTACTACCTACCTCATTCAGAGCATGAGAGATTGATGGAGACAATTAGCAACAGAGAGGATCCAGATGGATTTATTGAATGAGGCCAATCAACTTTACATAAGAGAAATAATTGCATCAAAGAATGTTATGTTCTACATCGAGCTATGTGTAGTTTTATGTTATTTTGTTGGTACATGCAATTTTTGTTGATACATACATACATACATGTATTTTCCATACATACATACATAGAGATACATAGAGATACATACATATATACATAGAGATACATACATATATACATAGAGATACATCCATCTTCCATGTCATCATTTCACCCTTTGTCATTAATGTTTAGAAACCTAATCTATCCCTAGGAACTTAGTTTAGCCCTAGAAATACTAGAAAGCTAAACAAACCCTAGGAACACTAATTTAACACTAGAAAACTAAGCTAGAATACTATATACCTAATCTAGTCCTAGAAACCTAAACTAGCCCTAGAAACACTAATCTAACCCTAGGAAACTGATCTAGAATCCTAGAAACCCAATCTAGCCCTATTAACCTAATCTAGCCCTATAATCTGTGAACCACCACACGTACCCTCAATAGGGGGTATTTGGACTCCAAGTGGGTATACTAGTATGATAGATTCCTTACAATTATGACAATTAATAGCTTCTCTTTTTTTGTGTAAGGTTATGTTATATTTTTTCATAGTTATGGCATATTACTCTTAGACATTATGACACATTTATGATGATAATTACACATTCTATTAAATAAAGGAAATAATATCTTCTCATGCAAACTCTAGACATGTCTCTTACCTTATCTTCACCAATGGTTATATCTTCATGATCCCTACCATATAATTGCTAGGGTTTCCTCAGCAAGCCTATAATCTCTAGGACATCTAGGAATCCCTCATTGGCTTAAACAACAAGCTTATGTTAATCAACCAGCAATCATTGATGCCTAGAGCTCTACACACAAGTTAAAGAAAAAAAAGAAAAAAACTCCTAACATTGGGAACAAATAGCCAAAACCAACAATGCAACTAGAACACAATGACCAAGGGAAATTCAGAATGCAACACCAATCCACAAAATAAGTTGCTTTAGGCCTACCTCATTTGGTATGAGAGAAGCTTCTTTAGAGACCTATATACCTACCTACCACTTCTCTCATTTGGTATGAGATAAGTTGCTTTAGACCTACCTCACTCATGTCAATGCTTGAGTTTTTGGAGGCTGACCTCCCACCCCACATGTCCTCTTCAACATTTTTTGTTCTCTTGGTTTTGTGCCCGCCTAAAATTTTTCCATGATTTGGGTACCTCGAGTTATATCCCCAACCCAAGAAACTCTTATATTATGTTGATTATGTTGGTTATTGGATTCACCCAACAAAATTATAATTAACAATACACATATTCATAGATTTGGTTCCCCATGCTCAATCACCCAAATCTAGCTAGATTTTGGGTTTTTTCCCTTATCCAAGCATCGTGTCATCAACCTAGGGTTTCCACTAATATATTCTAACTAGATACTAGAATCTCCTTGACCAAATTTGATGGACAAATGCATAGAGATCTTCTAGACTCTTAGATATGTATACTAACAATTTATTTTAAAACATGCTCATTTATGGTTGAAGATTGATGCTTGATTCCTATAGATAACCACTTAGAGGGACTTGTCATCATCATCATCAACATCATCATCACCATCATCATCATCATCATCATCATCGTCATCAACATCTTCATCATCATCACCATCACCATCATCATCATCATCATCTTCATCATCCTTTTCATCTCTAGGTTCCTCATCAACATATCCATCATCATCATCTTATTCATCATCATCATCATCATCATCATATTCATCACCATCACCATCACCATCACCATCACCATCACCATCACCATCATCATCAACGTCTTCATCATCATCACCATCATGATCATCATCAACATCTTCATCATCATTGTCATCTCTAGGTTCCTCATCAACATCTCCATCATCATCACCTTCTCCATCATCATCATAATCATCTTCATCACCATCACCACATCATCAACGTCATCATCATCATCACCATCACCATCATCATCAACATCTTCATCATCATTGTCATCTCTAGGTTCCTTATCAACATCTCCATCATCATCATCACCATCTTCATCACCATCACCATCATCATCAACGTCTTCATCATCATCAGCATCATCATCATCATCAACATATTCATTATCATTGTCATCTCTAGGTTCTTCATCAACATCTAGTCATAAGTACCCGGTCAACGATTTTGCAAATTTGACCCCAATGTGCAAAACTTGCACACCCCCTTACTAAGCAAAACCCTAGTTTCCAAAATGGACCTACAATATGACACCTGGTCCACGGGACCAGAGGAGAGGGGCACCCCTAGCACTATCCTGACATCTTGAATCCAACGGAGTCAACGGTTTGTCGATCCAAGCCATGGTCATCATTCTACGGCTCGTTCTGTCTCGCATCCAAAAGGCCTTCAAGGACACCTGCTGGATACCTACCGGGGGCATAGAATTTCGACCATGCAACAAAACCGAGTTCCGGGGAGTCCTACAATTGTGTCTAGGAAGGTTCTAGTGGGAACGCTAGCCATAAGTGCCTGGTCGACGATTTTGCAAATTTGACCCTAATGTGCAAAAATTGCACACCCCCTTACTGAGCAAAACCCTAGTTTCCAAAATGGACCTATAAGATGACACATGGGCCATGGGACCAGAGGAGAGGGGAACCCCTACCACTAACCTGATGTCCTGAATCCAACGGAGTCAATGGTTTGTCGATCTGAGCCACGGTCATCATTCTATGGCTCATTTCGTCTCGCATCCAAAAGTCCTTCAGGGACACCTGCTGGATACCTACCGGGGGCATAGAATTCCAACCGTGCAACAAAACCGGGTTCTAGGGAGTCCTGCAAGTGCGTATAGGAAGGTTGGAGCTAGGAACGCTAGCCATAAGTGCTCGGTCGACGATTTTGAAAATTTTACTCCAATGTGAAAAAATTGCACACTCCCTGGCTGAGCAAAACCCTAGTTTCCAAAATGGACCTACAAGATGACACCTGGGCCATGGGACCAGAGGAGTGTCAGTTTTTCATAATTTAATTCAATTTGATATAGGATCTTAACTGAGAGAACAACACGTACAGCATATCTACAACATATCAATCATGGACACAATAATGCAAGCACACAAGAGACACAGAGTTTACTTGGAGAAAACCATAAAGGTGAAAAACCCCAATAACTTCCTCAAAGATAGATAGAGCAATGATACAACCCAAGCATAAGAGATAGAAATCTCCTAGCAGCAACTTCTCCTCCTCCACAAGTGCGCCACTCTCCAAAGACTTTGTGTGAGAATAGAATGATGAAATAGAGTGCCTCCTGCACTCTATTTATACTTGACTTGACTTGCCTAATTACCTTTACTAGGTCGACCTCAACTTAACCACATAACACAATGCTGACTGGGCCGACACCCAATAGGGTGGTCTAATAACCCTTTGACCCACATGACCGACCCCTAATAGGGTGGTCTAATAAGCCTTCGACCCACATGAATTATACAGGGCCGACCCCAACAAGGTGGTCTAATAACCCATCAAGTATAAGTTACGACACTTACAATATAAATGACGACACTTCCATATAGAGGAATAATAACATCTCTATAGGAATACAAACACTTCCGTATAGAGGAATAATATCATCTCTATAGGAGTACAATATACATAGATGAAATACATGGGTGAAATACATTCCGAAGTTACATATACATCAACAAGGAGAGGGGCACCCCTATCACTATCCTGATGTCCTGAATCCAACGGAGTCGATGGTTTTTCGCCGAGCCATGTTTGTCATTCTTATGGCTCATTATATTCCTAAGATCAATCAAGCAAGACAAGAATTGGGTGATGGACCCATAGGAGAGAAGTTTCTCTTAATGGGAGCAATTGGGAAGCCCATAATAAAATTATGGTAAGAAGGACATGAGATGCATGAGGTTCTTGAATTTGTGGAAGCTTGTCCACTATGTTTCTATTTTTCCTCAGATTGTTTCACAATGTAGTGACAATACCCAGATATAAATGGTGTTCCTATTGGTCTAGTTGGAGGAAAAAGAAACACATACAACATCTCATTCAACTAAAGAACTAATGTATTGGTGTTGTAATTGATGCAACCAAATTAAATTCAATACCACTACAATTGATCCATGTCTCAATTCACTATTGTAAGAAAATATCAAACATGAAATTTATGTTGCAAACAACTTTATATGGCCATGCATGCATTATTATTTCAAGCTTCTAGTTTCAAATATCAACATGTTCTTATCTAGACCTAGTTTTTATGAACTAGGGTTTTCACCATGGCCTCAAAGTGTCCCCGAATGGCCCCGGGGTGACGGACCAAGATGCCCGTAGCACCCAATTCGTGGCTCCAGTCGCAAATCCATTGATTCTGGTGGATCCAGGATGACGGGTTTCAACTAGGGCCCCCCCCACAGTGTTCCACCAACCCCCAGAAATGGTGCCAATGAGCCATCTCCAGGTCTAGGGTTTTGCGCAGTGAGGGCCCTTCCAAATTCGCTCAAGGGGGGCATTTCTCGTTCGGAGGCCCCTAGGCATGCGTGGCCATTGTGGATAGGTCCACAATGGCCATGTGGAACTGTGGGAGCCGATAGAATACAAGTCCGCTCGCTGGTTTGGGTTCCGTGGCCTCGGGGCAAATCCTCAAAGTGTCCCTGAATGGCCCCGGGGTGCCCGACTAGAATGTCCGCAGCACCAAAACCGTGGCTCTGGTTGCAAATACGTTGATTCCAGTGGGTTTGAGACGCCAAGTTTCAGCTATGCGACCCCCCACAGCATGCCTCCAACCCCCAGAAATGGTGCCAATGAGCCATCTCCAGAGCTAGGGTTTTGCTCAGTGAAGGCCATTCCAAATTCGATCAAGGGGGCCATTTCTCATCCGAAGGCCCCCAGGCATGCGTGGCCACCGTGGATAGGTCCACAATGGCCACATGGACCTATGGGAGCCAACGGAATCCAAGTACGCTCTCTAGTTTGGGTTTCGTGGCCACAGGGCAAATCCTCAAAGTGTCCCTGAATGGCCCCGTGGTGCTCGACTAAAATGCTCGTAGCACCAAAACCGCGGCTCCGTTCGCTAATCCATGGATTTCGATGGGTCCGAGATGCCAGGTTTCAGCTAGGGGACCCCCCACACCATGCCTTGTAGATCCGAAAATGGTTCCAATGTGCCATCTCTGGAGCTAGGGTTTTGCTTAGTGAGGGCCATTCCAATTTCGCTCAAGGGGGCCATTTCTCATCCGGAGGCCCCCGAGAAGGCGTGGCCACCGTGGACGGGAAGACATGGCCATTGTGGACCTGTCCACGATGGCCACCCACGCCCGGAGGCCTCTGGATGAGAAATGGCCCCCTTGAGCGAATTTGGAATGGCCCTCACTAAGCAAAACCCTAGCTCCGGAGATGGCTCATTGGCACCGTTTCCAAGTCTTTAAGGCATGGTGGGGGTGTACCCCTAGCTGAAACACGGTGCCTCGAACCCATCGGAATCGATGGATTCATGAACGGAGCCACGGTTTGGCTGCTACGGGCATTATAGTTGGGCACCTCGGTGCCATTCAGGGACACTTTGAGGATTTGCTCTGGGCCACAGAAGCCAAATTGACAAGCGGAATTGGATTTCATCGACTCCCACAGGTCCACCTGGCCATTGTGCACCTATCCACGGTGGCCATGCACACCCGGGGGCCTCTGGATTAGAAATGCCCCCCTTGAGCGAATTTGGAATGGCCCTCACTGAGCAAAACCCTAGCTCTAGAGATGGCTGATTGGAAGCATTTTTGGGGGTTGGCGCCATGGAGTGGGGGAACTCCTAGCTAAAACCCGACACCCCGGACCCATCAGAATCAATGGATTCGCAAACGAAGCCACGGTTTGGCTGATATGGGCATTCTAGTCAGGCACCCCGGGGCCATTCAAGGACACTTTGAGGATTTGCCCCGGGGTCACGGAACCCAAAATGGTGAGCGGAATAGGATTCCATCAATTCCCATAGGTCCACGTGGACATTGTGGACCTGTCCACGGTGGCCACGCACGCCCGGTGGCCACCAGACGAGAAATCGACCCCTTGAGCGAATTTGGAATGGCCCTCACTGAGCAAAACCCTAGCTCCGTAGATGGCTCATTGGCACCAATTCTGGGTCATCGAGGCATGGTGTGGGGGGGGGCCTAGCTGAAACCCGACATCTCGGACCCACCAGAATTGAAGGATTCACGAACGAAGCCACGGTTTGGCTTCTATGGGCATTCTAGTCAGGCACCTCCGGACCATTCAGGGACACTTTGAGGATTTGCTACGGGGCCATAGAACCCAAACCAACGAGCGGAATTGGATTCTGTCAGCTCCCATAGGTCCACGTGGCCATTTTGGACCTGTCCGCGATGGTCATGCATGCCAGGGGGCCTCCGTATGAGAAATGCCCCCCTTCAGGGAATTTGGAATGCCCTCACTATGCAAGACCCTAGCTCCAAAGATGGCTCATTGGCACCGTTTCTGGGTCTTCAAGGCACGGTGGGGGGGGGTCCTAGTTGAAATCCAGCGTCCCGGACCCACTGGAATTGTCGTATTCATGAACGGAGCCACGGTTTGGCTGCTATAGGCATTATAGTCAAGCACCCTGGGGCCATTCACAGACACTTTATAGATTTGCTCCGGGGCCACCAAACCCAAACCGACGTGTACTTGGATTCCGTTGGCTCCCACAAGTCCAGGTGGACATTGTGGACCTGTCCACGGTGGCCATGCATGCCCGGGGGCTTCCGGATGAGAAATGCCCCCCTTGAGTGAGTTTGGAATGGCCCCCACTGAGCAAAACAATAGCTCTGGAGATGGCTCATTGGAACTATTTTCGGGGGTTGGCGGCACGGTGTGGGGGTTCCCCTAGCTGAAAGTTGGCGTCCCGGACCCACCGAAATCGATGGATTCACGAACGAAGCCACGGTTTGGCTGTTACAGGAATTCTAGTCGGGCACCCCGGGGCCATTCAAGGACACTTTGAGTATTTTTCGTTAGGCCATGGAACCCAAACTGAAGAGTGGACTTGGATTGCGTCGGCTCCCATAGTTCCCCGTGGCCATTGTGGACTTATCCACGGTGGCCACGCACACTCGGGGGCCTCCAGACGATAAATTACCCCCTTGAGCGAATTTGAATGGCCCTCACTAAGCAAAACCCTAGCTCCAGAGATGGCTCATTGGCACCGTTTCCAGGTCTTTGAGGCATGGTGTGGGGGATCCCCTAGCTGAAACTCGACATCCCGAAGCCACTAGAATAGACGGATTCATGAACGAAGCCACGGTTTGGCTGCTACGGTAATTCTAGTCGAGCACCATGGGGCCATTCAGGGACACTTTGAGGATTTTCTCCGGAGTCACAGAACCCAAACTGGCAAGCAGACTTGGATTCTGTCAGCTCCCAAAGGTGCATGTGGCCATTTTGGACCTGTCCACGATGGCCATGCATGCCAGGGGGCATCCGGATGAGAAATGCCCCCCTTGAGCGAATTTGGAATGGCCCTCACTGAGCAAAACCCTAGCTCCGAAGATGGCTCATTGGCACCATTTTCGGGTCTTCGAGGCACGGTGGGGGGTTCCCCTAGATAAACCCGGTGTCCCGGAGCCACCGGAATCGACGAATTCACGAAAGAAGCCACGGTTTGGCTGTTATGGGCATTCTAGTCGGGCACCCTGGGGCCATTTAGGGATACTTTGAGGATTTTCTCTGGGGCCACGGAACCCAAATAGGCAATCGAACTTGGATTCCGTTGGCTCCCACAGGCCCACATGGCTATTGTGGACCTTTCCATGGTGTCCATGCATGCCCGGGGGCCTCCAGATGAGAAATGCCCCCCTTGAGTGAATTTGTAATGGCCCTCATTGAGCAAAACCCTAGCTCCGGAGATGGCTAATTGGCACCATTTCCGGGCCTTCGAGGCATAGTGTGGGGGAGGCCCTCACTAAAACCCGGCATCTTGGATCCACCGGAATTGATGGATTCACAAACGGAGCCACGGTTTTCCTGCTACGAGAATTCTAGTCGGGCACCCCGGGGCCATTCAGGGACACTTTGAGGATTTGCCCCGGGGCCACGGAACCCAAACCGGCGAGCATACTTGGATTCCGTCAGCTCCCACAGGTCCACATGGCCATTTTGGACCTGTCCACGGTGGCCGCGCACGCCCAAGAGCCTCCAGACGAGAAATGCCCCCCTTGAGCGAATTTGGAATGGCCCTCACTATGAAAAACCCTAGCTCCGGAGATGGCTCATTGGCACCATTTTCGGCTCTTTGAGGCACAATGTGGGGAGGGGGGTTAGTAGAAAACCAGTGCCCCAGAGCCACCAGAATCGATGGATTCGTGAATGGAGCCATGGTTTTTCTGCTACAGGCATTCTAGTTGAGCACCTCGGGGCCATTCAAGGACACTTTGAGGATTTGCTCTAGGGCCACGGAGCCCAAACCGGTGAGCGGACTTGGATTCCGTCAACTCCCACATGTGCACATGGCCATTGTGGACTTGTCCACAGTGGCCACGCACGCCCAGGGGGCTCCGGACAAGACATGGCCCCCTTGAGCGAATTTGGAATGGCCCTGACTGAGCAAAACCCTAGCTCCGAAGATGGCTCATTGGCACCATTACCGGGGGTTGGCGCCATGCTATGGGAGATCCCCTAGCTAAAACCCGACGTCCCGGATCCACCAGAATCAATGGATTTACGACCGGAGCCACAGTTTTGGTGCTGCGGGAATCTTGGTTCGACACCCCGGGGCCATTCAAGGACACTTTGAAGATTTGCTCTGGGGGCGCGGAACCCAAACCGATGAGCGGACTTGGGTTTCGTCAGCTCCCACAGGTGCATATGTCCATTGAGGACATTTCCACGGTGGCCACGCCCACCCAAGAGCCTTCAGATGAGAAATGCCCCCCTTGAGCAAGATTGGCATGGCCTTCACATTGGGGTCAAATTTGCAAAATTGTCGACCAGACACTTATGGCTAATGTTCCTAGCTAGAACCGTCCTAGACACACTTGTAGGACTCCTCGGAACCCGGTTTTGTTGCACGATTGAAATTATATGCCCTTGGTAAGTATCCAGTAGGTGTCCCTGAAGGCCTTTTGGATGCGAGACAGAACGAGCCATAGAATGACAACCGTGGCTCGAATCGACAAACCGTCGACTCCTTTGCATTCAGGACATTGGGATAGTGCTAGGGGTTCCCCTCTCCTTTGATACCATGGCCCAGGTGTCATCTCGTAGGTCCATTTTGGAAACTAGGATTTTGCTCAATAAGGGGGTGTGCAATTTTTGCACATTGGGGTCAAATTTGCAAAATCGTCGACCGGGCACTTATGGTGATGATGATGATGATGGTGATGAAGACGTTGATGATGATGGTGATGGTGATGGTGATGGTGATGAAGATGATGATGATGATGATGATGAAGATGATGATGATGGAGATGTTGATGAGGAACCTAGAGATGACAATGATGATGAAGATGGTGATGATGATGAAGACGTTGATGATGAAGATGTTGATGATGATGATGATGATGATGGTGATGATGATGAAGACGTTGATGTAATATCCCGAATTTTGGACTGACAATTTTATGATGTTATATTGGGCCACGGCCCCAGTACATGTGATTTATTCTGATTATTAGCATGAGCCCTAGTACATATGATTTATTCTTTTGTAGACTGACATATTGGGAATGGACCCTAACTGAATTTCATTATTTGATTATATACTGGGCAAGGAAGCCCCAATGTTCTGATTATGTTTTGATGAGGGTACAAAACCCTAATGTACTGAGATGACCTTTTCTTACATACTGTGCAGTGATGTGAATGACATAATTGACTTATATGGTGTGTTGAGTGTGGACTCAGAAACACATAGATTACCTACGTACTGGGAAAAATCCTCGATGTACCTAGAGGAAATATGATGTACTGGGAGTAATCCCTTATGTACATCGAGTGTTGGGCATAAGCCCTGGAGCACTCCAATCTTGATAAACGAATACCGGATCCGAGGAAACTTAAATATTCTAGATGTGCCTCACAACCACATTCTAGCACTAGTGTCAAGCAGGGACTCTGAAATTGCACTAGAGTAACGCCCATGTGAGAGTGTTGAGTTAAATGGCTTTGAAGAACACTCGGGGTTACGGAGTTTCAAAGTGTTGAGTCAGAAAGACTCTGAAGAGCACTTTTATCACATTTATTTAATTGACTAAATGATCCATCTTTTGATCCATCATCACCTACTGTGGGAGCTACTATGTTAAACGAGGGAATCCAACATGCAAATAGAGAGACTAGAGGTACCTAACAAAGATGACCACGACCGTCCAAAATAAGTGGACCGTGTCCCTAAAAATTAAAGAGAAAAGAGTGTCATGTGATGACACATAACTAAATAAAAGATAATTACCAGTAGTCTTTTATGACTAACCTGATTAAAGGCCTCCAAGTTATTATTATTATTATTAATGTTATTATCATTATTATTATTTATTATTAGGAGATTTAAATAATAATAGGTGTTATTATTTAACTATGGGATATAATTAGTATATCTGATTTATGCATTATTTAATATTTTAAATGATGTATTAATAAGTTAAGTGAAATATATTTAATAAAAGAATAATTATTAGTATGATTATTGTTATTATTAAAGAGCATAAATCAAAATGACTTATAGACAAACAGTTGGAAAAGTCCTAGTTCAAGAGGACTAGTTAATTAATTAAATAATATCTTTTAATTATTAAATATTGAATTTAAAGAAACTAATTTCTTCAACAGTTCTAATACAAGATTTCCCTATTTAAAGAGGGAAGATCCCAAGTTTTGGGGATCACCTATCATTCTTGGTTATTATCATTCTCTTATGGTAGTCCAAGAAAACTATTCTGCTCCAAGAAGCTGAAGCAACCTTACCTAAAAATTCTCAAAACTGGACCAAAAGTGGATCTAGGGCCTCTACCTCTCATTGCATGTTGGAACCAAGCTCGGGGGGATCCAGATAGAACCGGAAACGGTTCAGGGGTCAAGGTTGGGAGTAACACGGTAGCCCCAAACTCATCCATCCCAAGGCAAACATTCTAACAGGTCAGCAAGATACAACAGGCTCTACTTTAACTATTGATTTAGTGTGCAGGTTGCTATAGGGAAGATTTAAAGTGCCAAGCGGTTAGACTTCTACAGGAAGGGACCAAGTGCTCAAGCAGCTAGGTATGGAGCAATTAATATTTCTTTTACAAATTTAGATATTACAGCATTGTTGTCATTACCAAATTGTCTTCATTATCAGAAATCGATGTTCTACCCAGAACTTAGTGGGGAGTCTAGCAGGGCTAGCCAAGCTAGCCTTTGCTAGACAACGTATATTATCTTCTAGGCTAGGGTATTTATAATTTATTTCTTATAGGTAGCTATCTGCTGTCAAAATCGTATTTATAATTTATTGCTTATAGGTTACTATCTGCTGTCAAAATTGTATTTATAATTTATTTCCTATAGGTAGCTATTTGCTGTCAAAATCGTATTTCTTATTCACAATACAGGGTCCCATCTAAGCATGCTATTTTCCTTACTTTATTAGTATATCTATTTCGAAACCATTATCAAATAGAAATAAAACAAACAGACATCGACACTCTCAGTAGCATTACCCTTTGAAACTATCAAACATCGAATTGCAGTACCAGACAGAAGAAACAAGTTATAGCATGAACCAGAGCTTTCATTACCAACAAATTATTCAACCACTACCATGATAGCACACAGTCAACGCATTACCAATATTTTAAACACATCAAGTAAGCACACAATCAACGCATTACCAAGATTTTAAACGCATCAAGTAATTTCCAGGTCTCACGTTTTACAAACTTAGTCTTTGACATTTCATTCCTACAACCCAAACTTTTGATTAAAATCCCAATACGTTTCTTTTCAGAAATCAAACAAGTCCACAACATTCAATTTCTTTAAACATAACATTTCACGGGTCGGGAGATCGAACCCCACAAACTCTACGATATTTTATACATAAACGATTGGTACAGGGATCGATTCCCATCCCCATCTCACTCTACAACAAACTATCCACAATACTACAGAGAAATCAACAAATGATCGTTACAGGGATCGATCTCATTGAAAATCCTATTGTCTTTCTATGAAATAAACAGAAAGCGCAAAAGTGAGAACCCAGAACTCTTCAGACTTATAGATAAAACAATTATGGGGTTACGTATTCCCTCCATCATTCTTTTCCAACAAATAGCACTCTACTCTTTCAAATTTAAAAACATGAAGCCATCAAATCGAGAAGACCACACAGTGGAGCAACAACAACTTAAAAACGCAGAATTATAGACATCCCCTTCATTGGGTTAAATACGAATTCATTTCCATATAGAGAACGCAGATAGTGTTACGACTGTAAACAAACCCCATATCCATATAAAACATAGAGATTTAGATAGGGTATCAACCCTCATAAATATTACCTAACAGAGCATCTCAATACCCATACAAATACATCTTTTAACACATAAAACTGTAATATAAACCTCAGTTCATCCTTGGGAATTAATTCCAAATAACGAGGGTTCAACCAAGTTTAAACACAGGGCCGGATAGCCAAACCCCACACTAATAATCTCTAGGGTCTGCAAAATGACAATAGATACATTCACACCACAGTCCAACCAAAAAGGTGACTTCCAGGGTTCGAAACTTGTCACATTGAACTCAAATAAGTTCACCATTTCCCAGTAATAACATACATCAACAGTAATCCCCACAGGGGTGAAAGGAGGAGCTAAGAGTTGGCAAATTCTGGACTTACCAATGTCCAATATCGCCACTATTGTGCAATGATCACACAGAAGAGAAATGCCTATCAACACCTGCATTCCAATCACGATATACAAGTCAGGACTCTGAATTTTTATATCACAAAATGTCTACTATATAAGAGCAAGAATGTAGAACTTGAACCTGAGAAGATTTACCTTCAAAATTGCATTCACCATCGTTATTTTCCCAATGGAATGCTAACCATGAACCACAGCTCAGGTCAGTAGAGAAACCCTCATCGCATCCACAACAAACAAGAAAAAAGAACCACGAAAATGCTATTCGTTGGATAGAACCCTAGGGTAAAACCCCCTCATAGTTGGTAGCATGGCCATGTGCATTCACAGAGATGCATTCAATGCCACTACCAACCACCTTTAATTCGAGAGTGACCCAATACTCTATAGTATTAGGACCATCCGATTTCACAACATTATATTTCACAATTAAACATTACAATGACCCCAAATTCTTCATTGTGCCATTAAAGAATTACAGAGTCAAACAAGTAGTGATGTTATACAAGTATCGCAAACCTCGTTGAGACTAGAATAAAAGTATCAACTTCAAAGCTATCTCACTTGCAACTTAAAATAGTGGCTAGAAGGATGGAATAGGCATTCTCGATAGATGCCCCATAAGTACACCTGCAAACCCGAAACAAGTAGATACGTTAGCAATAATGCTAAGTAAGGCTGGAGTCTCCAATTCTTACCCCTACCTCTCGGCATCCTTGTTAGGGTACCTTGCCATTTCAAAAGACCAAGTATCTCATCATGAGCATCAACCACCACCAATAAAGGATCCAAGTCACCTGAATTACCAGTGAAACTTTAATACATATGCATTCAAACCTTTACAACCGTACGAAGGAGATTCATTTTATAGCATTCACAAATTGGTACACATACGACGGTTTATACATCTAAACCATTTTAGAAATACTTTCGCAAAACTGTAGAACCATATAATCAGCAAACCATGATACTTGAATCTAATACATTCCAAAGAGTGAGAATTAATTATCGATACAATAAGTACTTGACAGTTATGAAGTTAGTATTCATCATATCTCTTTATCAGTTTAAGCTAGTATCGGAAAATTTTTAAATTTTTGTTATTTTAAGGGACATTACAGTTGATGATGATGGTGATGGTGATGGTGATGGTGATGGTGATGAAGATGACGATGATGAAGAAGATGATGATGATGGGGATGTTGATGAGGAACCTAGAGATGACAATGATAATGAAGATGGTGTTGATGATGAAGATGGTGATGATGATGGTGATGGTGATGAAGATGGTGATGATGATGATGAAGATGATGATGATGGAGATGTTGATGAGGAACCTAGAGATGACAATGATGATGAAGATGTTGATGATGATGATGATGATGGTGATGATGATGATGAAGACGTTGATGATTATGGTGATGGTGATGTGTGAAGAACCTATAATAATTAATTAATGAAAATACACGAGATAGCCGAAATAACAGAACTCAGAATCACTTTATTGATCGCAGGCCACTTCAAGGGGGAAACCTCCTTTGAGAAAACTCAATACAAATAACTTCACGGTTCCTTCATTGGCCTCAACACACACTTATATACTAAGTCTATGCCCAATACTATGGGTTAATACCATGGGACATATAATACTATGGGACGACTTACAAAGCATATGCGTCCAATACTATGGGTCAATACCATGGGCTAATACAAACTATGGATCAACAAATACTACGGTACGACTTACAAAGCATATGTGTCCAACAACAATATACTAACAAAGTAAAGAGAAGGGTTGACATGAGTTCCTAACATGATGAAGATGATGATGTTGATGATGATGATGAAGATGATGATGATGGAGATGTTGATGAGGAAGCTAGAGATGACAATGATGATGAAGATGTTGATGATGATGATGATGGTGATGATGATGAAGACATTGATGATGATGGTGATGGTGATGGTGATGGTGATGAATATGATGATGATGAAGAAGATGATGATTATGGAGATGTTGATGAGGAACCTGAGATGACAATTATGATGAAGATGTTGATGATGATGGTGATGATGATGAAGATGTTGTTGATGATGATGAAGATGTTGATGATGATGGTGATGGTGATGAATATGATGATGATGATGATGATGATGAAGAAGATGATGATGATGTATATGTTGATGATGAACCTAGACATGACAATGATGATGAAGGGTTTTGCTCAATAAATTTATCAAGCTTTTGAGTTTAATGATAGTGGCACCATTGTGGAGAGGGTGAAGAGGTAGTGTTACTTGTAGGGAGGTTAGGACATATTGGAGGAAGTATCTAAAGGTTACATAGGGTTTAGTGCTAGGGTTTGAGTGAGGGTCAGGGTTAGAGTTATAGAAGGAAATTGAATTAGGTCATTTCTCTAATGTACATTTTATATTAATGGTATGGCTTGGTCTAAGGTGGTGCTCTCAAATAGCTATTTCATTATGAAATATTTAACAAGACATTAATTAAATTTAAGATAAGTGTATTGTTAAATATAGTGAGCATTGAGCATGGGGAACCAAGTCTAGCCATATGTGTATTATTAAATATAATTTTTTTGGGTGAAGCCAATAACCAACATAATCAACATAATATAAGAGTTTTTTGGATTGGGTATATACCTCAAGGTACCCAAAGCATGAAAAAAGTTTGGGTGGGAACAAAACCAAGGGAACAAAAAATGTTGAAGAGGACATGTGGGGTGAGAGATCGGCCTCCAAAAACTCAAGCATTGACATGAGTGAGGTAGGTCTAAAGCAACTTATCTCATACCAAATGAGAGAAGTGGTAGGTAGGTCTCTAGGTCTCTAAAGCAGCTTCTCTCATACCAAATGAGGTAGGTCTATACCCAATGTTAGGAGTTTTTCTTTTTTTTCTTTAACTTGTGTGTAGAGCTCTAGGAATTCATCTAAAATTTTCCCAATCTATCTATCCAAGTTCATTCTACCTTCATTAATGAGTTTTGACCTCAAATTTCAATCTTCTTCTATGGTCATGTTTTATTTATCTCGAGGAATTTATTTATATCCAATGTATTTGACTCTAAGAACCTCTCACGAGTGATTATAAAAAATCATGCCGTAGCGTGTGCAATAGTTAGTTGATTCCTTCTTGCATAATTTCTCATGTAATTTTCCAATTTACTTTCCCACCACTAACTAGTCTCCTTCTCACACAACATATATGCATGTATGCATCCATTATACAATATGTGTCATAATTAGTATTACCGATATGTGTCATTATGTGTCATTATCCAAGATATATATCTACATATTCATAGACATAAATGGAAAGTGAGAAAGGGGAGAATGTAACTTTAGAGCCATCAATAATTAGCCTTTTATTAATCCCTAAAAAATATTTATTTTTACAATGATAGGATGATGCATATTTATTCTCTTTACATAGAGGGGAGGTAACTATAGCTATTGTAACTATATTTATGAGTTAGTCAAACAACATGACTACTTAGTTGAATGTACATGTATACCTCCATTCAACTCTTTATCCTAGTTGACTAGTTGAATAAAGCTCCTACAACAATGCCAATAGAGGATTTTCAACACAAGGGATGGGTCTCTAGACCTTGAGCATGGTGATTAAAAAATATAAAGGTTATTAGGACCTAAATGAATATTTGCATGCTGATGAGCCATGAATAAGTCCTTGAATCACTACACAAGCTCTCTAGATGGGATACATGGCCTTTGTTTTGGATATGGATTCCATTTGGAGGTTTTGTGCACTAAGGATGGGTCTTTAGGTATTGACAATGATAAGGTGAGGACATATGAGGCCTCAAATCGAATATAAATGTTTTAAGGATAGTATCCATCAAGATTCTCTCAATCACCAAACATGCCCTTTCAAAGAATTTTTTATCTTTGAGTGTGATATGGGTGCCAACATGAGGTTTTGTCTACTAAGGATAGATCTTGGTGTCTTGACCATGGTTGAGGTGATGACAATGAGGTTCATATGATTCCAATGAATCTTCCATGGATCATGGGATAAAATGAGATCTTGAACCATTGAGTTGACTATGTTCAATATGCGTCTTAACATCAAAAAATCCAAGGTACTTAAATTACAAAGAGTGATCATCAATATTACCAAAACATTGAAGACATTATCAACACTAAGGGTCTATGCCAACTTGTGCAAGTCAAGGATGATTTTAAGAACCCCCCCAAAATTTATATGTATAAAAAATTGGCGAATCTCCCCGATATATAGGAAAATTTGAAGGCGATTTTATCAATAATATAATATGTATATATAATTTTTTGGCGAATCTTTCATTTTATTATATGATTTCTAAAATCTTGGTGAATCTTTCACTAAATTATAAGATATTGTAAAATCTTGGCGAATATTTCACTGAATTATAAAATATTGTAAAAATTTGGCGAATATTTCACTGAATTATAAAATATTGTAAAAAATTGGTGAATCTTTCACTGAATTATAACATTTTGTAAAAATTTGGTGAATCTTTCATTGATCTCTAAAACACATTGAATGGCACTCTGCTTGTTAATTATGAGTTCAAGGCTTCTTCAAATGTTGAGTTCAATTGCTCTATTTCAAGTTTTGGTCTCAATATCAAATGGTGGTGGCCTTAATGAAGCCTTCATATCCAAGCAAATCCGAGTAGATCTTGGAGACATGTATTCTAAATGTGGGTGTTTGGAGGATGCACATAAAGTGTTTGGCCAAGTGCCAAAGCGAAATACAACCTCATTGAATGCAATGCTTTCAAGATGTGCTCAACATGGACATGGCAGGGAGGAAAATTATCAGAGGGGTTCATTCATAGCTCTGATGATGATAGCATTTGCATCTTCTTCTTACTTACAGTTTTTTCCTCTCCTACTTGAGTTTTTAGAATCTATTTGTAGTTCGCCGTGCAATTATTAGAGTTTTCTTCTTGTTCTTCTTTAATAGTCTTGGGAGATGACTTTTTTGAATTGCTTAGATCAACAAAGTAATTACACCCTGTGAAGAACCTGCAATAATTAATTAATGCAAATACATGAGATATTAGAAATAATAGAACTCAGAATCACTTTTATATTGATCACGGGCCACTTCGAGGGGGCAACCTCCTTTGAGCAAGCTCAATACAATTAACTTCACGGTGCCTTCATAGGCCTCAACACACACTTATATACTAAGTCCAAGTGCCAATACCATGGGTCAATACCATGTGTCAATACAAACCATGGGCCAATACAAAATATAGATCAACAATTATTACGGGTCAAAACCATGGGCCAATACAAACTATGGGCGACTTACAAAGCATATGCGCCAACAACAATAACACAAACTATGGATCAACAAATACTACCGGACGACTTACAAAGCATATGCGTCCAACAACAATATACTGACAAAGTAAAGACATGGGTTCCTAACATCCCCTCTCCCTTAGAAAAAGCTTTGTCCTCAAAGCTTTAGATGTGGAAATTGATGCAGAATCTGAAGGAGTGGGTCCCCTATAGCATCCTCGGGTTACATTCAGGGCCACTGGCGCCTTTTGAGTTTCAGGGAGGATTGCATGGAAGGATGTAGACTAAGAAGAACCATATCAGCGACGTGAAAAGTGCACTCAGAATGGTATTGATCAGCTTGTTGTTTTAGTTTAATTCTTGCCATGTGAAGATTGTCCTGCAGAATGAGAAGAAGTCGATCGCGGTTTCAAAGAATTGAGTCAATTGCCTGAACTGGGGAGTTGCTAAAGGTGTATGGAAGAAGAATTCACGGTGCCTATCCAGAGACTACTTCATATGGTGTCCTTTTAGATGTGGTACTATACCACTGGAGCGCTTCCAGGAAATCCATAGAAATAGTTGTCCAAATCTGTGTAGGGATGGGAAAGGGTTCGAGTAGTCCCGAAAGGAGGGTCGTTTCACCCTTGTTAACCTGGAAAGTATCATAGTAAACCACCATCCATTGAATTGTCATTTTCAATCCCTTCCAAAAGAAGTTACATTGTTCTTAGTCATACATTTTGAGGAACCCAGAGTGCCCTACTGATGAAGAAGCATGGAGTTCATAGAAGAGATAGCCCAATTGAACAGATTGCAACTAATTTTGAACAAGCAGAGAAATAGCTGTAAGAGAAACTGGGTCATCAAATGTGCGAGAAGGAGCATCTGCCACCATATTGTCCTTACCCTTCTGGTAAGTGCTCGTGTATTCATAACCCATGAGTTGGAGAACCCATTTCAGGTGTGCTGGGGAGGAGACCCGTTGTTCCAGGAAATTTTCTAGACTCTGGAGATCAGTCTTGATGCAGAAATAATTCCCCAATAGGGATGGCTGCCACTTCTGTACTGCATGCAAAATAGCCATCAAGTCCTACTGAGATGTAGATGCGGAAAAATGATTACCGGAAAGGTCTCGTGAAGGCGGCAAGCCCACTGGTTCAACAAAGACACCTGCATATCTATCCAAGGAAGTAGTGGAGACCATTAGTGGGTGCATCTGAAGGGAATGGAGCTGAGCAATGACACCATGTGAATTCTTCTTAAGGATCTTTTCCAAGCGATGTGAACTGATGATGCAGAGAGACCCTGGTTGTAAGCCCATAAATTTGTGTTGTGTCCCATTAACTGAAAACTGCATCCAAAGTTCATCAAAATCCCATAAGATGGGTCCAAGTGTGTGTAACCATTGAACGCCCAAAACTACATCACATCCACCCAAGGACAAGGAAAACATGTCAGAGCGCAGGTTATAATATTCCATAGAGATACGCACATTATGACACTTCCCCTTGCAAGGTAAGGTGCCCCCATTGGCAACCATGACTTCAAAGTTGGAACAAGGATGGACAAAACAATCAGTCTGTTTGGAAATTCGAGGGTCAATGAAGTTATGAGTGCTACCAGAATCAATGAGTATGGTAAGAGGGAGCTTCTTGAAGTATCCCCTGACCCGCATTGTTTGTGGGGTGGTGACACCAGTTACAGCATGGAGAGAGATCTCGGGTGGGTCGTCTTGAGATGGGGTGTCAATAGGCAGGTGCTGAATGTCGACCTAAAAATCTACTGTATCTGGAGGTTCTTCACCAAGTTCTGAGGCAGGCGGAGAATCCACATCCAAGAGATAGAGCTTTTGTTGAACACATCTATGTCCCTGAGTGAATTTCTCATCACAATTATAACAAAGCCTTTTTTCTCGGCGTGCCAGCATCTTTGTTTCAAACAAATGCTTGATAGGAGTTGTTCAAGGAGCAAGCGTGATGGGAGGTCGTTGGGAACCCATATTTCTAAAGGGAACAAAGGTGGGTTTGGAGCATTGTTGAGATGTGATCTTGTCCTCTGCCAACTTAGCCAACCCTAGGACTTCCATTATTGTGTTGGGACAGAACATTTTGACTTCTGAGCGGATTTCATCCTTGAGACCACTAATAAAACAACTCTTGTAGAATTCATCAGACAATCCTTCTGTGTGATTGGCCAGTTTCTCAAATTCTATCTGATACTCTCTCACTGTGCCAATTTGGTAAGTTTAGTGAGTGCTCCTGTGAAGTCATCAAAAGCACTAGGACCAAATCATGGCAAAAGGAGTTGGCAAAAATCTGTCCAGTTTGGCTCGGGATGAGCTTTGATGTACCAGCGGTACCATTGAAGGGCTTCCTGTTCCAAATGAAAGGATGCAAGTGGAACTTTCTGGACATCAAAGTATTATGTAGACTGAAATATTTTTCTTCTCGGTATATCCATCCAGTCAGATTAGTACCATTCAAGCGAGTAAAATCAAGCTTCGGCCCACGAAAATTGCTGGAAGAAGAGAACCCAGTGGCTGCAAAAGATTCTGGTTGTCGGTTATTGTTCATGGCTGAATGCTGAAGATGGAGGCTAAGAAATTTTTCATCCAGATCTTGGAGTTTGGTTTGGATGGCTGCAAGTGCTTCCTCCATGGTTTTTGCTCCTGTGCGAGCGACAACCATAACCAGGAATTTTTTTTTTCTTTTTTTTTATGGTGGGGGGGGGTTGGATAGAAAAACACAAACACAAGCTTATTTAGTAAGGGGAAATTTGGATTTGGAAAAAACTCGGAGGGGTAATTGGGTTTTGACTAGGTTTTCAACACTTTCTGAGGGACAGAGAAGCAAAAATGGGGATTTCAGAAGCGGGAACTCTATGGTAAAATTTGAAGGCAATCGGGTGAAAATTGAAGAAGTTATGGCAAACCCTAAAAATAAACAAATGTGAGATTTCTGGTCTTGGGAAGTGGAATTTGGGATAGGGTCTTCAGGAATGAAATATGCAGAATGGGATTGCAGGGATGTTAGTGAAGTTTAAGGGGAAAACAGAGTTGAAACAAGGGAGATATGGCTGAAAAACAATTTTTTTTTTCCAGAAATGGATCGGCAACAGCGGCACGGAAGGGATCCGCAACAGATGGATCTGCGCGCGGAAGGGATCGAAAATGGCTGGATCTGAAACGGTGACTGGATATGGAATGATTTTCAGAATAGATTTGAAACGGCTGGATCTAGAGTGGAAGTGATCAGCAACAGTTCAGCTGAAAATAGATATGGACCCTAGGTATGTACGGCTTCCTAACAGTTCAGGTGTTTCACTCGGCCACCAATGCTGTCTGACGGCTTGCGTATTGGGGCAGTACCCCTCACTCCACGGCTCAGGTAAAACTGATAATCGATTTGCCACAAACGACAGCTCTTGGTTTACCTCACGGGTGGGAACTAGTCAATCAGGTAGGGGTCGTTGCCCTTTTCCCTGGCAGGTCCTCTCAATGGGCTAGCTACTTTGGGGTTCCTGTGGTACTCCTCACAATGAGTTTTAGGGCTTATGCCCAAGTACTTCCCATAGTTAAGCGGATAGGGATTATTCCCAAATCCGAAACTGCAACAGATGCGAAAAAAAATTTTGGCATAAATTCCACCCAACGAGCCCAAGAAAGTGCTCTGATACCAGATGTGAAGAACTTGCAATAATTAATTAATGCAAATACACGAGATATCAGAAATAACGGAACTCAGAATCACTTTTATATTGATCACGGGCCACTTCGAGGGGGCAACCTCCTTTGAGCAAGCTCAATACAATTAACTTCATGGTGCCTTCATAGGCCTCAACACACACTTATATACTAAGTCTAGGTGCCAATACCATGGGTCAATACCATGTGTCAATACAAACCATGGGCCAATACAAAATATAGATCAACAATTATTACGGGTCAAAACCATGGGCCAATACAAACTATGGATCAACAAAACTATGGGTGACTTACAAAGCATATGCACCAACAACAATGACACAAACTATGTATCAACAAATACTACAGGACAAATTACAAAGCATATGCGTCCAACAACAATATACTGACAAAGTAAAGACATGGGTTCCTAACACACCCACAGACTATTCTTCAATAGATTGTGTGGCTACCCTAGACTATGTTTGATACTTCAAGGCAAGTTTCTACATAGGTTTTAAGCTAGGCATGTTCCTTAAGTATTTTTCTTGGCACATACTTTGAATAACATTATAGTGATTTTGTTGGCATCATGTAGTGTCGACTATTGGGGGCTATCTTATTGTTGTGTCATACTTTTGGACAATGTAACTTTATTCCATGTAAATTCTTCAACACTAGTGCCATATCTAAATGTTATACCATTTGTTGATACGATATCTAAATGTGTCTAGTAGTTGATTTTGATTGTAGATGTTGTATTGTTTGTTGATATTGGTGTGTAGATGTTATTATAACCCATGTTAGAGATTTTATTACAAATTGTGGTTTTCTATTGATTAGAGTCTCCATGACATGTGGGGACCTGGACCTTGACAAACCGATAAACTAATAGAATTAGACATTATGCATCATTTTGGCCTCCACTAGCCAATTATGTCCATGCAGGCTACGAAAATTATGAAATGTAATTATGCCAATTGGACTAGAGGAATGTTGGTCTCGTGCCAATAGGTCTCCTACGATCAATACATAGGAATCTAGTGCATAGACCATTTTTCTCTTCGCTTAGCTATGTAGAGCTCATTTATTTTTCTAAATAACGATAAGTATTTACAAAGAAAATATACAATTAGCATAAAAGAATCGAAAAAGTGAAGACAATTAATTCATGCAAATAAAAGGTAATAAAAACTTATTTTCTCAAACCCTAAATCAATGGAAATCAACTAAATCTAATATTGATTCATGCTACAAAAAAGGGTTAAATCAAGCATCAAATGAGAACTAGAAGCATTCAAGGGTATAACAAAATAATTAACCAAAATACATGCAAAGTCCAGAAATCGACCAAATGGTTCAAATAAAAGCAATAAACAAACCATAAAAATTTGCACAAAATATTTGAGATAAACACTAACATGGTTTCGTGTACTTGAATGAGCTCATTCTTGCTTAGCGAAAGTGTAGTCAAATTAGTTATTTATCTTTTAATGCTAGGACACTATCTATGTGAAGAGATAGCTCCTAGGCCTAGCTTTGTCAAATTCCAGCGTCATTTCCTATCACATAAAAAAAAAAGACAATGTAAAAGATAAATATAAAAACATCAATCTTAAAATAAGCTGCATCAAAGAAATGTATGTCATATCATCAATGTTATAACAAAAAAGTACAATGTAGAATCTATTTTTTATTAAAACTCTAGCTCAAATTTACATATAGTGATCACCCGCAAGGGTCCATGGAAGACCTATACCAAAATAAGACTCAAGAGTCTCTCATGTGTATTGGATCATATACAATCTTAGGTGAAATCCATTTCCCAATTCACATTCTAGGCCTGGTCCTCATTTTCGGCACTCTGAACATGACCTTCTTCGGATGAGCCGTCATTATGATCCTCAAGAACATTATGTTCCATATCAAGTTCATTAGATAAATTTGTCATATTGTTTTCTCCCCTTCTTTCACAATTTGATCGCCAAAGAGCTACTGCTGTTTTATATGGAAAATTGTCAACCTCATACTTTGTTACATATAATCTTAAGCATGTATCCACATTTTTATCAAGCTTATTCCTCAACTTTGACTTCAAAAATGTCAATGCACTAAACATTCTCTCATCCTCCACTGATCCCAAAATCATGGTTACATAAATATACTAATTTGAAATACTCTGACATATTTTGCAGTAGAAATTCGCTACCACTGAGTGTAGTCCATAATTTTGTAATTGCACCATATTCTAGAGCATTATCCAACTTAGAAAATTGCTCCCACATTGTATCAGCAAAGCATCGGGCTTGATCTTTCAATTTTTTTCCATCTAAAATACCTTGAATATGTTCTCCTTGTATCTTGGTCTCTCGACAAAAATGGCTCTGCAAAATCTTGCATTTTGCTATAAAGTCAACCTTTATAGTTTCTGTACATTGACGATTGTTCCAATATTGAGGGTATACCACAGACATGGCCTCCAACAATTCATCTCGAGGAAATCATTCTCTTATCTCTGATGATAGTGATTTTTCAATTTCTATCAAGCTGCGCCTCACTGAAATCACAACATTAGGGCACTCTTTGGTGGTTCTTCCTATTTTGTCATTATAATAAAAAGGAACCACATACCCACGCATTGCCATACATAGAAACCCTTTTTCATCAAACTTCAATAAATTTTCATCATTTTCAATATTGATTATCTTAGCCCAGTTTGTAAATGCTAGACTTGTAAAAGAATCTGCCATCATATACAAATTATCTAATGCAAGGCATGCTAATTTTCTAGCATTTGTGTATTCAACAATATACATGGTGCGACTCTAAGACATCTTCATGAAGCTATTCATTTCATGAAGCAGAGGAAGAACTCCAGCCAATATTAAATATGTCTCTATATCAGTTAATAGAAAAAGAAGAGTTTGAGATTTTTCTACACTTAGGCAATGTTCATACATCACCCCTACCAAGGATGCATATTCATCGAATAGTCTTTGAGCTGGTCCCTTCAGTGAGATCCATCTTGTATCAACATCTTTTAATAGTTTGTTTCCATTTCTAACACCGTTGGAAAAAATTTTAAACTCTGAAAACCGTTTGGGACTCCGACAAAAGTATGCATGAACCTCACGTACAAGATATTCAACTTTTGAAACCAATGGAAAGTTGCTCACTATTTTAAATGCAAGATTCATACTATGAGCCATACAATGAATACCAATCATATACGGTGAAGCTGAGAGTTGTAGTCTATCACAAAGGTCGTTCCTTTGTTTCTGGATTACTGATGCTCCATCTGCTCCAACGCATACCAACTTCTTTGCAATCATTGAATGATCCATTCCACCAGTTTCCTTCAAAGTATTAATAACAAGTTCATAAATGTTTTCTGCTGTAGAAATTTTGCTCATTTTATGAATTCCAAGTAGATAGGAATTCCTGATATGGTGATTGACCGTATAAATGCTCATGCAAATCCATGCAATATTATCAACAACTGTAACTTCATCCAAAGACAGTGACAAAAATGTAGCATTCACAATCTTCTCTTTCATATCATCCTTTTCTACTTGAGATAGATATTTTCCCCATTCCCAACCACTCGTTAAAGACCAATGAGAAGATGGAAAATTTGGCACTTGAATAAAAGATAGATATTTCATCATTTTTGGATAATCTGTCATAGGACGACCATTGGACAGGATGTGAAATACAGTGCTTAATTGTATCGACTTCGATAACAAATTTTTTTCCATCATCTTTCCGAATTGAGAAGTGATGGTTCCACCACTTTCATCCAGTTTTCCCTTATTTATTAAGTATTTATTGTATTCCTCTTCATATTGGAGATGTCGACATTGGCTAACAGATTTCCATCTAGCAATAGATTTCTTCTCATCATTTCCAGTTTTCTTATCATACACCTTCCCAACATGCTTCTCTATTGTGTCTAGCTTCATTTGCAATTTCACTACCTTGCCAAGTTTCCAACTACATGAAATGCATTTAACTTCTCGTGAGGTCTCATTCTCATTTGTTGGAGGTATCGGTTCAATAAATGGGAATCTTGATACCCAATCAGATTGGAATTGTCTCCTGAAGTCCCATTGGTCTTTTTTCCTCTTTAGTGGATGGTCTATTTTACCTTGCAAGGAAAAATCTTCAACATTTGAGCTACCAATTTCTGATGAAAAAGAAGTTGTCTCACTTTGATCACTAGAGGAATGTATTCTACCATCCATTGTATGTTTTGCAGATGCATCCTCCAAAGTGTTGACATCTCTCTCACCGATACCTTGCTCAAGAGAGCTTGAAGCATGAATATGATGTGGATTATTGGATTGATGTTTTTGAAAATATGATATTACATCCTTTTGTCTTAATGTTTTATTTTTCTTTCCGTGATCCATGTTTGACATCTTACCTAATGTTCCACAATTGATATTCCAAATCAATATAGAAACCAGAAGGAATCCTGCATGAGAAAAATGACATAAAATTAGTACAACTGCAATTCCCTACGAGGAGGTTGGTCCTCCACAACTGCAACAAAAATATACTAAGTGATTAATCTAGGGGCCACTAGAATAGTAGGGAACAAACAACACACCACTATAAAATTTTCCTACGATGATCAAGACCAGGGAAACAGAGATGAACTCTCAAAGGAAAGTTTGCAATGATTAGGGCCCAGAATGTATTTCTACCTCCAACAACCGTTTGAGGTTGTGGTGATGGGGTCCCTTGTGCTCCTGATGAACTCACCTCACTGTCGTCGTGACTAGCGGGTCGAGAGAGTAGCCACTTTGAAGAAATTTTGATAAAAGGATCTGTTTTAAAAATATTTTTGAAAAATAGAATCAAACAATCCTATGGATTTCTAGACTCAACAAAAATAAAAAGTGTCCACACAGTAAAACATTCCCTAGAGATTTCAAGCAAGCAAACTTACTCTTCCAAAGAACCGAAGCTCAGTGAAAAGATGGATTGTAGGGCCTTCCGAAACTAGTATTTGTTGAGGGGTGTTAGGCCTCAGACAATTGCTAGAAGCGAAGGTATGAGAAACAGTTACAATAAACTTTAATTGCCAGGGGTGCAAGCGTTGGTTCCTGACCAATCACCCTCCCAAGGAGTAAAATCTCCAAAGTCTATCTCAGGTATTGTAAGTGTGTCCCACTTACAATATGCTATTTGATGTCCTAAGAAAAGCCACTAAAGTTACCACTTCACAATTCACGGTCGAGAGGAACAGTCGCAAGTCAGGAACAACTCTCATAACCAGGCACTCTAGAAAAGTGATGTCACCCCGAGGACTTGTCACTTCATATAGAATTCCTTGATGATCTCATGTCCCACTAAACAAGCAAGAGGGGGAACCACTCTTTACTTATCCAAATTGACCTCATGCTTAACACATGTTTAAGAAGCGCTTTCCCGACATGCGTTTCATGCTAGTAATGGATTTCTCTCTTTAATCAATGCTAGTTTCAAAGTTTTGCAGCCCAGGAGTGTTAACTCTCCAACCTAATCCAAGGCACTAACCTAAACTTGTTGGTGATATGAAAATCAAAAGTTTTTCAATTTTAGATTAAGCGCCAATTTTAAATGTAGTTTGCTTAGTTTCAGGAGTGGAAATGAAACTGGTGGTGTTCTGACTCAAAAACAGAAAAAATGAACCAAACAATCCAAAATGCTCACTACTCTACCTTTCAATTCGATGAATATTCTAAATTAAGGAAGAGTTAGAGGTTCGAAGGAGATCCAAAATAAAAGACAAAGATATCACTTATAAAAATGAACAACTAGCATTCTACAACAAAATGAAATCAAACTATTCGGCCAAGACTTAAACTAATCTAAGAAAAATAAATAGGTGGGATCAACCACTGAACAAGGTGACCACTAGAAACGCTAGTCCCGAAAACCTTCCAGCTAGCTGGATGTCCGCAAGGATGCTAATGGGGAAAGAGAAGTAACCAAGTATGCTTAGGATTTTTTTGTATGATGATGAGAACACAATTAAACACGCAATCCACGTTGCAAATTTACAAGATACAATTTAGAAGATGAACAATATACTTTGACTTAGAATTAAAACAAAGCATCCACAAGATAAAGATCAAACAAATGACAAGGACATATGGTCCAGATTCAGAAGATACATAAGAGTTTTTAAAGACCAGTGCCAAATGGAGTCGAAAGAAATGCTTGTGATGCTGGAAAATGTAAGTCTCAAAGTAACTGTTTGTGAGATCATTTTGAAATTGTTCTTGGTAAATTTTAAGTGTTTTAGGTGTTCTTGATTATTAGGCTAAAACCAAGGATATCAAAAGAGTAAAACCTTAACCAGGAAAAATACTGGCAACCTCTTAGATGATAGGTCGGGAGCACCCAGATTGCAGAGGATAAGTGTACAATGGCTTGACCACCCTCAAGTCTGACAATGGATTCTCGGCACCACCTATTTCAGGAAGCAACCTCAGTGATTTGACGCTAGTTTTGGATTTGGGTAAAGTTTTAATTATTTTATCACTTGTAATTTTATCAAGTCCTTCACCTTTTTGAGTACTATCCCAACCTTTTCAGGTTGGCAGAGCATACGGGTGTTGGATAATCAACCAAAAATAAATTAATTAAGGGGGATGTGAGTTGAAATGTTTTATTAATTAAGAGCACTGTTCAACCCTCCGATAGAGAGCGCTCTTGACTTAATCTTAAGACCAAAGTTCAAGAGACTTTTCTAATCTAATATGCCCAATGCAAGGGGAAAATGCAAGTCTACAATGCTCTCCAACAGAGAGTGCTCTTGACTTGGATTTGGCCAAGTTCAAGAGGCTTTGTTTATTTTAAAGAAAACGTGAAGTAGTTGTGTTGTAACTTGAAGATAAAATGAAACCTTTGAATGGATCTGAAACAGGAAAATGACTAACAACAAGATATTATGATGCTTTTAAAGATAACAGAAAGTAAAATTTAGTGTTCTACCAAACAGATTTACTCTAAGGTGGGATCAACCTCCGAACAAGGTCAACCTCTAAGAACCGCTAGCACTTGAGAACTTTCCAGCTAGCTGAAACTTCGACCAAGGTAACTAACGAGGAGAGAGGAGTAACCACAAAGTTATGTGGTCCTGCCCTTGGGATGAAATCCCAAGGATACTACCTCCGGTCAAAACTTGGAAGAGAAGTATAACAAAAATAAAAGACTAATCTAACACATGAACTGAAAGATCTAAGCTAACCAAACACAACACTCTTCCCCAAATGGGGAAGAAACCCAAAAAGTGGAGGACCACTCCACTTGAACTTTTTATTAATTTTGTACAATTGCCCAAAAATCTCTACAAGGGTTTGATTGAGAACCTTTGATTGGTTTTCATTTTATGGATAAGAACATGTGTATATATCAAGCATTATGTTTACATCATTTAGCCTGACTTTCAAAATGTATCAATAAATTTTGGATCCTCCAGCGATCTGAGTGCAGTTGTAGCAGCAAGCTAGTCTGTAGTGCATGCTCAAAACAACAAATCTGTGGGTGCAAATTTCAAATGCATTCATAGGCTAATGCATGCTCTATTTTAATGGACAGCTCCAATGGAAAATTCAATGATATAACTTTGTTGTCCATGGTGCATTCAACCTCTCAATTCTGTTAATCCAGCACATACATATGCTATGCTTCAATGTTGTTGCAGCTTCAGGTTATGGCCTATGGTTGGCAGCCAAACACAGATTTAATTAAAACACATGGTGGGAAGCAATGAGACCCATGGTCTAACCTTAGCACAATCCAAAAGTAATTAACTGGCTGTAAATGATGATTTAGTCAAATGATTTAGAATAGAGATCACTGAGCAACTGTTGCAAACCAATGATTTGAACCAGGGCAATTTGGCAGTGAACTAAGGAATTGGCACACTGATTATCCAAGCAAGGGGCCAAAGATCAGGGAAAATTGAGCTATTGTAGGATGTGGTTACATAGCCTTCAGACAATTAATTACCCAGCTATCAGTCTAACTCGAAATAGTGTTGTACCATGTAATTTTCATAGCATTTGGACTATAATTCTTATGCCAACAAACAAACAAACAAATAATTGAAGTCAACGATTTGTTCAAGCTAACAATGATGAAGCTACTAAGCCATAAATTATGGTAGAATGTGGGTTGCACCAGTCTACAGAGCCATCAATAAAAGTGGCTAGATCAGCAACAAGAACCATTTCAAGAAGATTTACCACATGCCCTGTTTACAATACAATGGAAGAGGCTTGACTGAAGCAATGGACTCACATATGTTGATGAGATTGTAAAGGATGATTTTATAGTTGTCTTATCTATTGCAAACGATGATACTAAAAGCATAAGTATCAATATTTGGTGGCAAACACATGCTTCAACTACATAGAATGGAAATTGGCCAAAAATGGTTTGATATTGGCATCCTCTAATATGGGAAGTTCATCTCTTAAAAGGTTACAAACAGGAGTGCAATCAGGATAGGGAAAACATCTCTAAATACAATCTGATGGGGGCTAATCAATAAATTGGCATAAAGAAATATGTCAAGAAATCTATCAATACAATCAATGAATTTGACAAGAAATGACATAGTCAGATCCCCTACAATCAATGAATTTGACAAGAAATGACATAGTGAGAGCCCCTGCAGCTTGCTTACATGTTCAGTGGTAACCAACCAATGCTGCAGTAGGACCTACCAAGGAGCAGAACCCTCCAATCAATGCACCGCCCACTTGGTAGCAAGGATGCTTCCTTGAGTTTCCACATCAATCAACCTAACCCACCATCCTTCGACATTCATGGGCACATTGGGGACCCAAACCAGCAGCAAGCAATCATAAGAAATACCTAAGATGTTGGTGGTAGTGCTAGCTAGGAACACACAACTAATATTAATACTAAAATGGGGGATCTAGAAAGTGGTGTATGCTTGAATTCAAATCTCATCGACTCAAATCCTAGAAGGAATCCCAACTTAAATTCCTCCATTTACCCTCATTTCCATAATTTTTGGCATTTGTCATGAATAATGGAGGATTTAATGCACAAAACACATATGCCATGTATTTTCCTTCCACTTTCAGTTTGTGGAGACTTTGATCTTAGCTTTTGGTAGGCAATTCAATCAGTGAAGTTGCCCCTTGCGGGCCACATAAGTCTTCATTCACACCTTCCCTTTCGGAAAGCGGTAGCGGGTGGATTAAGAGATTATGTATCTTTTAGTGCTTCATCATTGTCTTCATGTTGCAGGCAAAAAACAAATAATGCTTACACTATTGAGGATGTTAAATTGTGTGTTAACAATATTTACAATAAGATTATATGAGAACCTTTTAAAAGTCAAATTTAATTTCTTATGTAAGATAACCCAAATATGTGTTAAATGGAAGAAGAAAGATGGGATTGTTACTTCCCTGCATGCTTTGTGTATTTACAAAATGGTTAATTAATTTATAAGTATCTAATACTCACATGGCCCACTTGTCATTTATAATCATAAAAAACATATAATGGTTAATACCAGATGCCAAAGATGGCATTATTTCAAATTTTGAGGAAAATGAAATTAGTAGATAAAAATGTTTGTATCAAAAGTTTTTCACAAGGTTATAGATCTCACAATAATATTGATGTTTCCATTTTTCTTAATCTCTGGGACTATGAACTTCGAAAGATCTTTGGTGATATATATATATAAAAGGACCTTAGATTTTCAAAAACATTCAGAAACTCTTGTTGTTTAGTAGGGACTGTGAACTTTGAAAGATCTTTGTTTATATATAAATATGATGGTTTGCACAAATTCTCTGGCAGTGTGATACTTACTCTTTTGATTGGCAATTGCAGCCACTTCTAAGCAAAGAAGCATCAGAAGCAGTGAGGAAACTGCTCCCCGAGTACGCAAAAGGTGATCTAGCCTATTTATGTTCGTGGCCTAATCAAATGCGATTCAGATTTCATTCAAATGCGATTCAGATTTCATTGGGCAAATGAATTACATTACATCAACACACCAGACAACCAGTGTGGTTATGATTATGACCGTAAGTTCTACTGTCAAAAGATAAAATCTAGTCCCAGATTTAGTTATTTTCGTTTCAGTTTTTGTCTCACATCACCCATCAATCTTGCACTTTATTTGTCATAGTATGTTGAGTTTACTTAACTCGAATTGCTTAAGAGAATTAATTTCATCTTGTTGATGTGCAGCATATCAAAAAAATATCTGAGCCTTGTCAGAGCATTTAAGATTTTTTCTGTTTGTTTGTTTGTAAACAGGGGACTGCCATGATGAACATGGAGTAAAAGGTGTCTGCCTTGAAGGTGCCATAAAAAATTACACCTCTCAACTTGAAACTTATGGCAGCAGAGTCAACAGTGGAAGTAAGCTTTTCTTTGGATTCTCATCCTCTTACAATGAGATCTCTATCTGTATCTCAAAGAGCTACTTTCACAGTTCTACTGCTTTCTTATTTAAATAACAATGGAGTCTAATGCTTAGTCGTATAACTTGCATAGAATTTAACACAAGCTTTACTGTTTCTCTCTCATTTCATGGGAGATGTCCATGAGGTAATATCCTACATACCTATAAATTTCCATATGAACAATTTGCTGAGAACTTATTCATTGATACTGATGAATGAAAAATAATTTTGCAGCCTTTACATGTGGGATTCACCTCAGATGAAGGTGGAAATACAATAAATTTACACTGGTACAAGCGGAAGTGTAATTTGCATCATGTAAGTACTCTTCCTGAGAACTTGATTAAGATGTATGCTGCTCCCTATTTTTCATCTTTTATTTTGAAGGCACCCTAGTTATTTCAATTCTATCTTCTCTGATGGAATTAAGCAAGCAAGGTAAATGGGCACAAAATTCAACAAACTTGTATTTGTCTTATTGTGTGTCTAACATCAATGTGTAAGAAAACTTCTCTCATATACTATTCATCTTAGATTTTCCACCGCTAGATATTTTTTTTTCTTTGAGAGCTTTAGAACATTGGTTGGCTTTAGAATTTTATAGAAGTTGGTACTGATGCATACGCCAAACTCAAAACGTGTAGACATTGGTTGATGTGTTTGTTTTGACCCATTGGTGAGCTACACACAGTTTGCAACCCAAAAAAATATAAAATGCCTGTTATCCATACCATTTTTCTATGATTAAACAGAAAGAAGCAGCAGTACCCTTGTACATTCACCATATTTCCGACATTAACACTTGTTACCCATGTTTTTACAAATAATTATTCTGCTATTTTGTTATAGATTGTTACCCATCCAATGGAAACCTCCGGACTTGTTACTCATGTGTTTTCAAGTAACTATTCTGATATTTTATTATAGATTATTACCCATGCAATTAAGCCCTAGTCAAGTGTCTTTGCAGTCAGTTATTAAATCAAAACCTGTTCTACTCTCAACAGGAAGCAAACATAGCACCATATACTGTCAAAAACAAAGAAACATCAAATAGAGGATTTGATAGAATCCATTCAGTTCAAGTCTCTTTTAGAAGATCCTAGGCTATAGCTGCTAAAGCCAATCGCCTCTTCCAAAACTCAACTAAGATAGCCTAAATAAAAGGGGCTTCATGATTTTAATATTATCTTCATCCTCCCTTCTCATGTGTCTATGAAGACATAATGTTCTTGTGAAGTGTAACCAATTGCTCCCAAACACCTTGTCGTAATAATCTATATTTAGATTCATGGGAGAATATCTACAAACCTAGGTGCAATCTAGCCTACTCTATTTACTGCATTTGTTGGCAATTTCCAACTTCTAGAATCTCATGATTTGCAGCGTGGGAGTCATAGACAGCCCCATTCAATACTACAGACGCCTCAAAACCTTGAGATACACAGGGAAACATCGAACTTAGGCATCCCTAAATTTACTTCAATCGTGTTCCCACAGCATACTCAAGGTGCCCTGTTTCTCTATCATAATTCCATTGGATTTCTTCCTCATAGTAAGCCAATGAAATATTATTTATGATGTCTCTACAATTTCTAATGCCACTTTATTCTTGATGGTATTTTCCTTCTTTTCCTTTAGAATTGACCATGTTTTCTTTTTAATTTATCCTATTTACTTACCCAGATTATCCTATTCACTATTGACAAAGTGCATAGGTTTGTAACGCCGGTTCTATATAGAAGCCTGACAAGATCTACATTTTAATAGGCGGCCTATGGTGACCTTTTCTTTATTTATGCTAGTTAAGAAAAGGGATTTTGCTAAATGGAGACTTCTTCCTTTAATGTAATCTTAACAGATAGATCGTTTTGTTGATAAAACTACCTGTCTGAAAATTTGAATAAACTACGAAGAAACTTATGGTTGGGATATTGGTATTTTTTTGATTGCAGGATAGATGGAAACAAAATAGTTTCATTTTCAAATAATACTTTCAGAATGGTTTGCAGGATAGATGGAATCAAAATAGTTTCTTGCTCAAACAATACTTTCAGTCTTTAGAGCGATTGGAAGATGTGATAAGACGAATGCATGATTTTGTTATCTTTTCAAAGCATATTGTCCTCTAATGGTCAACAATCTATATTGTCAAAACAAGAATGGCTGGCAAGACATATGAACTAGTGGCAAAATGTGTTCAAGTGATGTACTAATAAGATTGTTTCAAAGTTTAGTTGACCTTTTAACTTACATTTTGATCTAATTGATATTTTGTTTTTGTGACTGTCAACAAGTTTGGGATAGTTTCATCATCGAGAAAGCCATGAAGGAATATTATGATAAGGACCTTGAGGTTATGATAGAAGAAAATAAAAAATAAAAAAATGTATATACCCCCCTATCTCTCATTTGAAAAATGCAGTTAAATTGGTAGATTACTCATTTACTTCATCATAACAAGCTTTCAAAGATTTTTTTCTTGTGCAAGAAAAAAGGTTTTTTATGTATGTATAGTGATTGTCATCTTATATATTGTTTCAAAAAACAGGACAGCTGGTCTGATGAAGTTCCTACATGGGAGAAATGCAATGGAGATGAGGTTGTTTGCCCCGGATTGTAAGTCTTAAAATTCCTGAAGTCTACCATTATCCTTGGATTGAAATTTGTGAAATGATCTTGTTTTGGCTCTGTTAACTATTCAACCAACATAGGGTTCTTAATGAGCTTGGTGAAACATATTTTATTGCAGTCAATTCTTTTTGTAAAAGCAACAGAAAACCAAAGCTAATAGTTCTGAAAAACCAAGAGAGTATAATCATATTAAACCTCTGTAAGTTCATGTGCAGTGCAGATATAATCTTGCTGATATTTTATGCCTAGTGAGACAGGAGATATACACTCTGTCATGAGTTAGAGGTGATGTTTCTTATCACTTGTCCCTAGTTCTCTGCAACAATGGAAATACCAGGTTACCCTTGGAACGAACAATTACAATCTGTGCTCTAATGAAAGCTTCAATGAGTTGCATTCCATTGGATAGGGAGATGTTTCCTTTCATGCTAATATTTGTATATCCCTTAGCACACTTGATTAAATACAACAGAGATATAGTATGGCACTTCTTGGTGCAAAGTTAACATATTATATTTTTAAGACACCAATCGGTGCAGTCATCCTGGTTTGAACTACATCCCTCCAACCAGCCCATCAAATAAAATTTTGATTTTGAGCTAGCAAATCTTAGGGATCAAATATAAATCCATAAAGGGATGAACTTGTGACATGTATCTGGCTCCTTAGAGACCACTTTCCCATTAGACAACATTTGTTGCTGTGAAACAGGGTCCAGGTCATTGAGGGTTTGATATAAACTGATGCCAACCACAAGAATACCTATGGACTTTTTAGATAAAGAGAATGCACAAAAGACATGAGGATCAACTATTGTTTACCACAGAAAAATGCAGATGATTCTATGGGAACAGAGAAATTAGCACAACAATAATAAAAAGAACAGAGATTTTGTGACCAAATACAGTCTCCTTTCAGCTAGCTGCATCATGCAATGACTTGCTAAAACTAATAGACCAGTTGCTAACTTGCTACCTTAACCTATCTTCTTTTTTTCTTTGGTAAGGTTCGTACCCACAGAGTTTCGAACTAGTGACCTTATGCAAGAAGTGACTTAATAATACACCCATTCACAATCTATTCTACACACCATGGATGCTACCTTAACCTATCTTCAATTAATTGTCTGACTTGATTTTTATGAAGTTTCTAAGATGATTCTCTCTGAATTGTACATTTATTAAGGAGAAGACATATTCATACCCATAATTTGTTTGTCATAATGTAGTTTAGGTTTAAGGGTTTTTCAGGAAGGTAGTTCGATTTCAGACTTAAATTAGGACATTAATTCAATAGACCCTGAAGAATGATAAGTATGATTTCATTATTTTATATGATTCACCTTCTTTTATATATTTTTGGCATACTTATTCATGATTCATTGGAATTCAAATTGCTGACATCAGGTACACAGATGAATCACGTTCTTTTATATAGTCCCTATGGAAGACCTCAAAGGCCCTAAAAATAGATTCCAAGAAGTAAATCTCTGGGATTAAGATGAGGAAAAGTATTTTTCCAGCAGTCATAAACATGGTTCTTTGTGGCTGAAAAGTATGAGGACCCTAGACAAACAAATAGTAGATGGGAAAACATAGAAAAAGGTAAGTTATTCATCTTCGCATATGACATTTAAGGAAAGAACCCTGAATGTGATATAACTGGAAGAAGCAAACACAGCCACCAGATATGCAAGCAATCTACCAACTGGTATTTATACAACAATATGACAATTGGAGGAATTAAACTTCCCAAATGCACAAGAACTTGGATCAATAGTTGGTCCAAAAGTGAGGAACATTACGGCTGGAAAGTTGCTTTCTCAGAAGAAAGGGCTTTATGTGTTTTGAGTTCTCTGCCAAGATATTCCACAAAGAAAGATGACAGCCCCAACTGAAGAAAGCTTGAAGTTCCAGGAAGCAATCTCAACTAAGATAACGACAGTAAAATACTAAAATGGCATTAAGAGTAGCAATTCACTACTAACAACAGAAAATTCAACACTAACCAATAGTAGTTTGACAGCAGATTTTTGGAGAATAGATTTTCAGAGTTCAATGCCCATAACAGCAACTAAATACCGAGATGTAGCATAGACGAGGAGGGAGAGGAGATTTTATAGTTGTAGAAGCTATTCCAAGACACCACAAGGTAGACATATCCGATTGTTGGTTTCACATACACACACAATAAGTCCCATATAAGGGAGGAAGTTTGAGCAAGCAGTAAATATCATATGATATAACCCACCCAAAAAACATCATATAATCGAGTAAATCAGTAAATATAACAGAAAATTTCCTGAGAAGATATGGTCACCAACTCAAGCCCAATTATCCAAGGCAATATGGATGTTTCTTTTGGCCAAGCTTAATACCCTAAGCAATACTTGTAAAACCCAATCCCTCATCCCCACACCATTCACATTGCACAAACCTATAAACAGGAAAAGGGATACAAGCAACTACTGATCCAAAATTTGGTGTTGTCTCTAAACAAGGGGCCCATAACTACATACTCGATCAACAAAGCTTATCCACAAAATATCTAAAATATCTATAAGGGATAGTTGGGGGTAGGTGGCCCTAGTTAGTTGGTCATTAATTCTAATAAAGCTATCCTATACTGGTGATGTCATCCAACCTAAAATCAATCTTAATCTATGTCTGGCCCATCTAACACAAAGGTGGACACCAAAACAAGTTCTTCATGCTGAGCATTATAATAGTGGTTCTTCAAAGATGGAAACAGTTCATATTCAGAGGTACTATAACATCTATTATTTAAGTGTGTTACGATCATGATCCATACCTGTTTGAATTTAACATAGATCAGTCAACTTCAACTTGGTTTGGTGATTTGACATCTCTACCTAAGACAACTTCAACTCAGTCTAGTAATTCTACAACTAGATCTTGATCGATTTTGACTCCACTAAGTGATTTAACATCAACATCAACTCAACCAAATCTGACACCAACTCGACTCATTTAGTGGACTTGATCAAAAAAGGCTTTGAGTAAATGACAACTGAACCATTGTGGAAATGGTAGGTGTAGATTTTGGAAGTTGTTGTAACCAAAATCAGATCTCTATACTGAAAGTAATTGGAAAATTAACAACCTGATCATATAAATATTTAACTCCAAATGGGGGTGGAGGAAGTTAGATCTTAAATGAGGTTTAGGATTTCCGGTTCAGAAAGAGTTAGCAGTCAGACTCTAGAATTGAATCAAATGATATTTAGAATTGCAAATACCTACCAGACAGATATGAATGTTCCTCTTAGAAGCTTGAGTGGCTGAGGAAACATGAACTCTATAATCATACATCATATGATCATATCATATCACTGGGAATCTTTGAGACTTTTAATCTATGTTGGAGTAGTCACCTTCTCAGATGATGTAAGACATAGTTCTTCCATTGATGAGTGCGTTGGTATCATCAGAGAATCAATACCCTGTGTCGAAAGGAAAACAATATGTATGTGCTTTTTCTGCAACTAGCATTGAAATGTATCTCTGCTTGATTTGGAAATGATTGTGGGAAGAGTCTCTATCAAGTTTGAATTGAATTCCTTAGCACTAAATCCAAAAACTAATGTATGGTTTATCAAAGAATTTATTATGAGAGATTCAATCCCAACTACTTCATATCTCACAGAGAAACCTCAAGTGTGTGCACCAATCATCATTAGGGAATCATTGTCAAGCTTTGAAGACAAAATACTTAAGAAGATAAGTTTGCTACAAACATTGCAATCATTAAAATATCAATGGTTACACCAATGGTTGGATGTGTTGTGAAGGTTTTAATAGAAGATGGGACAACGATAAAGAAGGTCCAACCTATTCTAGAAGTCATAAAATATAGGAAATGCAATCAAATCACCATATTAAGGATGTGTTCGAAAGTTATAGGAGGCAACACATTCAAGTGGCAGAGCATTTTCCAAATATAAGTCGTCAAAGATTAAGAAGATTGATCCTAAAGGCTTGGGTAGTCTACATACCCTCTATTTTGAGGGATCCTATAAGGTTTATACAAAGAATTTTGTGGCCAAAACTCTTTATAACCATGAGATAGTAGTGCAGTCATTCCATGCAATATTTTATTCTTTCTTTAGCTATCTACAGGAGGACAAATCATAGAAACAGGACAACACCATGAAGCTCACTTCATAACAATCCGTAAACTTCAGTCTTCAATGGGGATTCGGGAATACATTGTAAAACCCCAAATTAAATACTAATTTGTCATTCCAGTGATTCACAATTTACAATGTTGGAACTTCATATGTATAGAGGATGGAAACATACTTGTCTAAGATGACCTAGGTTGTTGACGGATTTTTCGCTTGAGCAGCTGCAGTGACAGGTAATGCAACCGAAACTACCTTCACTTTCAAATTCACCTGCAAAATTAAATTTCAAAGCTTCAACAATAGTTTAAAGACTATAGAAAATACAACAATGAATGCATCCATAGCATAATGTCCACTGCAGTCTGCATAGTATCTGGTTTGAAGAAAACTAACCTCTCTAAAGACTGCAAACCCCAAGGAAACTAAGCAAAACACCACCAAGCTTCATGCAAATATGAAAGATCTGATGATTTGGGTTTCTATTGACTCTTGCCACGTTATATAGGGATAAACTGAACTTCCCATTTCCCAACTCAAATCGAGGGCGATTTAGCTGACAGAATCCATGAACCAACTGCATCATCTTCTAATAGGGGCGAACTTGCCATTTGGAGGCTACATAACTGATAAAACGGGGTGAACTTGCCATTTGGAGGCTACATAACTGATAAAATGGGGCGAACTCGCCATTTGCAAGCTACATTACTGAAAAAACAGGGCGAATTCAATATTTCGTGGCTTTCATACCCAAATTACGGGGCGAATCACCAGTTTCAACCAGATTTGGTAGTGCGAATTCAATTTTTCTTCTCTATCGTGCCTATCTGGCCTTGGCAATTCGATTCCCCATTGACGAGGGTCAAATAAATTTGGGGCTAAATTATTAAATTTAAAAAAACTCTTTTCATGTTACAAATTCGCCCATCAAATGTTTGAAACCCCTCTAAATTCACCATTAGGTTATATTTCGCCCTTAAAATCATCCCTGGTGCAAGTAGTAGTTCAACACATTAACCATGCTTTCATTAAAGGCACATACTAACACATAAAGAATGATCCATATGTAACTAAATTAACAATTCTCTTTTATTGCTCAATCCAAATGCACCTATGCATACCCCTCATGTTTGAACTAATTCAAGTGATATGGTTAACCCTTCTGTCCAAGCACACATATGAACTTCTCATATATCTAGGTTAATTTGATATAATATGTGATGCAATGCTTGTTAGAATTGACTATTATAACCATTACAAGGTTAAGTATGGAAGATCCAAGACAAAGATTGAACACAAATGTTGAAGATGTAGATGAAGACACTAAGAAACTGCATTACTTCAGATAAACAAATATGAAGAAGTCGCCATCTCCTATTTATTTTTTGGTATCCCTAAAGTCACAACACTTTGTAATGTAAATATCACTCCTTAGTTTGCTTGGTTAGGTATGTTATTACTGAAAGGAAAAGATGCAAGACCCATTCAAATACAAGGGACTCATATTGATATCACTTGGTGTCTAGAAATAACATCGATATGTATGTGAAAAATTTTCCATAACATTGTTATTGAAGACAAAATCATGTATGCAAAAATGTAATCAAAGACAAAGTCATATAGACAAGTGCAGATCCATCTATTAATATGCAAAAATGATCCAATCATGTACACTTTTTGGAAAAATGGAACATCGTTCCCAACGTCTATATAATGGCAACTCATGCCCTGTACAAAATATGGCAACTCGTACCCTATACAAAATATGGCCCATGGTTCCCTATACAAAATATGGCAACTCGTGCCCAAAATGCCACATCGTAGCTAGTGTACATAGGAGGGTCTCTCAATCCTCCTGCCCACCCTCGGAGCTCCTAGGTGCATCTCCAAAATCGATATTCCTCTTCTTCATGCTAGAGGAAGTTGGGTCCTTCAAGCGACTTAGACAACGTCTCCCTGAGACCTGAAACAACGACAATAATATGTCAACTTTTCCTGGAAATTATACAAGTATAAAACATAATTTAAAAATAAAAATAGTTTTCAAATCTTAGATAACTCAGTGCATGCGAGACTGTAAATCGTGAGGGGGTCTCCTTCCTCTGTGCTCCTAGTCTCTCAGCAATGCCACCCTGCAACATTTAGAACAATCAGATAAATGATGAAATTAGATGCATATAGTAATTTTTGTTAAAATTGAACGAGATTTTCATAAACTATTCAATCTCACCGTGAAAACAACTGGCTCGTCTTCAGGGCTGGTGGATGGAGCATTTGGCTGGAAAACCTACTCTGATGCTAGGGTGGATGGTATAGGGGAGGATGTATCCACATTGAGGGTGGATACACCACTGGGGAAGAAGGAGGCATGGACTGGGGTGGGCGAAGTGGAGATGCATGTCTAGGTCGATAAACCCCAGCTGGCTATAGTATGGATGGGGGCATCGTGGAATGGGAAGCGAGTGTGGTGGGGGAATGTGGGGGGGGCAAGGTCTGTGTTACGGTGGAGGGATGGGTGACTGTGGATGGGTGGTGTGTCATGGTCATATGGGGGCAGGTGGGAACATGGGAAACTGATACAGAGGTGATGGAAAGGTTGGGATGGGGTGATGGGACGTAGGATATGAAACGGAAGGGGGATCTAGATGGAACTGTGGTGCTAGATAGGAGGGGGGAATGGATGGAAGGGGGTTGGGAGGGATATATGGAATGCGGCATGTATGACAAGGGATACAACTAGCATATACGGTGGCCGAAAGGCCGAGGAGGGAGGAAAAACAACATTGCCAGGCCGAGGTGCTCGCACCTACATACATATTTATAAACTCATAGTTTAATATAGAAAAATATAAATATACACAGACAAGTCATCATATTTGAAATTAAATTTATGCTTTAATACACACGATACCTGCACACGTGGAGATCTGTTGATCCCCGAGGCGATGGTTGGTCACTCGAGCCTGCAGACACCTTTGCGAACACTATAATTTTTAGATTGAATTTAAAAAAACAATATTAAACACAATGCCAATGAGAATGACAACGATAGTACTTAAAAAACATGACTGCAATTAATTTAGATTCAAGTTATATGATAGTGGTTTTATGGGCTTTGGATATTATATAAAGTTTTTATTGTATTGGTGCAGTCCATTTGTTCAAGACTTGGTAAAGAACATGGTTGTGGGGATCGTGTCCTTTGACCCACAATGGATTGGTCCCATGATAGGAACAAATGACCCATTATGTGGTCATTCATTGAAGATAATGTGGCAAAGAAGGTTAACAATTTATGCATGAAGTGTTTGATGGCCAAAGTTGTCATTGATGACAACACGTTAATGACAAAGGTCAAAGTGATGACATGGCAAAGACTTGACTGGAAAAATGGTAAACATGACAAGCTTTGATGACTTGACAAGTGGAAAGCAAGCATGACAAGTGTAGAAGAGTTGACAAAGTGGAGACATGACAAACGATTGATGACAAGGACTTGATAATGACATTGATGAAAATACCTTAATGACAAAGACATGGAAGAGTTAAGAACATGGAGCATAAACATTATGGAAAGCACAGTGGGGATGGTGACATGGCTTGAGGAATGGAAAAGGTGACAAGTATGACAAACATGGCAAGCATGACAAGTGTTTATGACAAGCATGGAAGAAGGACATGGAAAGCTAAGGACAAGATAAAGACAAGTCAAAAGCAATCAAGCTTGATGACTTGTCAAGCATGGTGTTTGATGACATGGAACATGACAAGGAGGACATGCTTGGTGACAAGAAGGATTGATAACTTGGTGACATGGAGTACGATGAATTGGCAAACAAAAGATTAGAGGACAAAGACAAGATGATGAGGTGGATAAGGAAGATGTGTGGGCATTTGGAAGGCCCCTTGCAGGTATTTCAAAGCACCATTGTGGGCATAATCAAAAGGACCCTGTGGGCATTCTTTGAAGCACCCACTGTGGGCATTTGTGGTGTATTGCGGGCATATTGATAAGGGCCTGCGGGAATTTACATGAGACCATTGTGTGCATAATCCAAGACCAATACAGGCATGTGTTGATGGCCCTTGCGGGCATCAAAGTGGAGCCCACTGCAGGCATTTTTAAGAGTGCATTGCGGGCATCTTAAGGGCATATGTGTGTCTCACATTTAATATTCTGAAAGGATAGAAGGTGACATGGCATGAAATTAAAATTAAATAAGGTGACATGGCATAGAAGGTAACATGGCATGGCCATAATTAAATAATCATATTTTATTTATTTAATCATCTTAATGATAAAACTATAAATAGAAGACAAGATTATAAATAGAAGACAAGTTTCATTTTTAAGGAAGCAATGTGTGAAGATTTCGGGAGATTGAGGAGATCTTGATGAATATGGTTGTCTATTATTGTCATTGATGACAACATTAATGAAAAATTTTAATCTTGAAGAACACATGGCATAATGGCATGGAAGCAAAGGTTGATTTGGTGGACAAAGTGATGGGCATTGGAGCCATTGGCACACCTATTGATCCAAGAGTCAAATGACCCATACTGTGGTCATTTGAAGATGATTTGGACAAGGAGAATACATGGCAAAGATAACTTGGATGACATGGTGACAAATGGCAATGCATCAATAACACACATGGAATTGGTTAAGCACATGAAGAGCAAGCAAGCATTAGATGGCTTGAAGGGTCAATGCAAATGACAAGAAGATGGACTTGACATGAACAACACAAGTATTGAGGAAAATGACAAGGACGAGCATGGTCATAAAGATCATGGGACAATGAATGGATGGACAACATGGATTGAGAAGACATGCCAAGCAATCATGAGCTTGCGGGAATGCTTCATAAGGGATATGCAGACATCTTGGAAGTTGGTGTGGGCAACAGGACATGGAGAAGTTTGCAATCCCTTGCGGGCATCCCTCTCAGCACATCTATGGGCTTGATGATAAGAGCTAAGGACAAGTGCAGACATCCAGAAAGGGAAGTGCAGGCATCTTTTGGGCTTCACTAAGGCAGCAACAGTGGTATATTAATGATAGCATGACCATGGAAAAATGACGATATGTTTGGGGACAGAATGAGGACATGCTATCAAACAAGATGAAGATGATCAGCTTATGGATAGATTGTTGATGGACCGAATGATGACAATGTCACCTACAGCAAATTGATGATGGAAATTTCTCTCATCATTGGTCAAGTAAGAATGATAGATTTTGGAAATTTCTCTCCCATTTCTATAATCATTAGAGGTCTAGGATGCCTAAAGTGAACAAGAACAGATGTTCCTAGTTTTCTTAGGTTTTCATGTTTTATAAGGTTTCATTTTTGTTTAGTTGGATTATATGAATTTATAGCTCTCAAATAATTTAGACAATATGATAAACACAACTGTAAATACGATGAAAATATGGTAATTACTCAATGCTAATTAATTTTTAATTATTGAACACAAATTACTCGTAACATGATCTAATTCAAAGTAAAGAAGTTACATGTGTGTATGGTGCCGCAATCTCCTCTGCTGCTGCCATGGCTCGGTCTAGGTCAAAGGAACCGATGTCCTCCCACCTGAAGAATGGAGACACGGCCCTGAATAATTGTACATTAAAACAAATAAAGTCAACAATGTGTAATTCAAAGTTAAATATATTAAACAATACAATATCAAATAAAATACAACAAATACTTGAACATTAAATAAAACAATAGCTAACCTACTCCATGTAGCTCTTTGTGGCATGCTAATGCGTAGGACCATGGAAAGAATGACCACAGTGAGAAAAACGATGTGTCGTTGTTCTAGTAGAACTAGAAGGCCTCGCCTGGGTTCCACCTATACCCAACATGTCCCAGCCACCACTCATAGACCGTGCAGTTGTGTCTGTCTGATCGATGTCCTCCCGTCTCTGTGAAGACATAGCCACAAATGTGGTATGTCTAAGCAAATGATGTGTGGCATGTCTAACTAAGTCATCAATCTCATCTAGGCCGCCACCAAACCCGAGTGGCTTAAGAGGGGGGTTTGGTTCTCTCCTGGGTGTAGGAGGTCCTCTAAGTGGGTTGCGGCGGGCCTGAGGTCAATCTTGGGCAGAGCCAAGACGGACACCCTGAAACTCAGTGATGTCAAAATAGTTGACATGGTATCTTAGCTCAAACTCAGCCCACAAGTTTCGAAGTAAATACTGTGGGACCTCCAAATTATTACATGGGGGCCTGTCAAACACCATAAACCATCTCTTTCTCCAGTTATCTCTCCATGGCTGGTAAATACACCAGTCCATGCAAACCCGTCTCTTCCTCACATCTGGAGGCTGTCGTGTCGAGGGAACTATGAATTTGTTGTACAACTTGGATTTGGTGATGTTGAGGTTTTTAATATTGGACATCCCAGTGGAGTAGTGTTCCCTCATTTGAGCCCTGTATTGGCTCAGATTTGTGATCTCACTGTGGGAAATGTTGATGGATTCAATGATGTTTTGCAATGATGAAGCCAAGGAAACCCAAGAGGGTTCCTTGGTGCTCTTCAATTCATCGCTTAATACCCTTAATTCATTTAAATCTTGGTGTAATTGATCTTCAAGGTTTCCATTCGGTTCATTGTCCATTCCAATGTTGTCTTCTGATGGTGCGGTTTCATTAGTTTCATCTGATGGTTCAGGTGTGTTTGTCATCTTGTTAGGTGTAGTTAATCTGCAATGAAATTTTTTTGGTTTTTTAATGGATTGTAATTTTTTTTTAAATTAAAATTGAAAAGGAAAACAAAAAAAACAACAAATAGACGGTTTGTTGACCACCTACCTGGAGGCAACGTCGGTAGGGTAGTGTAGGTTGAAAGTGTTGGTGTTGAGGAGGTCGTTTGGTGCTCCACAGCGTGCTCGCGGGATGCTTGATGGCCGCTCTGCATTCGCGGGTTTGTCAAAAATGACAAACCCGTGCTCTGTTTTTTTATTAAAAAAATAGGGGCGTGCATGCGTCATTAATGTGTGCGCCCACTTTTGTGCGTATGCGTTAATAACGTGCGTGCACCTTTTCTCCACGTCGACTCAACCACGTGGACATTCGGCATTGCTGAAGTCGGGACGCGTGCGCGCATTTGGAAGCATGTGCACGTCACTTTTTTTTTCTGCTTGCGCGCTCTTATTGCGGCCCTTTTGGGTACCAGCTTCGTACGGGTACCCAGTTCTATTATTTCTTTCGAACACATTGGTGCTTGTTATATTTGTTAGCACTAATGCATTTCAGCCATTAAAATGCACCAAGAAAAACATCTGCAAAAGCCTCTAGCCGCCAAGTTCTTTTTAGTTATAATACATTTCCGTAAAAACCTCCACTAAAACATCCATTATTATTTGCGGAGGTTGTAGCAGAGGTGTTTTTTGAGAATTTTGGTCAATCTTGTAACACCAAATACCTCCACTATAGGGCATTTTCCTTGTAGGGTCAATTACATAACGGTTCATTTTCCTTTAGTAACCAACACTAATTGTCTAGTTGACAAGCTCTCAATCCATGAATTCTACAAAGGCATTATGCGTCACTAATACATGTCCAAACTAACAAACATCATACTACGAACAAGGCATCTTACTAATCCTTTAATCAGTGTTGTTCATCTTAGCTACCAAATATTTAATTTCATCTTATCTTAAACATATGTGCACTAGTTAACTCTTGTCTAGTTTAGCTTCTTCCTCCGAATGTTCTTCTTTGAGTTGATTCTCCTTTATTCAATTGGCATGAACTAATTGAGTCTTGTCGATCAATTCTACCCCAATGTGCTTTCACTCGGATTAATTTCAAATCATAAAGGCTTGCAAAAAGTACACGCCTATTAATGAGCACAAATGGTTGTATCAATTTCTAGTCATTGATGGCATAAAGTGAAGTCATTTAGTGTTACAATGTATGAAAGCTACTAGTGGAACCCAATATTACCTTTCACACTAGGTCCCTAATCTTAGGGATTAACAATAAGACAAAGACATTCAGTTGGGTTTGTTATATGACCTAAATTCTCCATCATTTAAAAAAATGAAATTTTAAAGATATGTTGAACGATCTTATAAATTTGCTATGTTTTCCTAGGATTGGATATCTAATATTTTTTATTCAATTCCTTCCTAATCTTATTTCCTAGAAATGTATCTTATTAAGACATATAAACCCTTGGGTTGTAAGTTCAATACAACATGACAACTTATTAAAATATAAGTAATCTTAGTTTAAAGATCTAAACCAATTCTATTTCCTAGAAAAAGTACCTTATTAAGGCACATAAACCCTTCGATTGTCAAGTTCAATACAACATGGCAACTTATTAAAACAAAAGTTTTTTTAGTTTTAAAATCCAAACTTAGTAAATCATCATTTATATGGTATGACAACTTTGTGATCTATTTAAAGCTTCATTTATATATTATTTTATATATTATTTTCCAAGTACAAAAGGTTGAGATGGATATGATTCACTTTTTCTAATTATTGGTGTTTTTTTACTAGGGAATTAGCAATTTGAGTTGGGTTAGTACTTGCATGTCACGGGGTTAAAAGATCTAATTTCACTACCATTATACCCCTAGGTACATCCAAAAGGGCCGAACCATAGCACACAGATAAGATTGTGGAGATTTGAACATGTGACCTTCCATTTACAATTTTCATCTTTACCACTTAAATTGCTCCGAGAGACAATTATTAGAATTTTTAATATATAAGAGGAAATTGAGTTTTTAAACATCCCAACTCACTTCAACCATTAGCTTGATCTCACTAGTTAGTTACAACACCATCCACATAAAGAAAATGCTAACATAAATGACCCCACAACACACCATTACAATACATTTACAAGTACCATTGGGTAATCTAACTTCAACAATAATTCGTGGGAGCACCTCATTATTTTAGGCCAAAAACCTAAACAATATGGTTGGGCCACCCCAAGAACCATGATGACCTATTTTACAATATGGACATAAATCGTGATGTAGATTCATGTATTTTGGACTTTTCAATTTGTGTGGGTCACTTGAATTATTTTAATTTACTTAATTATTGTGATTTATATGGGATCGGTTATCAAACTAGTTCAACAATTTTCTATGGACATAAATCGTGATGTTGATTAAAGTATTTTGAACTTTTCAATTTGTGTGAGTCATTTGAATTAGTTTAATTTATATAATTATTGTGATTTATATTGGATTAGTTATCAAACTAGATTAATAATTTTCTTTTTAAGATAAATAATTCTTATAACAATTTCTCAAAATATTAAATTATAAAAGATACATTTCTGCCGTACCACATTTTATAAGAAAACGTTGTGAATGCGAAAGCATATATTTCAATTTCCATTAAAGAAATTTTAGGTCAACCAGAGTTAATTGATTATATATACATCTTCCACTCCATAGAAATCATTATTTCTATAAGCTTTTAAAAAAATATTATTTTCCAATCATTATTGAGCCGCCTCTGTATGAACCTTTGTGAATCAAATTTTAAGTTAAATAATAGTACAATGATATGCGCAACAAACTCCGTTGAATATAACGGTGTTGAAAACCAGAGTGATATGTATATGCGCAGCAAACAAAAGGAAAGCGAGAAACAAACAGATGCATAAATACAGACATGTTATTTTGTAACGTAGATTAGGTCAAATTTACGTGTGGGATTGAAGGTTATCCCACCAGAAAAGTTGCAGTTGTTAGGAGGGCTTTTGATAATAAAAAAATCAGGGAGCCGTACTTCCAGTTTTGTTTGAAACGATCCCTGTTTTTCTGCTTCTCTTCAGAATCTCTCTCGTTATGTCATTTGGGTTGTCATTGGACTGCTGAATAATGATCACGACCGGACTCTTATTCAGATTCGACAATACCAACCCTAAAATCCCACCTCCACTCTTACGTAGCCTAACGCCAATACAGTAAGGCGCCGCCTGTGTAAGCATGCCTCATATATATATATATATATATATATATATATAAAAGCAGGAAGTAGGACAGAGAGACAAACACATTTTTCAGTAGTACAATAGCAGTGAGAGAGGCATATATAAATCTGATAATGGGACGTGCACCTTGCTGTGGTGATCATGAAGGGCTAAAGAGAGGACCCTGGAAGGCCGAAGAGGACCAAAAGCTCATCCATTATGTTCAAAGCCATGGCCCTGGTAACTGGCGCACCCTTCCGAAACTTGCAGGTATTTTCTTCTTTTGTACTCTTTGGGTGGTTTTTAACAAGGCTTTGGATAATGTTAATATTCTTTTGGAATTCTAAATAACGGGAAAAACATATTTTTAGACTATAAACCAAGAGTAAATCACCGTTTCAAAAAATGTAATAACCACATGCGAAAAAGTCAAATTAAAATAATCAAACTTATAATATTTTCTTTACTTCCCTTCGATTTTTCAATAAACGTGACAAAAAATGCTTTTCATGTACAGGATTGTCCAGATGTGGAAAAAGCTGCAGGCTGAGATGGGCGAACTATTTGCGACCTGACATCAAGCGTGGAACCTTCTCAATGCAGGAGGAACTCACCATCATTCGTCTCCATGCTGTCATTGGAAATAAGTAATAAAACTTATACTGCCACTGCCTTATAATTAGATTTCTCTATGAATAGTGTTTTAAATTTATATACTCTTCCTTTCATAGGAATTAGAATGGTTGAGTACAAGTTTCAAGGTTTGTAAATACTTTCTTCTCCCACAATATTCAAAATCTGTACTATTGTTTTCAATTCCAGATGGTCGGCTATAACCTCCCATCTTCCTGGAAGAACAGATAACGAGATAAAGAATCACTGGAACACTAAATTGAAAAAACGACTGCTTTTACTGGGAATCGATCCAGTGACCCACATGTGGCCTACACCAAATACAATGTCATATTTCATGACGTTGTCTTCGACTGCCATAGCTGCTCGATTGAATAGTGCATTGGTTGAAGCTCAATTAGGCCGACTGGCCAGAGACCCACAATTGAATATTAATTATAGCGTGTCTGCTATCAGTACTTGTGGCAGCTATCCCAAAGTCTGAAGAGCTTGGGCAAGCTTCAAAACCCTGCGTGGGCACATCCATCGCGGTCATTGTCTTCCTTTTCAAGGGATCAAGCCCTTCAACCCGATGTATTAAGATGGCTTCATTCAAATTCCCAGAACCAAATCATTAATCAGGGATTCGTTTCAGGACAGAAGGATGACTCTACGGAGCATAATATGTTTTCAAAAAAATCTTTACAATTTTCTGACCTGAAAAATATATCAGAAGCAAAGAACTTACCCATCAGTACCGATCACGGGAATGAGTATAGGTTCACCGCAACGTCCTGGATAGAGGACCAGCCCTCATCATTTGACACAGAAATTACTGATTGGAATTCAAGGCCCATTCTAATGACATCCAGCAACCCTGGTCAGAATAAGCATCTGTACTACTACAGCGATGAGAAATCTTCAGCTACCACATCTACGAATTCCTACGAGGTAGGATCAGAAATTGTAGAAAACACCATTCACTGTCACCAGGATGACACTTCGCTGCCATCAGCCAGGACAGTTCTACAAGGGGACGAAAGTAGGTATTGGGTTGAATTATTAAATTCAATTGAGGACGCAATCCTGATTTAACTTATTTTATACTTCCTATCTTTCTATTCGTCATGATTTGGTTTATTTCCTTGCTTCACAATGTACATATACAAGTTGACAGGTAATAAAAATTAGCTATTCTGCCTGGAATATGAAAATCCATTTATAAATTACACAGTAAACTGATCCGCTCCTTTAAAAACTGAAGCTGTTCGAATTTTTGAAGTGTAATTTCGCTTTAAAACAAAGTGTAATAATATTGACGTTGAACATGGTTAAAACACTAAACTAGCACATGATCTGCAGATGAAAACGCCGATAGGTATCAATTCTGATCTGGCCTGTGACTTGCATTGAACCGATTGATTAACATGTAATCTTAATCACCTCCACATTCCGTAATAAGTAACGCCCGGATTAAGAAAATCTCGGGCGATTTCGATGACTTAACGGCGGGGAGATTGTCTTTTTCCACGTTCAGAGAAAATACAACTGTCAGGTGAGCATGGTGACCAGAACCTATCAGAATATGATGTTGAAATGTTTCGAAAAATAGAAGACAAGCTTGTGGAGGAATTAGTTGCCATAGACGCAGCAGAGGAGATATCTCAAGCCTCTGGTGTGTACTTTTGTCACCTTTCTGCTTGAAGGGATTCATGTGAGGATCAACACGGTTTATTCATTTACATGGATAAACTAGCAACAGCCATATTAATAATTATTAATGTGTTTGAATACGCCAATAGGTGTAACCTTTCTGTCAATCCCAATGTTCAGTCGGTAAATTCCGCTAAATTCCAGAATGTAACTATTCGCAAAGCTAAGAAGTCTGCTAGGAAGGGGAAGGGTTTGAGTGATGATTCTGAATCTGCCCCGGTGTTGGAAAGATTGAGGGTAAATGAGGAGTTGCATAGTCCAGTTGGGAATTTTGGATGGGAAGGGGATGGTTGATTTGTCTGTCTCTGCTAGGGGCCTTAGAGCATTCTCCCCTTGTGGGTAGGGTTGCACGTGGAAGGGCCCTTTCCAATTTAATCTCTACTTCTCGTCCTAGTTTATTATTCTTGCAGGAGACTATGTGTGAAGATTCTTTAGCTATCTCTAAAATCGAGGGTTTTGCCTGGTTGGGAAATTTCTGCAGTAAGCTCTAATGGTTTGTCGGGGGGACCGGCAGTTGCTTAGGACCCTAGAGTCTATTGTTTTAGTGTTTTTCAGACCTCTTGGGATATTTTAATGGAGGGGTCTTGCAAGTCTTCAGACCTTCACCTCTCGATTCTTAATTGCTATGCTCCGTACAAAAATCAGGAGGTTTTTTGGCTTGGGCTACAGTAGTCTGGTATCTTAAGCATGGAAAATATCATTGTTGTGGGGGATCTTAATTTCACGAGGATGGCTCAGGAAGTCTGGGGTTCTAAGGCTAAATTGGATGAGTTGGCACTCTTCTTTTCTGAGTATCTTATTGATGTGTGTATAAGGGCTCTTGTCCCTACCTGGTCTAATGGAAGAGATGGGTGTGAAGGAATTCACAAAAGACTTGATAAGTTTCTAGTGAATTCTTCTTTGTTGGGGAAGTGAAGTCGGTATCGCTCTTAGGTTGGTGATTCCAAGGTGTCGGATCATTGGCCTATCTTCTTGCAATTGGAGGAGAACTTTATGATTTTAAATTATCCTTTTAAGTTTGATTGTTCCTGGTTATCAAATTCTGAATTTGATTGTATGGTCAGGGAGGTGTGGTTGAAAACAAGTTGTGCTTCTGACCTAAATCCTGTTGATCTTTTTTGCTACAAGTTGAAAGTTCTGAAAGGAAAGGTTTCCAATTGGATTCATAAGCGGAAACAGTGGGACACGCGAATGTTGGTCGATGTGGAAGCTCATTTGCAACAGCTTTATTTGCAAAATATTGAGAAGCCTTTAGTTGGTTATGATTTGAAAAATCTTAGAAATTTGGAAATTGAGAAAGATAGAATATATTTGATGGAAGAGAAGGAATGGCGTTTAAAAAGTAGGGCATTGTGGGTAAAGTCTGGTGACAAAAATTCTAGATTCTTTCATAATTTTGCATATGCCAGAATAAACAATAACACTATCTGGAAATTGGAAGATGAGGAAGGGTCTGTTTTTGCTGGAGCTAGGGAGTTGTAGGCTCAAGCTTATAAGCATTTCTCTCTTGTTTATTCCGATGATAAGAGATGTGATTTGTCCTCTTAGCTTCAACTGGCTATATTGTATCCAAGATTTTTTGACCAAGAAGATGCTAATTTATTATGCTCAGAGGTTACGCTTGAAGAGGTGGAGAGAACTCTTAAATTGTTTGCTAAAGAGAAAAGCCCATGCCCTGATGGCTGGACAGTGGATCTCTTTTTGCACTTCTTGGATATAATGGGTGAAGATATTGTTAATATGGTTGAATTCTCCAGATGTCAAGGGTATCTATCAAGAGCCTTAAATTCTACTTTCATTACTCTTATATCTAAGGTGAATGATCCGAAAACCTTTGTTGATTTCAGACCCATTGCACTATGCAATTTTGTGTATAAAATTGTATCCAAGATTATTGCAAGTCTTCTTAAGCCTGTGTTCTCGAAGTTCATTTCTTTTGAATAGTTTAGCTTCTTACAGAATACGCAAATACTTGATGCAGTTGGTATTATTCAAGAGTTACTTCATTCCATTAAATGTAAGAATCGTAGTGCTATATTGTTCAAAATGGATCTCGAAAAGGCTTATGATCGGGTCAATTGGGATTTCCTGAGGATTTTGTTGATTCAGATTGGTGTGCCAGCTTTAGCTATCAGATGGATTATGGCTTGTGTTACTACGACGAATATTGCAGTTCTTGTTAATGGAGCTCCTACGTCTTTCTTTAGTTGCTCAAGGGGTATTCGCCAGGGTTGTTCGATGTCTCCACTTTTATTTCTTCTGGTAATTGATGGCTTGAGCAAGTTGATTCAGCAAGCTCATGAGCAGGGAAAGTTCAAAGGCATAAAAATTTCTAAGGTTCTATATTTGACTCATGTTCTGTTTGTTGATGATGTGTTGATTGCTGGGATGGCGTCTATGGAAGAATGGAGAATTCTTTATGGAATTATTGATATTTTCTGCAAGGCCTCTGGAATGAAAGTTAGTTTATTGAAATCCAATCTTTTTCAAAATTAGGTTGATGCTGTAAGGGTATCTGATATTCAATCATTTTTCCCTTATAAATGCAGTAAGGTTTATGATGGCTTTACGTATTTGGGTTTTCTCCTAAAACCCAATGGTTATCTGGTTAAAGATTGGGATTGTCTTGTCAAGCATTTTGAATCTAGAATTTCTCATTGGACTTACCGAATGCTTTCTATTGGCGGTAAACTAATGCTAGCTAAATTTGTTCTGTTGGGGATGTCGGTCTATTAGTTTTCTCTTCTCCCTGTCCCTTTGTTGGTGATTAATTCTCTACAAAGGCTTCTTTTTAACTTCTTATGGACTTGGGGTCTAAAACATGCTAATTTGACCTTAGTTGGCTAGGAGAGACTATCTTTTCCCTTCACTTCAGGAGGCTGGGGATTGAAAGACCTATTTGTTTTCAGTGATGCATTACGCTTGAAGAGTCTGTGGAGGGCCATTTATGGTGGTTCCCTGTGGTCGAAAGTCATTCTTCTTAAATACATTAATTCTAAGATCTCTCACTGGTTGAGGCAGCCAAAGAAGAAAGTGAGGGGAGTTTCCCCTATTTAGAGAGGGTTCATGAAGGTCTATTGCTGGTTTGCTCACAAACTCTGTTGGAAAATTGGTAATGGTTCGGAGGTAGCCATTGGCGTGGATCCAATTCTTGGGCTAAAAGAGTCTTATAAATTTTCGACTGGAATCTTTGAATTTTTGAGAAGGGCTGGACTGATAACTATTAATTCTACTGTTAAAAATGATGCTGCTGGTTATTGGTTTAGCGCTGCTGATATTAATTTGCCTCATGCTTTGATCGGAGAATGGGGGTCATACATCCAAGGTTTGAATGTTGCAGGTATCCGGATTATCGTTGAGGATGATGTTGTGGTCTGGTATGGTAATGAAGCTTCAGGGATTATAACAGCTAGTCGGCTTATGATTGTATGATTAGAAGAAGATGCATCTTTCCTAACCATTGGTGGTATAGGAAGATATGGCTTTGGAATCTGCCTTTGAAGTTGAAATGTTTTAGTTGGTTCCTTTTAATGGATCGTTTGAAGACATGGGACAATTTATCTAGGATAGGATGGGTTGGGCCCAATTGTTGTATTTTATGTAAGTCGAACATGGAGACAGTCACTCATCTTTTCATTGAGTGTTCCTTTGCTGTGGAACTCTGGAAAAAGTTTTATCAATTGTTTGGTATTGCTTGTGAATGGAAGGGTCCTTCGGTGGAAGCTTGTCTGAAGGAGTGGATATGGATCTGTAAACAGTATATTACTCTGCCTATTTTCATTTGCTGGGCCGTGTGGTTTGTTAGGAATAAGTTAACTTTTGAAGATCATTCCCCATATGTGCAGGGCTCATTCAACTATATTCTATCTCACTTTCTGCAATATTAGAATGATGTTTCTATTTCTGTTCAAAGGAATATTGGGGATTTTCAGTTCAATTTTAAGGAGCCGATTCTATTTTTTGATGGTGCTGCCAACTTTGGAAATTGTGGAGCTGGTGGAGTGACTTTTTTAAATCAATATCATCATTTCTCACTTCGTCTAAAATGTGGAAGAGGTTCTAACATGAAGGCAGAGCTCTTGGCCTTATGGTGTGTTGTCAGAGTTGCTAATATCTTTGGGCTGATAAGTGTTAAGATCTTTGGGGATTCACGTGTGACTATCAAATGGGCCAAAGGTGAACATGATATAAAAGTGTTGGAGCTGGTCTGCTGGTGTAGAAGAATCAAGGATGAACTTCATTTTTTCAGTTCCTTTTCTTTGGAGCATATTTTCCGTGAGCATAATGATCTGGCTGACTGTCTGTCTAAGTTGGATCTCGAAGGCAAGGAGGATTTTTTGCTTTGGGAGGAATTCTAGGAGAACAAGATGATTGATTCAGGCTCATATAACATCCTGATTTGATTTTGTTTCCTTATTACTTAGTTTTTGGTTTTTTGGCATATGTATGTTGTACCTATGAAGAATTTCTGTAGAAATTTGACTCTCTTTCTCAAGAGATGATCATGGGACAATCTGGTTATGATAGTATGATGTATGTATGAAGTAGAAATCTAACTCTCTCTTACAGAGATGATCATGGGACAATCTGATTTTGAGAGATCTAATCATGTACTATTTGATTCAGCTTTTTTGAATAACAATAGTATGATTTTTTTCGGAGGAAAAAAAAATGGGACACAAACTATAGGAAAAAACATTAATATAAAAAGTATGTGCCCAATTTACATCTATCCGCGTATTCAAACACATTAATAATTATTAATGTGGCTGTTGCTAGTAACGGGTGGGCGCATACACATATCTCCGAAATATTAATACAATAATATTGTTTAGTAATTTTAATGAAATACATAATTTAATTGTTTAATTAATAACCTAACATTAATGAAAAAATATTATTATTTTATAATAATTAATTAAACATAATTATTATTAAATAATTTAAATCATATTATAGTTATTTAGTTAATTAATTAATTAATGAGTATTTAATTAAAATTATTAATAGATTAATATTTTAATTGTTTGTTTAAAATTATATCATTTAATTAAACAATATTATTAATTAAACACTATTATTATTCTATAATAAGTAATTAAACAAAATAATTTAGTGAATGAATTAATTATTTTTATTTAGTTAATAATAATATTAATTAATTCAATAATCAATAATATACTAAATAATTATTTGTTATGTAAATAATTAATTATTATATTATAATTAATTAATATTATCAATTTATTAATATTATCAATTTATTAATATTGGAGATATGTGTAATATTCAGATATATTTTGGAGATATTTATTAACATTATGATATATTTGACACATTAATAATGTTTTTTTATAATAATTTTTAATCAAATAACTTAATTTAATTATTTATAATATAATAATATATTATAAAATCTATTATTTAATTATGTTTTAGTAAATAAAATTAATAAATGATAAAAACATTAAAAAATATAATAATTACTTAATTCATTGTAATTCAACAATTAATTAAATAATAATATCATTTTTAAATATAATGATAATACTTTTAATTATATAATATTATATTATTTTATAATAAGAATATAGTATTTAATTAAAATATTATAATCAAAGTAATAATAAAATAATATTCCTTAATTCAAAATATTATTATCTGACTATAGTATAATTATAGTATAGTATACATACTTGAGAGATAGAGATATTAAATATATTATAATTTAATTAATTATGATATTTAAATCAATTATAATATAATAATTAATTAAAAATAATTTCATTAAATTATAGAGATATTAAATATATTTTAATTTAGTTAAATATGATATTAATCAATTATAATATAATAATTAATTAAAAAATAATTTCATTAAATTACAGTACATTATATTATAATTTAATTAAAACAATTAATATAGGTTGATGATAAATTAAAGTATTAAAATAATGATGAAGAATATTATAACTTGATATAATATATTATCCTTGGATGCGGGTGCCACCACGACAACTAGCCGGCATGTCTTGGAGGTTCCTCGACATAGGAGCCCACGATGTGGCACCATGCATTAACCCGCCTAGATGTGCCTTCCTCCTCTCATTGTTAACGGCACATCCAAGAAGGTTCATCTGGATGTCCCCTCACCCATTGGTTGGACGTGCTCACAATGCGACATAAACCTTGATGAACGCCAAATTTGACATCTTGGGCATCGTCGCAATGCGACACAACCCTTGATGAATGCCACAATGCAATATAACCCTTGATAGACATCACAATGCGACATAACCCTTGATGAATGCCACATTGCAACATAACCCTTGATAGACATCACAATGCGACATAACCCTAATGAACGTCAAATTTCACATCTTGTGCATCATTGCAATGGGACATAACCCTTGATGAACGCCACAATGTAACATAAGCCTTGATAAGCATCACAATGCGACACAAACCTTAATGAACATCAAATTTCACATTGTAAATATGTCGCATCTTGGGTTGTGTCACATATTGAGCATTGTCGCAATGCGACATAACCCTTGATGAATGCCACAATGCAAGGTAACCCTTGATAAACATCACAATGCGACATAAACCTTGATGAACGTCAAATTTCACATTGTGAAATGTCACATCTAACCCTTGATGAATGCCACAATGCAACATAACCCTTGATAGACATCACAATGCAACATAACCCTTGATAAACATCACAATGCGACACAAACCTTTATGAACGTCGAATTTCACATCTTGGGCATCGTTGCAATATGACATAACCCTTGATGAACACCACAATGCAACGTAAGCCTTGATAAGCATCACAATACGACACAAACCTTAATGAACATCAAATTTCATATTGTGAATATGTCGCATCGTGGGTTGTGTCGTCATATGTGTCACATATTGAGCATTGTCGCAATGTGACATAACCCTTGATGAATGCCACCAACATAACCCTTGATAAACATCACAATGCGATATAAACCTTGATGAACGTCGAATTTCACATCTTGGGCATCGTCGCAATGCGACATAACCCTTGATGAATGCAACAATGTAACATAAGCCTTAATAAGCATCGCAATGTGACACAAACCTTAATGAACATCAAATTTCACATTGTGAATATGTCGCATCTTGGGTTGTGTCGTCATATGTGTCACATATTGAGCATTGTCGCAATGCGACATAACCCTTGATGAACGCCACAATGCAAGGTAACCCTTGATAAACATCACAATGCGACATAAACCTTGATGAACGACAAATTTCACATTGTGAATACGTTGCATCTAACCCTTGATGAATGCCACAATGCAACATAACCCTTGATAGACATCGCAATGCGACATAACCCTTGATAGACATCACAATGCGACATAACCCTTGCTAAACATTACAATGTGACATATACCTTTATGAATGTCAAATTTCACATCTTGGGCATGGTTGCAATGCGACATAACCCTTGATGAATGCCATAATGCAACATAAGCCTTGATAAGCATCACAATGCGACACAAACCTTAATGAACGTCAAATTTCACATTGTGAATATGTCGCATCTTAGGTTGTGTCATCATATGTGTCACATCTTGGGCATTGTTGGCGTCAAATTTCACATCATGGGCATTGTTGCAATGCAACATAACCCCTGATAAACGCCACAATGCGACATAACCCCTCACAAACATGTTAAAGCTCACATGTTTGTTATTATTGCTTTTGAAAGCATGGGATAATTAGTTGCATAAAGGATACATGTTAACCCAAATCTATTTCTTTGGAGGGTTGATAGTGAAATTATATATATATTAAACTTTATAAATGGTCTAAAAAATTTAAAATGTATAGTTCTTTTTGTCATTTTGTGAGATTTATTTTTAATACTTTTGTTATGGTATAAAATGTTTTATTTTTTAAATAGTAATATTTTAATATTGGTAATATAGTAATATTGTAATATTTGTATTTTTCAAAAAAAAATTATGGTATTCTTTATGGAATTTAAAATCTTTAATAATAATATTAATATTTCTAAAATATTAATGTAATTGTTATTAAATAATTTTGTATTGTTTTTAAAAACTATTTTGAATAAAATAATAGTTTAATCTTAATAGTTTTATTATATTTAAATATTACAATTAGTTTAATTTTAACAGTTTTATTATATATGTAAATATTAACATGGGTATATTTGTTTTTATACTTTTCATGATTTGCGATATAAATGATTACATATACTATATTCAAACTTTATGATAATGATATTTGATTTTTTTTCTAATAAAAAGAAGTATTTATGTAAACAACAATTTAATAAATTATCATTATCTCTTATTTTATTTGATGAATTGTTATTTTTAATCATAAAAAGTTCTTATTAAAAACATAAATACAAATCATTTTATTTAAATAATCACATTAATATTTAAAAGTAATTACACTAAATAAGTCGATCTGGAATGGCCTTCTAATGTATTCTTTTCTAACATTTAGAAACTTCAAGATGAATATACATGACCATATTTAAACCAAGATCATATTGATAATTATGTGTTTGTACACTTCTAGTTAAAGTATACAAAGGAGTGATTTACAAATTGTGATATTATCTGTTGCATCACATAATATTGATATTCATAATATGTTCACACTTTACCAATTCAATTATGTGTTGTGTCGCATAATGATATTGATATTCATAATATGTTTATACACTTTTATATGTAGACACTTTTACCAATTCAATTATGTGTTGCAACACATAATATGGATATTCATAATATGTTTATACACTTTTACCAATTCAATTATGTGTTGCGTCCCATAATATTGATATTCATAATATGTTTATACACTTTTACCATTGATATTCATAATATGTATACACTTTTACCAACTCAATTATGTGTTGCGTCGCATAATATTGATATTCATAATATGTTTATACACTTTTATATGTATACACTTTTACCAATTCAATTATGTGTTGCGTCGCATAATATTATATTCATAATATACACTTTTACCAATTCAATTATGTGTTGCGATGCATAATATTGATTGTGGCATTCATCAAGGGTTATGTCGCATTGTGACAATGCCCAATATGTGACATATTGAGCATTGTCACAATGCGACATAACCCTTGAAAAACATCACAATGCGACATAAACCTTGATGAACGTCAAATTTCACATTGTGAAATGTTGCATCTAACCCTTAATGAATGCCACAATACAACATAACCCTTGATCGACATCACAATGCGACATAACCCTTGATAGACATCACAATGCGACATAAACCTTTATGAACGTCGAATTTCACATCTTGGGCATCGTCGCAATACGACATAACCCTTGATGAACACCACAATGCAACGTAAGCCTTGATAAGCATCACAATGCGACACAAACCTTAATGAACATCAAATTTCATATTGTGAATATGTCGCATCGTAGGTTGTGTCGTCATATGTGTCACATATTGAGCATTGTTGCAATGCGACATAACCCTTGATGAATTCCACCAACATAACCCTTGATAAACATCACAATGCGACATAAACTTTGATGAACGTCAAATTTCACATCTTGGGCATCGTCACAATGCGACATAACCCTTGATGAATGCAACAATGTAACATAAGCCTTAATAAACATCACAATGTGACACAAACCTTAATGAACGTCAAATTTCACATTGTGAATATGTCGCATCTTGGGTTGTGTCATCATATGTGTCACATATTGAGCATTGTCGTAATGCGACATAACCCTTGATGAACGCCACAATGCAAGGTAACCCTTGATAAACATCACAATGCGACATAAACCTTGATGAACGACAAATTTCACATTGTGAATATGTTGCATCTAACCCTTGATGAATGCCACAATGCAACATAACCCTTGATAGACATCGCAATGCGACATAACCCTTGATAGACATCACAATGCGACATAACCCTTTCTAAACGTTACAATGTGACATAAACCTTTATGAATGTCAAATTTCACATCTTGGGCATCGTCGTAATGCGACATAACCCTTGATGAATGCCATAATGCAACATAAGCCTTGATAAGCATCACAATGTGACACAAACCTTAATGAACGTCAAATTTCACATTGTGAATATGTCGCATCTTGGGTTGTGTCATCATATGTGTCACATCTTGGGCATTGTTGGCGTCAAATTTCACATCATGGGAATTGTTGCAATGCGACATAACCCCTGATAAACGCCACAATGCAACATAACCCCTCACAAACATCACAATGCGACATAAACCTTAATGAACTTCAAATTTCACATTGTGAATATGTCGCATCTAAACCTTGATAAATGCCACAATGCAACATAAGCCTTGATAAACATGACAATGCGACATAAACCTTGATGAATATCAAATTTCACATCTTGGGCATTGCCGCAATGTGACATAACTCTTGATGAATGCCACAATGCAAACCTTAATGAACGTCAAATTTCACATTGTGAATATGTCACATCTTGGGTTGTGCTAGCATATGTGTCACATATTGGGCATTGTCACAATGCGACATAACCCTTGATGAATGCCACAATCAATATTATGCGTCGCAACACATAATTGAATTGGTAAAAGTGTATATTATGAATATCAATATCAATATTATGCGACACAACACATAATTGAATTGGTAAAAGTGTATACATATTATGAATATCAATGGTAAAAGTGTATAAACATATTATGAATATCCAACACATAATTGAATTGGTAAAAGTGTATACATATAAAAGTGTATAAACATATATAAAAGTGTATAAACATATCATGAATATCAATATTATTATGCTACGCAACACATAATTGAATTGGTATATCACAATTTGTAAATCACTCCTTTGTTATACTTTAACTAAAAGTGTACAAACACATAATTATCAATATGATCTTGGTTTAAATATGATCATGTATATTCATCTTGAAGTTTCTAAATGTTAGAGAAGAAGACATTAGAAAGCCATTCTAAATCGACTTATTTAGTGTAATTACTTTTAAATATTAATGTGATTATTTAAATAAAATGGTTTGTATTTATGTTTTTAATAAGAACCTTTTATGATTAAAAATAATAATTCATCAAATAAAATAAGAGATAATGATAATTTATTAAATTGGTGTTTACATAAATACTTCTTTTGTTAGAAAAAAATATCAAGTATCATTATCATAAAGTTTGAATATAGTATATGTAATCATTTATATCGCAAATCATGAAAAGTATAAAAACAAATATATCCATGTTAATATTTACATATATAATAAAACTATTAAAATTAAACTAATTTTAATATTTAAATATAATAAAACTATTAAGATTAAACTATTATTTTATTCAAAATTGTTTTTAAAAACAATACAAAATTATTTAATAACAATTACATTAATATTTTAGAAATATTAATATTATTATTAAAGATTTTAAATTCATACCATAAAAATTTATTGAAAAATACAAATATTACAATATTACTATATTACCAATATTAAAATATTACTATTTAAAAAATAAAACATTTTATACCATAACAAAAGTATTAAAAATAAATCTCACAAAATGACAAAAAAAACTATACATTTTAAATTTTTTTAAACCATTTATAAAGTTATATATATATATATATATATATATATATATATATATATATATAATTTCACTATCAACCCTCCAAAGAAAGCATAGATTTGGGTCAACACCCATCCTCTATGCAACCAATTATCCCATGCTTTCAAAAACAATAATAAGAAACACGTAAGCTTTAATAGTATATATCATTTCCAAAGTTTCCCACACCGGCAGTTTAGAGCATGAGAAAATAAATTATTTGCAAATATTAACATCTCATATAAACTTAACTTATTCCGTTTAATAAACATAATACCATTTAATAGTAAACTTTTTATTTGCTTAAATATATACTTTTATTAATTTAGTTTATTAATCCATCCAATGTTAGATTAAATACAATTTAATATAAACCTAACTTTTATGGTTTCGTTATTTTCATTATTAAAAAAATATTAATTATAATGTAAATTGCACAAAATATTCGATGTGAGTTTTGCAACTGTGCCATTAAAAACCTTGCCATTTCAAAGTCATATTTCAAAGTCATATTGCATTTGCACATAGGTACAACATTTACGATTTCAAATAAAAGACAGTTGACAATATGGCCGGCCTCTGCACTGTAGGAAGGGATGGCGCTGCTGATATATGATACAATATATTCATATAAATTATACTCTGGCGCGAAGTTGATCCCAAATTTAAAGGCTATCGTTTTGCTCGGTTGTCCGTAAGTACATACTTGAATTCCGTGTCTGCCCATGTTTGATTTCTCTGATAAAACTGGAAAACAAGAAAAATAAGCAGGAACACAACATTTTTTATGCTTACATTTTGAAGATCGATTATAATGTAGCATGCCTTCTAGATGCGTTTGATTGGGATTTAACCATAATATTAGTTTACTCCAATGATCACGCTATGATGGAATTTACAAGACAAGTATATAGCTAAAAGAACAAAATACATATATCAAACAATGGCTTATAAATATATAAAAATATATTTAAATTTAAACTTTCATAACGCATTGATCTTTGTTTTGCACGGATAAGAAGAATGTCAGCCGAGCATTGTCCAATGAATCCTAAAAAAAAGATAGCCCTGACTTATTACTTCACTAAAATTTTATTTTGGAAGAAAGCAAGGAATATCGTTTCATTCGTTGGATAAGAAGGTTATCAACACCGAAATAATAATTAAAAGAGATCATAATAATTAAAATAGATCGCAGCTATGTGAAATTTGAATTTGGGCGATTTCCACCAAATTCCTCAAGTTCCATATTCTACGAAAAGCCTAAGTTAAAATTACAAGAGGAGAACACATTCTGTCAATAATATTGTGAATTAAAATACTGCCACCGGGTTATATGAAATGGAGCTAATTCTGCTGGTCTGGGGAGCATCCGGTATCGTCGAACCCTAAAACAACAATATGTGAAATTTGAATTTTGGGGATATCCACCAAATTGCTCAAGTTCCATATTCTGCGAAAAGCCTAAGTTAAAATTACAAGAGGAGAGTACATTCTGTCAATAATATTGTGAATTAAAATGTAAGTGAATTAATATGGACATGAGCATGAAGCTTTTGCAACTGGATTGATTGGATTCAGGTTAGATTAATTCTAAATAAATATGTTAGTGAATACTAATAGGCCACAAATTAAGTGCTATGAATAAGTTATTTCTTACAGTTATTTTTTATACTTTTTTTATATAATTATTTAATTTAAATTTGGAAGAACACCCATAAAAGTACACTTGTCTCATTCCCCTACAATCTAAGAAAAACATACTTGTTACTCCATCCCAAATTCTAAAATATAAACACCTAAGAGTGCAAATATTTTACATTCAATCATTTCAACCATTTTGCTACCTTTTTCTATGTATTTTATACTAGCACACCCACTTGTGGCCGGTGAATATCTATAGGCCAATGCCATGAACAAGTTATATCTTACTTGTTCTCCATGCATAGTTATTATTTATATTCTTTTTTGTATAATTGTTTATTTCAAATTTGAAAGGACACCCTTAAAATCAATATGGACAGTACATCCTCATGTCATCTAAGAAAATCATACTTGCTACTCCACCCCATATTCTAAAATATAAACACATATGAATATAAATATTTTACATTTGATTATTTTCAATCATTTTTCTATGATACATTAATTCTTTCAATGTATACATTAGAATAGCAAAACCACTTAAGTTGTGGCTCGTGGACATTGACAAGTCACAAGTTAAGTGCCACGAACAAGTTATTAACTTGTTCTCCATGCTTACACCATTGTCTATACCTCATCTACCTGTTATCACTTGCCTTCTTCTATTTAAACTCTGTCAATGTTGTCTACCACTTATTTTTTATATTCTTATATATATATATAATTGTTTATTTCAAATTTGGAACTACCTCCATATGATCAATATGGAAAGTACACTTACTTGCTACTCCACCCCAAATTCTAAAATATAAACGCCTATTGGTGTAAATCCACCCCAAATACTAAAATGTTAACACCTATTGGTGCAAAAATGAAGTGTTGTATTAATGCAGTGATTGAAAATAACAATTTAAGTGGTTATTAATTTTTATAATGGGAAAATTAAATATGAAGAAACCAAAGTATTATAAAAATATATGAAAACAATATTTTGAATATTAATTTGAAATTCAATTAAATACTATTTTAAAATTTAATTATTATTATAAATTAAATTTAAAATATTTAATACATTCAAAAATTTATAATTAAATTTACATAAAAATCTATTTTTTTTAGTTCACTCCAAAATAATACTTTTGCAATGCTACAAAATAATATTTTTGCAATGCACCTTAAATCTTATTCTCCTAATAGGAGCATGTCTTCCACCATGGAGAGCATTGTTATGACTAGGCAATGTACAAGTACAAGATAAATAAAATGGGAGACTAGAGACTCCCTAAAATTGCTTTAAAATCCATTCAAGACCATTTGCGGCTCAAGAAAGGTTGGTATAAAGACACCATGGATTGGTTAAACCATTGGGGGATTGAAAAAAATACCATTGTGCAAAATATCAATAAAATAAAAAATATTATTACATCTAAGTTTAAAGAGAAAATGTGGGGCAAAAAGGGTTTAGAAGTTAAAAGGAAATTAAGATACTATAAGGAGGTCATTAACCCTAATCTATAAGACCAAAGTATCTCTCTATTTAACTAGCTCAAATAAGAAAACTCATATAGCCAAAACAAAACAAAAAAGAATGAACTCTCATGAGCTTCATAGTGAAACAAGGCATTGGACAATTCCTAAAAGACCATGGGAGGAAATGACTTGCCATCTTTGTGAGACTAAGAGGTTTGAGGATGCAAGTCACTTTCTCTTACAGTGCCCTGCATACACCCACATTAGATCTCTAACCTCCCTAATATTCTAACTTGTCAAATTATGGTGACCTCTCATATGCTTCTTTCTAAGATTTTTTAGCATAGGAATAAAATCTAATTTCTTTCTTTATTTTTAAAGGATAGACCAAAGCTGGTTAAGTGGATATTGATCATCAACATCATCATCATCAATGATATCATCTAATAATAATAATAATAAACTAAAGTTTTATATAATAATTCAATATTTTAAATCATAAAATTCAAATTAAATTATTATTATGATATAATTTTGGATTGAAGAGGGAAGTAAACACAAGTTTATCCATTCACAAGATGTTTTATGTTTGAGTTAGGGGTTGATATATTTTTTTATGGAGGGGGTAGATTTTGCTCTAGGGTTTAGGGTTCAAAGTCTTTTCCCTCGTAGCCTCTTATTTTCGGCTCCTTGACATTGCCATTGAGGAGGTCCTGGAGTTCTTGGTTAGGGTTTTAGTTGGAAGATTACGTGGAAAGGTAATGGAACTAGGAAAACACTTAAAAACCATGGCTATCTGAAAATTAGACTCCTCAGCTTGGTTATGAACTAATCTTCCATGTTCCACCTAAAGGATGGCTATGTTTCTTCATGAAAAATGCGAAAGATATCAATGTTATTCTCAGCCACAATTGGAATTGGATGCCATCCAGTCTTATTTTGTAGTGGGGTCAGTGCAAGCTAATGAGAATCACTTTTGGCGCGTTAGATGCAATAGAAAACTAAAAAAGCAGGCATCCCTCAACTTACTTGGATTTTTTGAGCTACTTACGCAAAATATCTTGCATTGAGTAAAAAAGATGAAATGTAGGAAATTGAATCACGTTTCCGAATATATAACTTTTATGTTTGAAAATTTGCATAGCTATGTCAAGTTTCATTTTTCCTAACAGACACTTTTTATTTTTCAGGCAAATGATAAGGTATATGTTTTTGTGGGTTGCGCCTTTGAGGGCCTAAATGATGGAATCAAGCTACAAAAATCAGCATGCATGTAGAGAACACATAGCACTTGTGTGCCATTATTTTTCAAAAATTAAATTAGTAATTTTATAATTTTTTTATAATTCTCTAAGTGATCAAACCTCGAAAATAGTACCTCTTTTGTGGGTTGAGCCTGTGAAGGTCTTAATGCAAAAATCTTGACATAGTTTTTCATAGAACATGGAGGTTAGTGTCCTCTTGTGCACCATACAATTTTTTTTTGAAATGATCGAGAATTGAAAAAGTTATGGAAGAATCACTAACAGTGTGTTTCACGAGTTAAGGAAGTAGGATAGAAAAGAAATTGAAAGAAAATAGGAAAAATTAATATTTCAAAATAAAAGTTACATATTTGGAATTTTCAGAAAAAATGCTATTTGTGTCTAAGATTTCGTAAAAAATGACTGTGTGTAGAATATTGTAACGAGTGGCTAAGCACAGGCTTCTCCAGAAACTGGAAGAAATACCCAATTAGCTTTGGTTTTTCATTAACATTGCATAGGTTTGGAATTACCGAAGCAAACTCCAAAGCATACACATAGGACTATTGTTGACATGCGAATAGGTGACTCGGCTTGGTTTAGGCTCTACAAAACATGAGCGCGTTCTGTTTAAATTCAAAAATATTGCCGCGCTTTTAGATGTACATAATGCGCACACGTTATATAACTACATAACGCGTATGCGTTATATAGTTCCAAAACGTGCTCGCATTATGTAAATCATAAAATACATGTTTAATACTTGAGAAAGAAGGGGTGTGGAAGACTCAAGGGAATTTTTGTTTAATATTTGAGAAGGGGTGGGGAAGGGTCAAGGGAATCTATGGTTAATATTTAACAGGGGTGGGAAAGGGTCAAGGGCTTAGAAGGATGTTGGAAGCTTGAGTGAGGAGAGATGAAGGGAATGAGAACATGATGGGCTACAGGGGTTGAAGGGAAGTGGAGCTTGAGAGCACTATTAGGAGTAGAATAGGTTCTGAAGAGGTATAGGGTTAGAAGTTGAAAGTGAGACTTGAGTGACAAGGGGGAATGGATGGAGGCAAGGGGGATGTGAGAGAGAAATAAATAATACAAGGGGGAGGAGACATAGAGCGAGGGAGGGAGAGGGACAATGGAGAGGAATGGATTTATAGGGAGTGAGAGATAGATGGGGATATAACAAAATAAAGAGATAGGAAGGGAGGGATAGAAAGTGTTGGTGGGAGACATGCAGGGAGTGGTGGCGATGGAGAGAGAGAGAGAGAGAGAGAGAATATGAGAGGAGGGGGAAGGGACATAAAGTGTGTGAGAGAGAGGGAGTGATGGAGAGATTATAATAGGTTGAGGGAAAGATAACATGAGGAAGGGATAGAAGGTGAGAGAGAGACAGGCGATGAGAGAGGGAGGGAGAGAAGGTAGGGTGAGGGATGGAGGTAGAAAGGTGGAGATAGATATGGATGGAGGGGGGATGGGTTTGAGAATGGAAAGGGACATAATGTGTGTGTGTGTGTGTGTGTGTGTGTGTTTGAGAGAGAGAGAGAGAGAGAGAGAGAGATTGATGGTTGGGGAGAGAGAGACTAGAGGGAGTTGTGAGAGACAAAGAAAGTGGGAGGGTGTGTGTGTGTGTGTGTGTGTGATAGGGAAGGAGGAGTCAGTGGGGTGGCAGGGACGAAGATGGTGTAAGGGAGAGAAAGTGACATAGAGGGAGGGAGGTAAAGGGAGTGAGGGACATAACTAGGGACATATCTAGAGAAAGAGATAGGGAGAGAGGGATACAAGGTGAGATAGAGAGGGCAAGGGGGAGGGATAAAGGCACATAGGGTTTGTGATTAAGGGAGAACGAAGGGAGAGAGATCTATAGGGACTTGGATATTTGTGAATATATACATAAGGTGGATACCCTCCTTGTCATCATCTTCATCACCATCACCATCTTCATCATCATCACAATCATCATCATCATCAACATATTCATCATCATTGTCATCTCTAGGTTCCTCATCAACATCTCCATCATCATCATCTTCTTCATCCTTATCATCTTCATCATCATCTTCATCACCATCATCATGAACATCTTCATCACCATAAACATCTTCATCATCATTGTCATCTCCCCCTTCCTCATCAACATCTCCATCATCATTGTCCTCTCCCCCTTCCTCATCAACATCTCCATCATCATCATCTTCATCATCATCATCTCCCCCTTCCTCATCAACATCTCCATCATCATCATCTTCATCATCATCATATTCCTCGTCAAATCAACATCTTCATCATCATCATCATCATGATCTTCTGAACATCATCATGATCATCATCTAAACATCACCATCACCATCATCATCAACATCTTCATCATCATCACCATCACCATCATCATCAAAATCTTCATCATCATCACCATCACCATCACCATCTTCATCATCATTTTTATCTCTAGGTTCCCCATCAACATCAACATCTCCATCATCATCATCTTCTTCATCATCATCATCTTCATCACCATCATCATCATCATCACCATCATCATCATCATCTTCCTTGAATCAGATCATCATCACCATCAACATCTTCATCATCATCACCATAATCATCATCTTCATCGCCATCAGATCAACATCTCCATCATCATCATCTTCTTCATCATCTTCACCACCATCATCATCATCATCATCATCATCATCTCTTCAACATCTCCATCATCATCACTATCACCATCATCATCATCTTCATGACCATAAACATCTTCATCATCATTGTCATCTCCCCCTTCCTCATCAACATCTCCATCATCATCATCTTCTTCATCATCATCATCATCATCATCATCATCACCATCTCAACATCACCATCACCATCACCATCATCGTCAACATCTTCATCATCATCACCATCAGCATCATCATCAAAATCTTCATCGTCATCACCATCACCATCACCATCTTCATCATCATTGTCATCTCTAGGTTCCCCATCAACACAACATCTCCATCATCATCATATTCATCATCATCATCATCTTCATCACCATCATCATCATCATCAACATCTTCATCATCATCACCATCATCATCATCATCTTCCTCATCAGATCAACATCTCCATCATGTCACCATCATCTTCATCATCATCATCATCATCCGAACATCACCATCACCATCATCATCAACATCTTCATCATCATTACCAGCACCATCATCATCGACATCTTCATCGTCATCACCATCATCATTGGCATCTGTAGGTTCCTCATCATCATCTTCATCACTATCATCATCATCATCATTGGCATCTATAGGTTCCTCATCAACATATCCATCATCGTCATCTTCTCCATCATCATCACCATCATCACCATCATGATCTTTTGAACATCATCATGATCATCATCTAAACATCACCATCACCATCATCGTCAACATCTTCATCATCATCACCATCAGCATCATCATCAAAATCTTCATCGTCATCACCATCACCATCACTATCACCATCTTCATCATCATTGTCATCTCTAGGTTCCCCATCAACACAACATCTCCATCATCATCATCTTCTTCATCAGCATCATCTTCATCACCATCATCATCAACATCAACATCTTCATCATCATCACCATCATCATCATCATCTTCCTCATTAGATCAACATCTCCATCATGTCACCATCATCTTCATCATCATCATCATCATCATCATCCGAGCATCACCATCACCATCATCATCAACATCTTCATCATCATTGCCAGCACCATCATCATCGACATCTTCATCGTCATCACCATCATCATTGGCATCTATAGGTTCCTCATCAACATCTCCATCATCATCATCTTCATCACCATCATCATCATCATCATTGGCATCTGCAGGTTCCTCATCAACATATCCATCATTGTCATCTTCTCCATCATCATCACCATCATGATCTTCTGAACATCATCATGATCATCATCTAAACATCACCATCACCATCATCGTCAACATCTTCATCATCATCACCATCAGCATCATCATCAAAATCTTCATCGTCATCACCATCACCATCATCATCATCATTGTCATCTCTAGGTTCCCCATCAACACAACATCTCCATCATCATCATCTTCTTCATCATCATCATCTTCATCACCATCATCGTCATCATCAACATCTTCATCATCATCACCATCATCATCATCATCTTCCTCATCAGATCAACATCTCCATCATGTCACCATCATCTTCATCATCATCATCATCGCCTGAACATCACCATCACCATCATCATCAACATCTTCATCATCATCACCATCATCTTCATCAACATCATCATCTTTATCATCTTCATTGTCATCACCCTCCTCCTCATCATCATCTTTATCATCTTCATTTGCATCAAGATCATCTTCATTGTCATCACCCTCCTCCTCATCATCATCTTGTGCACTTATGCACTTCGGGATTAATGTTTAGAAGAGGGTCTAAAAGCCTTTATGGGGGAGGGGCTCTAGGAACAAGGTAAGACAGAGAGGGCAGGGGGGAGGGATAAAGGCGTAGAGGGTTAGTGATTAAGGGAGAAGAAGGGAGAGAGTGCTATAGGGAGGGATAATGACGAAGATAAAGAGAAGGTGGAGAGATGGAGAGTGGGGTATGCTTGACAATGTATGTAACCATATAAAATATTTGTTTTCTTTTGATTTTGTTCGTTGCCCTAGCCATGCACCTAACCTATTTATTGTGCTTGACAATATTGCGTACGCGTTTTTACACTTAATATCGCGCATGCATTTTTGCTTTATATAACGCATGCGCGTTTTGTAACTCTATAAACAGTGGACTATCCCGGTCCGAGAGCAACTTCACTCTATCCGAGCCAAAACAACACTCCTGCGATTTTTCAAATAGCACGAGCCCGCCATTGGAAATTCTCACATTCTACACCATATCCATCATTATTTTTTTTATGCAGGTGCAGCATTGAGGACATCTTTCATGGTTGCTCAGTGTGGTGTTGAGTTATATGGGCATATTTGAAGAAGATAATCAACAAGCTTGAAGAATCTCCAATTGAATAACACCAAAGATAAGGTCTTTGAAAGATTCATTTTGCCTATATTTGAGGAGCATGCAAGATAAGATATCAAGCTTCAAGACCATTTCATGGTGATGGTGGATATACACAAGTGTACAAGATAATCAAAGAGCCCAAACAATTTATGATTTAACTTCCAGTTGCTTATTATTGAAGAGCTTGTAATTGAGGAGCAACAAAAACAAACTATATTGAATTGATCATTGTGGTGATGGGGAATGCACGTAACCGAGTAAGCAAATCAGCAAGGAAGAAGAGACCTCAAGAAGTCATTGAAGAAGAGAAAGAAAAGAAAAGAATATACATGATGAATCGGATGCTTTCTTTGGAAACTAATCCAAATCCAATTGTAGAGGATACCACGGTTCATCCTATTAATCCACGACAAGAGGAACCTTCAATTTCCACAATAGTTGTTGAACAAGCACCCCATGGAAGTAATCAAGAAGCAAAACGTAGGTGCTCATTAGGGGATATTTCAATTCCCACTTCAAGTCAAAGTGATAAGTTACCATCTCAAGATGAAGCTCATGAAGAAACACAAAATTTGCTATCCGGATGTGCTTATACAAGCGATGAAGTCAGATAGGCGTTGGACATTTTTCCTACTGTTGAAGAAGAGAATGTTATCCAGAACATCGATGAGGATGTTGGACTTCCACCATCCAACTACCAGGAAGAGAATGAAGGACACCAAGCTACTACTGAAACACCAGAGCATCTTGGTGATGCGCTACATGGTACGATTCCAACCCCCTTACCTCCATTAGCAAGCACACGTCGAAGAACTCCGAAGCGTATACAAGTTGATGAAAGTCTCAGCAATTCCATTGAAGGTACGCTATCTAAACGTAGTATTGCTTATCAAACTCAACAGATACTTGATAAATATTTTGTTTCTAAATGTGATGGAGATAAATGTAGATTATTTTTATCATTGTTAAAATCTAGAAGCATGAATGTTGTTAGGAAAAAGTTAGGGATAAAGATGATAAAGAATTCTGAACCAAGTTCTCATATAGTTAAAAGCCTAGTAGATGCATTTGGTAAAATTGGTAAGAACACACGTTCAAAGGACCGCAATGCTGCTCGTCGTGTGTTGTCACAAGCAATTGCAAATAAGAACACTAGGGCCCTTCGTATTCTTAGGCCTACATCCAAACTAGTTAATTTGAATGTAAAAACCCTTCGTAGGTATTCTATTAGAAGAGAACATCTTGACACAACCGATCAAATAGATTTTTTGGCCTTTGTTGGTCGATTGCCACATCGTGACATGAAGCTAGTTGATGTAGTAAAGGGACTAGTGCACAGTTTTTGGCATGATCACAGAAGGCCTTCTTCAAACCGAAAGGATGTACTAAAACTGAGAAGGGTTTCAAAGGATCGTGAACCACATACTAAGCATCTTCTTGATATAACACAGATAGAACTTTACGAGAAGTTTAGGATTGAGCATAGACAATTGAACTTGGGGCAAAGATCTTTTGAGAAATGTAAGCCATGGTATGTTAGAATAAATACTCTTCGCAACACTTGTTGTTGTAGATACCATGTAGAATATGAATATTACTATGAAACATTTTTGTACATTCGTCATGTGTTGCATACTAACCATGTGTAGGATTGCTCCATGACAATACCACCGACTTCATCAAGAGAATTCATTCATACCATCATGTGCAATAGGCCTGAGGGGAAAACATACTATACAAAATCTTGTTTGGACGGAACATGCTCCAACTGTGATGGAATGGCATTATTGAGCCAATGTATGCACGAGAATGAAGACAGTGAATTTGGGAAAATGGTTACAGACATGAAAAGTTTCAAATATATCAACTATGAAATAGTCCCAGGGAAAGAAAGCAAAAAAATACAATTGGTGACATCTCAGGTATGCATTTATATCTATAAAATTATGTTGTAATGGTTACATTTCAATCCTTACTTACAAAAAAAACTGACATTGAGATCATTTTGTATCACCAGGTACAAGTTAGTGACTTCATCAAGGAATTTATTGAAAAGACACATCAATATGTTTAGCATGTCCACGTGGCACGATGGTAGGATGAGAAGTTTAGAACATGCAGAGGTACATTTCCCCTTGGTACTATACTTTCAGTTGTTGATTTTGCCGAGAACTACACTCTGCAACCTCAAAATGAGATCCAAAGTCAGTATTATCACTTTGAGTAGGTTTCCTTGATGGTCCATATCACATATAAGCATGGCCCAAATAGCACTGAAGAGCAAAGAGAAATTCTAAAGGAATATCACTTCAACATAAGTGATGATAGGTGACACTACTTCCACTATGTACGTCATTGCTTTATCATGTTCTATGATCACTTGAAGGGAAGGAACATACAGATGGATCAACACTAGAATTGGTCTGATGGGTGTGCTGGTCAGTTCAAAAATGCACGCATATTTCAGTGGTTGTGTTCATTGCATAAAAACTATAAAGTGCCACATATGTGGAACTATTTTGAGACAGGGTATAGTAAAGGAGAGCATGATGGAGCCGGAGCATGTTGCAAAACAACCCTACGAAGAGAGGAATTGAAAGTATCTACAGAATCTACTATTCTAAATGCTCAATCTACAGTCAGGTGGTGCATGTCAGTAATGGGAGAGGAATCAACTATGCGAGTAGAATCCACAAGAAAGAGACATTTGGAGAGATTTTTTTGGGAGGTGGTAGACATAGATCGTTCACATGCATGGGAATGCAAGACTGTGCTTGGGGCTCATGGCTTTCATTTGGTTCAAAGCTCTGATAACCCAATATTTGAAATTTGGACCAGAAAACTCACTTGCTTTTTCCCGCCTTGTTGTGATGGTGACTAGGATGGGTGTGAATCATTGGATTGGGTTGATGGATGGGATCACATATCACTTCCACTTGATCAGCGTGCAATTGTTGAGTTAACTCCGTTGGAAGAAGACCAATCATTTATTTCTGTAGATTTTGATCATGTCTCAGACCTTGTACAACCTGGTATGATGCATTTCCTTAACATTTTTTGTTTGTTTATGTAGTCTTCAAATGCACATTAATGGCCTTGTGTCGCACAAAAAATATTTTGATCATATACCTACAATCATATAATGCAGGGCACATATACACAGTGGTTGCTTCAAAAGATATTGAATGGGGTGGTGATTACTGGTTGGCACATTGTATAGATGGAAAGCAAACCCTCATTATGTCCATGACTGACGATGAAAACAACCACTTCCCAACTGGGTCTATGGTTGTTAAAGGTGAATACTTGAGACAGGACAGCAATGCAAGAAAGAAGGGTGGATATGTTTACAGGGATTACAAACCAAGTGCAAGTGTGTATCACTTTACCAACTTAATCATTGGCACAAACCTCTAGGTACGAACAATGCCTAGCCAAAATACATCGAAGTTATGCTACTTCTTACCGGATATGGAGCACAAGAGACTAATCGAGACCATCAGTATAAGAGATGATCCGGAGCCCTTGGTTGTATTATAATAGGTGGGATCTAGCATGATGAGGTATGTTACATACTTTTAATACTATACTATTTATACTATTTGTAATTGAATATTGATATATGCTCAATTTTCACATGTATGTTTCATATGAATATGTCAATTTTGTGTTCTTGATATGCCAAATTTACATTTACGTTGTTTATAAATATGCCAAAAGTTCTCTTGTATGTCAAGTTTATGAATATGCCATTTTTTACATATGATCAGTAAACCCTAAAATTATATTATGTTCATCATGTTGGTTATTGGCTTCACCCAACAAAATTAATTCAATTCATGCTCACTATATTAAACAATACACTTATATTAAATTTAATTCATGTCTTGTTAAATATTTCATAATGAATTAGCTATTTGAGAGCACCACCTTATACCAAGCCATCATCATCAACATCTTCATCATCATCACCATCATCATCATCATGAAAATCTTCATCATGGACCTGCAAAACCCTAGTTTCCAAGATGGACCTGCAAGGTGACACATGGGCCACTAGACCGGAGGGGATGGGTACACTTGGCACTATCCCGGTGTTCTGAATCCAATGGAGTCGATGGTTCGTCGATCCGAGCCACGGTCGTCATTCTATGGCTCGTTCCGTCTCGCATCCAAAAGGCCTTCAAGGACACTTGCTGGATACCTACCGAGGGCATAAAAATCCAATCGTGCAACAAAACTAGGTTCCGAGGACTCCTGCAGGTGTGTCTAGGTAGGTTCGGGCTTGGAACACTAGCCATACCCACTCGGTGGATGATTTTCCAAATTTGACCCCCATGTGCAAAAATTGCACACTCCCACACTGAGCAAAACCCTAGTTTCCAAGATGTACCTGCAAGGTGACACATGGGCCACCGGGCTGGAGGGGAGGGGCACCCCTAGTACTATCCCAGCGTGTTGAATCCAACGAAGTTGACGGTTCGTCGATCCGAGCCACGGTCGTCATTCTATGGCTCATTTCGTCTCGCATCCAAAAGGCCTTCAAGGACACTTGCTGGATACCTGCCGGGGGCATAGAACTCCAACTGTGCAACAAAACCAGGTTTTGGGGAGTCCTGCAGGTGTGTCTAGGCAGGTTCGGGCTAGGAACACTATCCATACCCGCCCGGGGGATGATTTTCCAAAGTTGACCCCCATGTGCAAAAATTGCACACTCCCACACTAAGCAAAACCCTAGTTTCCAAGATGGACCTGCAAGGTGACACATGGGCCACTGGGTTGGAGGGGCGGGGTACCCCTGGCACTATCCCAGCATGCTAAATCCAACAGAGTTAACAGTTCATCGATCCGAGCCTTGGTCATCATTCTATGGCTCGTTCTGTCTCGCATCCAAAAGGCCTTCAGGGACACTTGCTGGATACCTGTCGGGGGCATGGAACTCCAACTGTGCAACAAAACCGGGTTTCAGGGAGTCTTGCAGGTTTGTCTAGGTAGTTTTGGGTTGGGAACACTAGCCATACTCGCCCGGTGGATGATTTTCCAAAGTTGACCCCCGTGTGCAAAAATTGCACACTCCCACACTAAGCAAAACCCTAGTTTCCAAGATGGACCTACAAGGTGACACATGGGCCACCGAGCCGGAGGGGAGGGGCACCCATGGCACTATCCCAGCATGCTGAATCCAACAGAGTTGACGTTTCGTCGATCCGAGCCACGGTCTTCATTCTATGGCTCGTCCCGTCTCGCTACCAGAAGGCCTTCAGGGACACCTGCTGGATACCTGCTGGGGGCATAGAACTCCAACCATGCAACAAAACCAAGTTCCGGGGAGTCCTATAGGTGTGTCTAGGTAGGTTCGGGCTAGGAACACTATCCATACCCACCCGGTGGATGATTTTCCAAAGTTGACCCCCGTGTGCAAAAATTGCACACTCCCACACTGAGCAAAACCCTAGTTTACGAAGTGAATGCACAATGAAGCCACTAGGCCATGGGGAGACAAGGGAGAGGGCCCCCTAGAGGTAATCGCATGCTAGGATACCAACAGAGTCGACGGTTCGTCAGTCGAACGTCCAGTTTCTGAGTTATGTCGAGTTGCAAGTCGCATGAAAATGTCGTTCAGGGACACTTGGTGAATTTCCGTCCAGGAGCCAAAAAGAAAACGGAGCAGCAAGATTGCATGTCATTGGCTCCTACAAGTGTGTGTGGGCAATGCCGACCTGGGAACATTGCCAACACTAGCTCGGGGGAGGGTTTTGCAGAGTTGACCCACCAATGCGAGATTGCATGCAATGAAACTGAGCAAAACCCTATTTTACGAAATGAATGCACAATGAAGCCATGAGGCCATGAGGAGACGAGGGAGAGGGCCCCCTAGAGGTAATCGCACGCCAGGAGACCAACGGAGTCTACAGTTCATCGGTCCGACGTCCAATTTCTGAGTTATGTTGAGTTGCAAGTCGCATGAAAATGTCGTTTAGGGACACTTGGTGAATTTCCGTCTGGGAGCCAAAAAGCAAATGGAGCAGCAAGATTGTGTGTCATTGGCTCCTGCGAGTGTGTGTGGGTAATGCCGAAATGGGAACACTCCCAACACTTGCTCGGGGGAGGGTTTTGCAAAGTTGACCCACCAATGCGAGATTGCATGCAATAAAACTGAGCAAAACCCTAGTTTACGAAATGAATGCACAATGAAGCCATTGGGCCATGGGGAGATGAGGGAGAGGGCCCCCTAGAGGTAATCGCACGCCAAGAGACCAACGGAATCGAGGGTTTGTCGGTCCGATGTCCGATTTTTTAGTTATGTTGAGTTGCAAGTCACATGAAAATGTCGTTCAGGGACACTTGATGAATTTCCGCCCAGGAGCCAAAAAGCAAACGTAGCAGCAAGATTGCGTGCCATTGGATCCTGCAAGTGTGTGTGGGCAATGCCAACATGGGAACACTGCCAACACTGGCTCAGGGGAGGGTTTTGCAGAGTTGACCCACCAATGCGAGATTGCATGCAATAAAATTGAGCAAAACCCTAGTTTATGAAATGAATGCACAATGAAGCAACTAGGCCATGGGGAGACGAGGGAGAGGGCCCCCTAGAGGTAATCACATGCCAGGAGACCAATGGAGTCGACGGTTCGTCGGTCCGACATTCGATTTCCGAGTTATGTTGAGTTGCAAGTCACATGAAAATTTTGTTCAAGGACACTTGATGAATTTCTGCCCAGGAGCCAAAAAGCAAATGGAGCAGCAAGATTGCATGTCGTTGGCTCCTGCAAGTGTGTGTGGGAAATGCCGACATGGGAACACTGCCAACACTGGCTCGGGGGAGGGTTTTGAAGAGTTGACCCACCAATGCAAGATTGCATGCAATGAAACTGAGCAAAACCCTAGTTTACGAAATGAATGCACAATGAAGCCACGAGGCCATGGGGAGATGAGGGAGAGGGCCCCCTAGAGGTAATCGCACACCAGGAGACCAACAGAGTCGATAGTTTATCGATCTGACATCCGGTTTCCGAGTTGTGTCGAGTTGCAAGTCGCATGAAAATGTCGTTTAGGGACACTTGGTGAATTTCTGCCCGGGAGCCAAAAAGCAAACGGAGCAGCAAGATTGCGTGTCATTGGCTCCTGCGGGTGTGTGTGGGCAATGTCGACATGGGAACACTGCCAACACTGGCTTGGGGGAGGGTTTTGTAGAGTTGACCCACCAATGCGAGATTGCATGCAATGAAACTAAGCAAAACCCTAGTTTACGAAATGAATGCACAATGAAGCCATGGGGCCATGGGGAGATGAGGGAGAGGGCCCCCTAGAGGTAATCGCACACCAGGAGACCAACGGATTCGACGGTTCATCGGTCCGACGTCCGGTTTCTAGGCTATGTCGAGCTGCAATTCACATGAAAATGTTGTTCAGGGACAAGAGACACAACATTTTATCCCAGGAAACCCTCATGGGGAAGAAAACCTGGCAACCTTTCTTAGAATAATTATATGTTTAGAAATCAAGTACAATGAAGATGACCTCCAAGCCATAAGGATAACCAAGCATATCCTTCCCAACCAACATTAGAAGGCACTTTATTTCTCGAATCCCGAGGTAACGTGTGTTCCTTTCACCAATGTTGCTTTGAGCACTTGTATGTAGTTACTCCTATGTAGTGTTGAATCTAATTGTACAATCAAATATTGGGCTTTGATGAAATGTGTAGCATGTATTGCACTTAGTTTTATTAAATTACACTTGAACATTGACTTAACTTGTAATTTAATCATCCAAACTCACAAATTTTAATTACACCTATCCAATTAGTGTGCATGAGTGAGTTTGTTGAAACCTTGAAAAACATTGTATTGCATTTAGTTTGATTAAATTACACGAGCAAGAACTTTGACATAACTTGTAATGATCATCCAAAATCACAAATTTTAATTAGATACCAATTAGTGCACACATGTAGTGAGTTCGTTGAAACATTTAAATATAATAGTTTGTTCTTTTGACATAGCACATTCGTGAGTAATAGATAATCCACACAAATCAACACATTAGATTGACACAAGAACACGTGGAAACCGAAGAACAAATACAAAGTGAAATGTATCATTCATTTATAAGTGAAATGTCAATGTGCATGTCTCCAAAAGTACATATATATCCAAAAGTGCATGTCTCCAAAAGTACATGTATCCAAAAGTACATATATATCCAAAAGTACATGTATCCAATGAAGTCAATGTACATGTCTCCAAAAGTACATGCACAATGAAGTCAATGTACATGTCTCCAAAAGTGAATGTATCGAAAATTACATATATATACAAAAGTATCCAAAAGCACATGTGTCCAAAACTATCAAAGCCACATGTACATGTATACAAATGTACATATATCCCATAAGACACATCAAAACTCAATATTCCTCTTGTTCTTTCCCGACGTTGATCCTCTAGGCACATCTCTAGGATCAGTGTGCGTCTCTGGATCCTGCAAATTAAATATCAATTGTTAAATTCAACTAACTATGTACACTAATACATTAGCTCAACAATTATCAACTGGTGCATGGAAAGTGCATGAAACACTTGGTCATTGAAGGACATCTCACCTCAACTGACAAAGGAGATTGTGTTGTTTGCGTAGTAGATGGAGCCGTTGGTTGAACATCCAGGATGGTCTAACCAGGGGGGCCAAGAACTGCTCCTGGTAGTGGTGGCTACAATGAAAAAATGTTGAAATAGTTAGAAATGCATGAATAAACAATAGACAACAATAATAAACTATGTAAAGATAATGTTGAAATAGTTACATACCTGTGTGTGATCAGTTGCCATTGCAGATGCGACACTAACTGCTGCATCAACCATCGATGCAAGGTTTTCAATAGACAACTCGGGTTCCTGATGCAGTAAACATCCAATTCAAACATTAACAAAAACGATTTATGCACTGGATTTCAAGTTAAACAACAAATATCATCGAAGGATATACATTACCATGGTGTTAGTAAGCCCATGGTCATGGGCATCTGGAGTCTTTCTAGAAGTAGAACGCCTCACATACACATGACCCTTGTTCACGAATGGCCTAGCGGGAGATACAAGTCCAGGCAATGGTCCAGATGTCTCGGATGGTTCCTACAGTCAGCAAGTGTTCATGTAGTTAGACATGCATGATTCAACAAACAAACATGTATTTAAAAAATGTCATTTTTAATTGTTTACCTTGAGCCCATATGTTTCATCGGACGATACGACCATGGGTGCTACCTCCACATTACCTTGCCCCAGTGAAGGATTTTCCATCTGCAAGTTTAATAATTGTAAATATTAGACCGTAGATATCATTAGTGAACTAAAATGTAAAGTATGTGGAAATTAACAAATTAACAAGTATTAAAAAACTGAAATTTTAAAATGTTTACCTCAGTGTGAGATACGGCAATAGGTGCTATATAAGATGGGCCTGCCAAATGTGTAGCATCATGCCCCCTTGTAGAGTCTAGAAAATCCGGCTCTGGGGCGTCGCTACCAGCATAAAGCATCAACTGCAAGTTCACAAAATTAATATATTAGCTCAAACTATATATATGTATACAAAGACAAAAATAAATGAAGAATTTATTACAATTAACCATCAAGAGACCTCTCTCAAAAACCCACTGAAGGCAACATCTGAGGCAAGACCATAGCAAGGATGACCACATGATGTGCACTCGTGAGGATCAGTACTAGGATGGGGATGTGTCAATGGTCCTGCACTAGTGGATGGTCCTACACTAGTGGATGGTCCTGATGGTCCTGCACTAGTGGATGGTCCTGATGGTCCTGCACTAATGGATGGTCCTGCATGGTGATGAGCTGGTGTATGTACCACACCAGGGATAGATGTCCCTTCCTCACCCATATGTTGAACCATAGTGCCATGGTGAACAACCGCCCGTGCCAAACTCAAAAATGCATCACATGTCTGTGGAATAATACAATGTGCAGGTTGGACATCTGGCCCAGGAAACTGCCTACAAGGTGCAGGGATAGGGCAATCCTGGTCTTGAAGCCTCGCATTGGGTCGATTTTGGGGCATCCCCCCACCGATCCCCTGAAACTGCAAGATGTCAAAATAGTTTACATGTTTATGTAACACGAACTCTGCGTACATCTTTCGAAGGGAATACAAGGGAATTTCCCTGTTGTTGTGTGGTGGCATATCAAAAACCATGTATCATTTGTCCATCCAGTTATCAGCAAATGGTTGAAACGTGCACCACTCAATGGAGATATGAGGCTTATTTGCATTTAGGATTTCCCCCGTCCGAGGGTCCCTAAACAATGCAAATATGAGCTCTTTGGATATTTTTAACTTTTTGTTGCATTGTAGTCTAGCCCATCAGCATATTGTTGTCTTTTTCTTTCTCTATATGATGTAATATCATATAGTACATTGCTAGACTGTGAAATGGTGTCAACAATTGCATCCAAGGTTGATGCAAGCGAGCGGTGAATCCTATCACCACCACTAAAAGATGCACTAATTCCCCTCAAGTGGGCAAGCTTAATCAGTATCTCAGCATTGGTGTCCATAGCCGCAACTGCAATAAAGACATCAATATGAAAATCATTAGAAACATATACATGGTATATAATGACGTCTCTTCAAAATTGAAAATGTATTAAATCAAACTCAAGTAAGCAATTTCATGGCATTCACTTACATACATTTAAAACTTAAAATTAAACATTTAACAATTAAAAAGTAAGTTTCGTTCAACTTCTTTCTAGAAGTTAAGGCACTTCTTAACCCTCATTGGTGACTTTTCCAAGCAAACTTGGGTTTAAACTTCTTAGAATTTAGGAGTGTTATTTTGACATGTTTTGGCCTTTACGTCCCTTGCAGAAAACAATATTTCCATCAACTTCATAAGCTAACATTAAATTTATTGATTTCAACATATTACGCCTTGTGGTTTGTAATGTCCCTTGTTAGGAATTTTATTAAAATTGCAATTTTCCACTTTTTTCCTTGGTTCGACCTTTGACTAGTTTCGATCTCTAGGTCCCAAATTTGCCCCAAATGATCCCAAATCTTCTGAGAAGGTATATGAATGATATTAGAACATAAATATGTGTTTTAGGGATGCCTTTGTACCTTTAAAACACTTCTGCAAATACTCTTTCAATTCTGGTCAATGTAGGTAACTTTACTAGTAATTTGCCTTTGACTAGTATTGGTCTCTATGTCTCGAATTGACTCCAAATGCATTCAAATCTTCAAGGAAGGTGTATGAATGATATTAAGACTTGAATATTATGTTCAGGGATGATATATGGCCACCAAAATACCTCTGCAAACTCTCTTAAGATTCTGGACCAAGTATGCAATTTTACTAGTAATTTGGGGTTCAAATCCCCCTGGGGTAAGTATTGAAAATGGCTTCCCAAATGCCTCCAAAGCCACTCAAATTTATGAACAGAGGTAGGCAATGTATTAAGGATGTTATTAAGGTATCATGTGCACCATTAATTGATTATTATATCTGTTCCAACCCTCTCCCATTCAACTGCAAAAATCACCAATTCGACCCTTGGGGAAATGGCACTATTTCTTCTCCCAGTGCAATTAAACTAAGTAAAAATACTTCAAATGCTCAAGTACAGTACATGAAACTTGTAAAATACATCCATGTCAGTCCATTAATCACAAATTCATCAGATAATCATCCATTCATTCGAAATCATCATCAACACATTGGTTCACAACAAGGTAGTGGGGAAATGGCATTGTTCTTCCATTAAAAATGAGATTTATACATTTCTACTTGGAATTTCGACCTGAAACTTTTTGGAGATGAAGAACAGAGTATTTAATTCATATTACAAAATAAATGGGGCATTAAAATCTTCCCCAAAGAGTACAATAGCTCACCAAAAACGCCCTCCCTCAAGGATCAAGAATATGCCATCAAAACCGGAAATGGTTGAAGGAGTGAGCTGAAATAGAAGAAACCATGAGCTGCCCTGTAGCTTACACCTGCAAATAAAGACTCCATTAAAGCTCCAAATGAAAGGTCTGAATGGCCTTTCCAATTACCAACTTGGATGGGAATCTTTCACCCTCGAAATTGGCTAAGGCAAGAAACTAGTCATCCAGTAGCTCTCCCTCTTCACAAATGCAATTGCAAATTCTACAAATGATCAAAAGATCATTTCATTCTTTTTTATTGACATTTATAAACTTCTAATGTCCTCCATGGGTCGAATTCCTTCCAAGAGACTCATGCCAACTCAAGTTGGGAAGAGATTCCAAAGAACGCCACTTGTACAACAATTCCTAGTCTCCCACATCCACCAAATCACATGTGGAAGCATCTTAGCTGCCCTAAAACCCTTGAGCTCCCTCTTGGAGTCTATTTTTAGCCCTGACATGTCATATATGTCATATGTCAGCCTTCAGGTCTGATCTGTGTCATAGGTGTCATAGCATCTTCATCATTGTTGTCATAGAGCTAGGGAATCTAGCCCAAGTGTCTCACTAGCTCCAAATTGCCTCTTCCTCTTCCATGGGAGTTACTCTTCCTCTATATTTCGACCTTGGATGATTCATGCAATGAATAATACCTTTTGGACTCCCCCAAATATGCTACCATTCACCTTGAATTCGAATTGGTGAGAGAATGATGCCAAGTGTAGTGGGGAAATCTAGCCATATGTGGGTCCCACTTTCTCCATGTGTCTTCATGATCAAATGCCACTTTGAATTTCACTTGTATATATTTATTTAGCTCCTTTATTAAATATTTATTCCATTCTAATGTTCAAACATCATTTATTATCCCCATTATTCCAAATCCCAAAGCTTCCACCCAAAACCTAGGAAACTAGTAATTTTCCTCCTTGGCAATTATTTGACCTTTAACATCAATTTGACAAACTCTAATGAATAGGGCCAATGTGATTAGGCCATTGTGACCCAATACCAAATTTGGGACATTACAAATCCTCCCTTCCCAATATTGCTTGTCCTCAAGCAATTTTAAACATGGGTGTTGAAGAACCTGCTTTCTGTATAATTCTTTGAAGTTGCCATTGAATTGCCCAACCTTGAGTCTTTGAGTTTCCATGAAGATTTTAGAGAGGAACCACCATGCTTGCTGCTGCACTACTCTGATAAAAATCACTTTATTAAGTGGGGAAATCCATATCCCATACTGCTTGTTTCCCCAAAAAATTTGAAACCAATGAGATAAAAATTATTCCAGGGTCCCATTGCTTGTATTGCACCCCAATAATTAAGAGTGCTCTCCAACCCACACCATTAGTTAAGAGGATTCCTGGATCCCATTTTCTTGTATGCATCCTTCCAAACATCATGAGTACCAAATATATATCATCAAAGTACATAACAACATAATGAAAATGTACATCAAGGATATGCTTAATCAAAGAGTCATGAAGGTGCTTATACCTCCAAGCAAGTAGACCACCATTTTCCAAGTGCATACAAGCTTCAAGTGACCAATCAAATCTGCTCCAATGACATAGGTGAGGATCCCATGTCCTATAATGCTGCTCCAAAAGGATGTGATATGCATCAAAATATTCAACCATGTATTCTTTCATCCAAGAAGTGAATGAAGAATCTCCACTAAAATCTGAACCAAATAATGAGCAGAAAAAACAAAGAGACTTCAAATGACTCAAGGAAGTCTCACCCATACATCCATGAATGTGAGAATCATAAAGATGTAACAAAGTATGTGGCTGCCAACAAAAATGTTCTCCCATCATAAATCTATTCACCCAAGTGTTGGATGAAGTTCCTCTAACATAAAATGAACCCAGTGTTGAGCAAGAAAAACCATGAGTCTTCAAGTGACTCAAATCCATATCATAGGTACATCCATGTAGATGTGAATCATCATAAAGTGACAAATGATGCTGCTGCAAATGTGAATAAGAATGTGCTCCAACCATGTCATCATAAAAGTTAAATCTAGGAGTTCCATGCTCCTCATGTGGCACCAACAAAAAGAACCCTTTCACCCATACTTCATTGAGACTAATGTTGCAAAACATGGAATTGTAGGAAGTAGGAGAATGAACTAACTCACCCAAATGATCAAAAAGTGCAGAAGTTTCATCATGGGAAGGATCCATATGGGTAGTATCATGCAGCTCCTTCAAAAGTGTGAACTCTTTGTCATAGTTTGGTTCCAATGTAGAGGAATCATGCTCTTCTTTAAAAATTGCATAACCTTCATCAAGAGGCAATTCAAATTCCTCTTCCACCACATCAAGTGTTTGGATCTCTTCAAGTTCATCTTCAAACACATCAAGAACATTCAAATTTTCACATTTCTCATGATCCACCATGTCATGAGAATCCTCCAAACAATCTACCATTTGACAATCTGAAACATAGGAGGAAAAACAAGTATCTTGCAACTTTTCAAGAAGTTGCTCATTTTGAATTGTGAGCTTATGAATATCCTCATTATTCTTCAAGTATTCATCATGTAACAATTCATTAAGCTCAAACAAATGGTTTCTATCAAAAAGCAAAGACATGAAATTACCTTTGATGTGGCACATTGCTCTTTGAATCTTCTCCATGTCTTCAAGGAAGGATGTTTCCTCCAATGAAGTAGCTCTCCAACAAGAATTTGACACCAATGCTTGAGTGTCATGGAGAATGCTGAGGGACTCTTGGATCTTCTTTTCATTCATCTTTAAGGACCCTTCAAGAAAATGAGGCTCTTGCAAATGAACCTCCTCATCTTCTTCATTTTTTCTTGGACCAACTTCATGAAGCTCAAGTGGTGATGGGGAAGTTGATCTTGGTTCTTCTTCAACTGCTGCAAGGTCTTCATTATCATGCTTAATGGAACTTGGGCTTGCAGCAACATTTTCAAAAGTGATCTCTATGTCACCAACATAGAGGTGTGAGCACCCATCAATAGGTACTCCTTCATAGTTTAAGCATCCATCAGTAGATGCTCTTTGGTTCATGTCTAAGCTAGAAGGTGTCTCGAAATGATCTTCCATATTTTCAATAGAATATTCTTCACTATCTTGTGATGTCTCTTCCTTTTGCTCCTTCAAGCAAGCTGTTGCATTTTGCCCCTTGGTTTCCTTAAAATCAATAATTTTTTCCACAAGTTCGATAGAAAACAATTCGAATCCTTCCTTAATTTGCTTGGTCATATCTTCAAATATTGTTTTCATAATTTTTATATGCTCCTCACCATCATATGAGGCTCCCTTTTCATCCCTAGTCATAGTTCCCTCAAACAATTTGCTCTTCTTCTCCTACTTTTTTTTTTTTTCCTCTTCAACAAAAGCACTTTTGGTTTCAATATATAATGGTGGTACGTAAATTCTTTTCCTCATAGATATTATACCACATCAGGTGCCAAGATCATGCTCTGATACCACTGTAATGTCCCTTGTTAGGAATTTTATTAAAATTGCAATTTTCCACTTTTTTCCTTGGTTCGACCTTTGACTAGTTTCGATCTCTAGGTCCCAAATTTGCCCCAAATGATCCCAAATCTTCTGAGAAGGTATATGAATGATATTAGAACATAAATATGTGTTTTAGGGATGCCTTTGTACCTTTAAAACACTTCTTCAAATACTCTTTCAATTCTGGTCAATGTAGGTAACTTTACTAGTAATTTGCCTTTGACTAGTATTGGTCTCTATGTCTCGAATTGACTCCAAATGCATTCAAATCTTCAAGGAAGGTGTATGAATGATATTAAGACTTGAATATTATGTTCAGGGATGATATATGGCCACCAAAATACCTCTGCAAACTCTCTTAAGATTCTGGACCAAGTATGCAATTTTACTAGTAATTTGGGGTTCAAATCCCCCTGGGGTAAGTATTGAAAATGGCTTCCCAAATGCCTCCAAAGCCACTCAAATTTATGAACAGAGGTAGGAAATGTATTAAGGATGTTATTAAGGTATCATGTGCACCATTAATTGATTATTATATCTGTTCCAACCCTCTCCCATTCAACTACAAAAATCACCAATTCGACCCTTGGGGAAATGGCACTATTTCTTCTCCCAGTGCAATTAAACTAAGTAAAAATACTTCAAATGCTCAAGTACAGTACATGAAACTTGTAAAATACATCCATGTCAGTCCATTAATCACAAATTCATCAGATAATCATCCATTCATTCGAAATCATCATCAACACATTGGTTCACAACAAGGTAGTGGGGAAATGGCATTGTTCTTCCATTAAAAATGAGATTTATACATTTCTACTTGGAATTTCGACCTGAAACTTTTTGGAGATGAAGAACAGAGTATTTAATTCATATTACGAAAGAAATGGGGCATTAAAAGCTTCCCCAAAGAGTACAATAGCTCACCAAAAACGCCCTCCCTCAAGGATCAAGAATATGCCATCAAAACCGGAAATGGTTGAAGGAGTGAGCTGCAATAGAAGAAACCATGAGTTGCCCTGTAGCTTACACCTGCAAATAAATACTCCATTAAAGCTCCAAATGAAAGGTCTGAATGGCCTTTCCAATTACCAACTTGGATGGGAATCTTTCACCCTCGAAATTGGCTAAGGCAAGAAACTAGTCATCCACTAGCTCTCCCTCTTCACAAATGCAATTTCAAATTCTACAAATGATCAAAAGCTCCTTTCATTCTTTGTTATTGACATTTATAAACTTCTAATGTCCTCCATGGGTCGAATTCCTTCCAAGAGACTCATGCCAACTCAAGTTGGGAATAGATTCCAAAGAACGCCACTTGTACAACAATTCCTAGTCTCCCACTTCCACCAAATCACATGTGGAAGCATCTTAGCTGCCCTAAAACCCTTGAGCGCCCTCTTGGAGTCTATTTTTATCCCTGACATGTCATATATGTCATATGTCAGCCTTCAGGTCTGATTTGTGTCATAGGTGTCATAGCATCTTCATCATTGTTGTCATAGAGCTAGGGAATCTAGCCAAAGTGTCTCACTAGCTCCAAATTGCCTCTTCCTCTTCCATGGGAGTTACTCTTCCTCTATATTTTGACCTTGGATGAGTCATGCAATGAATAATACCTTTTGGAATCCCCCAAATATGCTACCATTCACCTTGAATTCGAATTGGTGAGAGAATGATGCCAAGTGTAGTGGGGAAATCTAGCCATATGTGGGTCCCACTTTCTCCATGTGTCTTCATGATCAAATGCCACTTTGAATTTCACTTGTATATATTTATTTAGCTCCTTTATTAAATATTTATTCCATTCTAATGTTCAAACATCATTTATTATCCTCATTATTCCAAATCCCAAAGCTTCCACCCAAAACCTAGGAAACTAGTAATTTTCCTCCTTGGCAATTATTTGACCTTTAGCATCAATTTGACAAACTCTAATGAATAGGGCCAATGTGATTAGGCCATTGTGAACCAATACCAAATTTGGGACATTACATGGTTGGAGGGGAGGACAAAGTGGCATGGAATGAAATGGATATGTATGAGTTTGTCTTGCCAATATGATTACATATGTACTTGAGATGACAATCAATGATTAAGATGTTGAATAATCAACTAGAGATTGTGACTAGAATGACAATAACAACAATGTCAACTTCTCAAAACAAAGACAATTTCTCTCTACAAAATCGATCTCTACATTGTATGGCAAGTTCAGAAAATTAAATAAAAAACATAGTGATTTTCTATATGAAGTCTTTCAGTTGAATCGACAGTCCCTGAGCGTTGAGTAGATTGACCGAGGGTGTGGATAGGGCAGGCCCGAGAGACACTTTGTTAATGTGTTTTGGCATTTATTCAAGGGTGCTTAACTAAGAGGCAATGTATAGCTACATACACTTCTGATGAAATTTTGATTATGTTCATGGACAAATGATTGTGATGAAATTTTGAGAAACCAAGTTACTATTTTTTTTTGCATTTTTTCTATTCACGCTTGTGCATGCATTTCATCTTGTTATGGCCATTACCAAGGAAAATTATTTAATTAGTATCATGGGAAATGGCCTTTGAGGGTTGGAAATTTGGGTTTCATGTGGATGGATACCTAAGTAACCGGACACATCCAACAGGGTCCCCGTGTCGCGTGGGACACAGTTTTAGATGATGGTTGGTGGGATAGGGTAGTCCTTAGCATCAAGATCATGGAGCCAATCATTTCTTTGTTGCGGATTGCAGACACGGACTAGCCCATCCTAGGAGATGTTTATGAGGGGTGGGATTCCATGATTGAGTCCATGAGGACTATTGTTATGGAGAATGAGTGTGCTGAGTATGAGACATCGGCAAAGAACTTATGGTCCACCATACAGGGCATTCTTATCTCCAGGTGGGAAAAGAATTGCACACCTTTGCATTGCTTGGCCCACTCATTGAACCCCAGGTTCTACGCTCACGATTGGCTCAGTGGTGGGTCGGGGCCCTCATCCAGAGTCCCTCCTCACATGGATGGAGAGATCTCAGAGGGGAGGAAGATAGCATTTAGACGGCTACTTCAGGATAGAGACCACCTTGAGGTGGTGGAGGAGGAATTTTATGAGTTTTCTAGTGGCACTGGGAGATTTGGAGGATATGAGGTGGTTAGAGACATGGGGGTTAAGAAACCCCTTGTTTGGTGGAAAACTCATGGGACAACATGCCCTCTTCTACAAAAGATAGCCTTGAGGGTCCTCTCAAAGTTACTTCATCCTCTTGTTGTGAGAGGAATTGGAGCACATATGGGAACTTGTATAGTGTGAAGAAGAGCAGGCTTGAGCAGTCCAGGGCAGAGATGATGGTGTATATGCACTTCAACCTTCATCTTATTTACAGGAAGAGGGAGGAGTGGGAGAAGGGAAAGACACGGATGTGGGATGTCTTTCCTGATGAGATGGGTTTAGACAGCAGTATTGAGTTGGCATTAGCCAACATGAATCTTAATGATCCAGTGCTAGAGCCGATCACTTTTGATGAGGGTGATTGTATGGAGGGGTCATCCTCCACACCAGCAGATGCAGTTAGTCAGATTGGAAAAGAGGAGGAGGAGGAGGAGGAGGATCAGGGCAGTGATGATTTTGTTGATTCAGGCATGGAGGAGGACTATTGAGTCATTGACAGATGGGATTCTTCCATCTTGATCCACCCCTTTTTTGTATTTACTATTAGACTATTAGACTAATAGTCTATTTGGCATTTGCCAGTGCCTAGTGGCATTCCGACATCTATGTAATACATTTTGATTTTGATGACTTAACGAGAAATATGGTTCCGAGTCTCTGACATGCATCTATGTGTCTCAATGTCTCATTGTGATTTGTGATTGTGAATGACAAATGTGTTGTGATTTGTGAATGATATAATTTCTATTGAATATTTCTATTTGTAATTGTAAATGTTAAATTTTATTGGATCTATATGTCTATATTTTTTAATTTTAATATATTTTAAATATATATATATATGTATGTATGTATATAAAAATGTGTCCTACGTGTTCTGATTCCGGGGGTCACCATGTCCCGTGGGGACACTCGTATTTTGGGGACACTTGTGTCCCGTGTCCTCATGTCAAGTGACTTAGATGGATACATTGTAGAAAGGGAGGAGTTCTATTTTTTTCAATTTTTGGTTGGATTATGAATTTTTGAGTTTTTGAAAAGGGATTCATTTTAATTATTCACTCATCTTGGTTGAGGGAGATGTGAATTTAATTAGAGATTGGGTTATTCCCAATTTTAACAATATTACAAAACTAGGTTGTTTTAAACAATAAAAAAATAGTAATTTAGGTTAAGAAATGACAAAAAAATGGTATGGGTGAATGAATTACCTGATTCGATGACAATCCACCGGTGAATTTGCCTCCCCTCCAGCTAAATCGAGCTCCACCGATACTCCAGGGCACACAAACCGTCCTCGTCCAACCTCTATTTCGCATTTCTGATGAGTGAAGAGCCCCGCGGGTGGTCGGGGGTGGTCGGGGGTGGTCGGGACTGTGTTTTTAAATTGATTTTAGATTTCAATAATGCATACGTGTTTTGTAACTACATAACGCGTACGTGTTTTATAGTTTTATAATGCGTATGCGTTATGGTTACCTATCTTACATGTCCAGTGACATGTCAGGCTCGGGTCTTACCATGGCAAGTGCTAAGTATCAGAAACGCATTATGTTTTTATGTATCAGGAATGAGTTTTGAAAAAGTAGGATTGCATCTAAAGTGACCCTCATCTTCTTGCACACACCCAATGCTAGTCAGTGGGGTTTGACCTTGCACATGAATTGTACAATGTGCAAAAAATATGGGCCATTCTTCTAGGGTCGACCTTATCCTTTTGGAGGGAGCAGATTTTGGTGGCGATCGAGAACAATCTAGGGACGTTTTGTAACCTTGAAAGTCAATGGGACATGAAAGACAATAAGCGATGTGCTTGGATTCAAATCGAATTGAACACTTGAGATGGACTGAACGACGAAATTGAAATAGTTTTGGAGGACTGAGGTTGGATGTAGAAAAAGGATTATTGGCGTATTTCATTCCATTGTTTTTCTTGTCATGAAGTGGGTCATCCCAAGAAGCATGCCCTAAGCCATGGGTGCAATAGAAACGACCTAAATTTGTATGGAGGAAAAAGGTGGCGAACATGCTTGTGGACGTTAACATCAATTTGGTGAGTGCTACTAAAGCTTCTTCCACTGCAATCATCATCCAAGTGAAAGGCCCTTGGGATGATCTTATTTCCTTAGGAATGAATGCTGCGGAGATGGTTGCGACATGTCAGTATTTTCTTGTTGAGTCCCCTCCTGTTTCTCCTGTCTTCTTTGCTTTTGATGTTGTAGAAATAGAAGGCTCATTCATGGATGTTTTGGTTTTTGGTCACGAATTCAATCAAAAAGTTGTTCATCTGTCCACTTAGTCTTCCTCCCCAATTGAGCCTTCTACTTGCTCATTTCCTATAGTGCCTCCGGCCCAAGGTCTCCCCCGTGTTTCTCTTTCCAAGGCTATGGCTCTTTCTCTCTCTCAGATTTCAAATAAAAAATCACCTACTCGCTCCTATGATAAATCCCCCCCCTCTTCCAATTCTAAAGGAGGTTGTGACTTGAGATCTAAAATAAACTTAAGAAAGGTTGTAGCAGAGTCTAGGGGTCTATCTCTGGAAAACATCCCTCGCTCTAGTGCTAGCAAGAAGTCTAACTCATCCAAATATCAAAATAAGGTGATATTAGAGATTAAAAAGAGAAACAATCTATTATTCCTAGGGTCCTTGGAGCTAAAGATCACTCTCTCTCTCTCTCTTAACTTAAGGGGGTTAGGGGTGACTCCAAAATAATTTCCCTCAAAAAGATCCACAAATCCCTTTTGCCTAATGTGTTACTAATTCAAGAAACAATGATTGCACGTTCTTTATATCGATCGATGATTGAACCTTTTCTGAAAGGTTGGTTGTTTTCCACCATGGATTCTAACGGACTCTCAGGGGGCGTGTTAACTGCGTGTTATCCTACTGTAAAAGAAAATTCCTCAAATACTTTGCAGTCAACAATTCAAGTGGTTTTGGAATCGAAGGAATTGAATTGTGTTTTGAGAATTCTTAATGCGTATGGTCCATGTGCAGAACGTTGAGGTTATTGGGAAGATTTAGCGGAAATAGAAGTTCTTAATGCTCCTTCTATTGGGGGAATTTAAATTTCACAAATTCCATCAATGAAGTGGGGATCCAACCCTCGTCAAGATCCTTTAAGTGATTTTTTTATTTCTTTTATGATTTCCCATCATTTAGTGGATGTGGAACCTACCAAAATCATGCCCACCTGGAGGAATTTTCATAAAACAGAGGAGGCAGTATCCAAGTGAATGAACCAATTTATTATTTTGCAGGAACTAACTGTTTGAAATTTTATAATGAAATCCTGGGTTGAAATGGGTGATATTTCAGACCACCTTCTAATTTTACTCAAAATTGAAAACGCTAGTTTCAAGCCCCCAACTCTAATCAAATTCAATCCTTTGTGGTTGCATGAAGAAGAGTATCAAAATTTAATGAAGGAAGCCTAGACTCCTTTAAGCTCGTCACCTTCATCCACCTATATGCAACAATTGGAAATCAACATTTCACAAGTGAAGGAAGTTTCTTGAGAATGGGTTAAGAATTTTAAGGAGTTTCAACAGTTTCAACTCAAATAAACTAGAGCTCGTACTAAAGTCCTTTATGATCAAAACCATTCGGGAGTCTTCTCGACTCCATTTTTGGTCAAGAATAAATATTTGGAGTCCAAATGTCACGAATTGTTAAAATAGGAAGAAATAAAAGGGCACTTAAAAATATGTGCCATGTGGATCATGGAAGGGTAAAATAATACCAAATTATTTCATCTTTATGCGATCCATAGGAAGAATGTAAACACAATATGGGACATATTGAGTCATGAAGGGAAAAGGAAATCAAACTTTAAGGAAATTGAGAATGAATGTGTGCACCATATTTATGAATTATTCAAAGAGATGCCAAGATGCCCAATACAACACATCGTCCTATATTTACGACACATTCCTTTATCTATCACAGAAGAAATGAATGATCTTTTGGAGGAAGAAGTTTCAAAGGAGGAGTTTCTAGCAACCCTGATGTCAATGAAAAATTGTAAGAGCTTGGGCCCTTACAGACTCACGGTGGAATTTTATTTAGGTTTCTATGATCTAATAAAATATGACCTACTTAAGCAATCAAAGAATCTCAATCATCGGGGAAGGTGCTAGGATCCTTAAATACCACTTAATTTCCCTTATACCAAAGAAGCACGACCCTTCCTCCTTTGATTATTATTGTCCCATTTTGTGTTGTAATGTAATTTATAAATTAATCTTCAATATTATAACTCAGAGACTGAAACCGATTCTCAATGAGATCATCTATGAGGAACAATTTGGGTTTCTTTGGAAATGTTAGATTCACTACATTGTCTCCCTTACACAAGAAGCATTCAATTCCATTCATCAACAGAATAAGTCATCTTTGTGCTAAAAATTGACTTATCTAACGCATATGATAGAGTTAACTGGAATTCCTTGCATCTGATACTTATCAAGATTTGTTTGAGCCTTGGAATGGTAAACTAGATAATGTCCTATGTACAATCGACCTCTTTCTATGTCCTTATTAATAGATCTCCCTCCTCTTCTTTTCGTGTCTCTCAAGGGCTCTATCCAGGATTCCCAATGTCCCCCTTTTTGTTCTTCCTAATCACAAAAGTTATGAGTAAGATTATGTCTAAATCTAGGGCCTTTGGAGAGCTCCAACGACTTAAAATCTTATAAAATGAAGTTCTATCCCATTTACTCTTTGTGGACGATGTATTTCTCTTTGGAGAAGGTTCACAATGTGACATCCTAGGTCTAAACAGGATTTTGACTCTCTTCCGCTCAACCACCGGCATGTTCATCAATAATGATAAGTCATGTTTACTTTTTAGCTGTGTTTCAAGGATGCTTCAATGTAGTGTGGAGACATTACTTCCTTATCCTGTAAAAGACATGTCAATTAGTTTCAAATATCTTGGATTCTATCTTAAGCCAAATGCTTATAAATGTGAGGATTGGTTATGGTTATACAAAAAAATGGATTCCTACATCTTATTCTTGTTCCACATATTGCTTTCGAGGGTAGGAATGTTATTTATGCTAAAGTTTGTTATTGATAGCATACTAGTTTTCTAGGAATTCATTGCTCACATCCTTAAAGGGATTTTAACAAATATTCACAATCAAAGCTTTATTTTCCTCTTGTCTAGAAGTCAAAATGGTGAAGGAATTCCCCTAGTTAGGTAGTATATAATCTCTTTGACAAAAAATTTAGGGGGATGGTGGCTTAAGAACATTCATCTCTTTGCCCAATCTCTCACCACTCGAAGTTGGTTAACTCACAACTATTCCCTTTGGCGCAAAATAATGAAGTCCAAGTATTTAAATGGTCCTAAAATGGAAGAATTTTATTAAATACCTTGAAAATACTCACAAAAAGGCTCCATCATATGGAAAATCCTTGGTGGCATCTTTTTATCAAATTGGTCTTTGGATTTCCTAGAAAATAGGAAATAGGAGAAAAGTAAGAATAGGTGAAGACACTTGGATCAATTATTAGGACCGGTTTCGTTTATCTCAAAATCCCTTGCAACGCCTACACACACAACACATTTTCTTCCTATTTGATGGTTGTGCATAATTTCCACAAGCTATCGGGTAGTCCGACTGATCTACAAATTGTCATGGATATTCCACTAGAATAGTTCGTCACAAAGGATCTTACAACTTCATTATTATTTTACTAGCTTATTTTTATCGAATGTGAAATAAATGGAACTAAAAAAAGAATAACTAGAGAAAATTAGTACACAATCCACACAATAAAACAATATATACCCTAGGAAAACCCACCATGGGGAAAAACCCAGTCACAAATGAGGACTATGCCTTTCTCTTTATGTCAAATTGCAAATTCAAAGAAAATGGTACTTTGTATGGAGTTACCTATGACTCTGCAGCTAGAATGGCTAATACAAGATCTCCTATCTCCTTTGTTTTTTTCTAACATCCACTCTCGTTTTATTTCTCAACTATGGAACAATACAATTCATCAAAAGAATGGAACCCCCTTCTTCTCCTGATGGCCCAGTATATAACATGGTCTGATAGTCGTCTAAGGTTAATTTTAGAGTCCAGATTAGGGTTAGGGTTTTGTACCTTATGGAATTTTCTTTAAAATCCACACATGACTAGCTCCATATGTGCAAGAAATGAGAGCTAACATGGAATCTACTTAGTACCACGGTGGTCAACAAGATAGGTCAATTTGTGGGAGTCATAACTTCTTCATACGGACTATATTTAAGGAAATGTTTGGGTTGTTGGAAAGGTCTTGGAGTGTAGAATATGGAATCTTGATTCAAAGTAAGATTTGAGAAAAAAGAGTCATTAAGCCCTTAAAATGTCCTTGGAATTTTTTAGACGCTTTTTGACCTAAAATCTAAAATGTGAGACTTGCCCCTAAAATGGGCCCTACAAGCTAATTCATTAAATCTTTCGACCCTAAAATATCCAAGTGAAAATTTATATATTTATCCATTTGGAATCACACCTCCCTATTTTGGGAGGCTTTTGGGGACTCGATGAGGTGAGGAAAATTTTCCTCTACCTTCTCCTTGGGGTACCATTTAGTCTTGCTTGGAAGTTGTCCTTTAAACCCCACCTTCCAGAGTTCATACTGTCCCCACCTAGTAGTTACGGAATTCTTTTGCAAAACTACGTCTTTTTCTAACTCTTCCTAAGCCTTTGGTGCTAAGTCCTCTATAAAAGGTAAGACATTCTCAAGTTCCTGATCCAACATGGAAGTTTCAGAAAGCTTCATATTTTCCACATTCACTATAAAGTAAATGCGCATGTCTGGGGGTAGACTGAGTCTGTAGGCATTATCTCCCACCTACTCCAATACCTCAAAAGGTCCATACATCAAATTCTTGATCTTCTTACTAGGAACTTGTAGTATTTCCTTTTTCATTTGTAACCATACAATGTCTCCCACCTTGAATGTTTTCTCAACCCTATGTTGGTCATGTTTTTCCTTGTACTTTCCTATGACTTCTTCAATGCCTCCCATACTTGTAAATGGATCAGCCTAATCTTTATAATGAAAATTTTAGTTCTTACTATTTCACCTGTGGTGTCTTCCCGCACTCCCCCTTGTTGTCCATAAACAAAATCTAGAGGTGAATGTGTCAAGTATCCAAAACAAGTTTCAAAAGGGGACTTTCCAATGGAAGTGTGGAATGCTCTATTAAAAGAGTGTTGGATATAAGCCACATTTTCATCCTCAGTATTCGAATACTTTTGATTGTAACCCCTTAAAATCTGTACCAAAGTCCCTTTGACTATTTCTGTATGTCCATATATCTATGGATGGAATGTTATAGACCTCTTCAACTTAGTGTCCATCTTTTCCCAAAGTGTAGTCCAAAATGTACTAAGAAATCTGGTATCCCTGTCTGAGATGATTCTCCTTGGTATCCCAAAGTGCACCAAGACTTATTCAAAGAACATGTTTGTTAATTCTTGTGATTCGATGGTCTTTATACAAGGAAAAAGAATGCACATCTTCTTGAAATTGTCAACTACCACAAATAAATAGCCATGTCCCTTCCTAATGGTTGGAATACCACCCACAAAATCCATGGAGATGCTTTGCCATGGTCTTGTAGGAACATGTAAGAGATGGTGTGTACCTTGCTTCCTATTGTTGGTATTGCTTGTACAGTAAAGTGTGCATCCTCTGATAAAATTTGTTGCATATTCTTGCATTCTAGGCCAGTAAACATACAATTGTAAGTTTGCAACTTTCTTCCCTACATGAAAGTGCCTTGCAACTTTGGGGGTGTGTGCCTCCTTGATCAGCTGTAATATCTCACCTTTAGGAACATGCTTGTCCATCTTGTAGAGTAACTCATCCTAGAGATGCTATTCAGTCTTTTTGTCACCTTCTTCTACATGGAATTTTCCTTATAGTTACTGAAATATCTCCTTGAAGTCCTCATATTCTGTGTAGTCCTCCTTGTATGAATCATGGGTAAAAGGTTCCATGTGCATAAGAGTTCCGAAAGCTGTAATCTTGGTTGTAGGTGGCCTTAAGAGCATGTCTGCGATCTTGTTGGTACTACCCTTCTTTTACTTGATGATGAGATGAAATTGTTGTAAGAATTCCATGCACTTGTAACGTTTGGCCTGTCATAGCTTACTCTGGGCATACAAATACTGGAGTGGTTGATGATTAGTGTGGATGATGGTCTCCTTTCCCATTAGATAGTGCTTCCACTTCTTAATAGCCTGAAATAGGGCATAGAGTTACTTATCATTGGTAGGTTAGTTTAGGACTCCCCCATGAAAAAATTTAGAATGATAACATACCAACCGTCCTCCTTGCATCATAACTACTCCCATGGCATACCCACTTGCATTTGTCTCCAATTTGAAAGACTTTCGCAAATTAGGTAACACAAGAATTGTTGCCTGACTGATCTTTTGCTTCATATCTTTAAAGGATTTCCTTTTATTATCCCCCCACTACAACCTCTTATTGTAGGCCATTATGGCATAGAGGGGTGAAACCATAGCCGAAAAGGAAGCTATGAAATTTTTAAGGTATTGTGCTTCCCAAAAAAATCTCTTAAATTCAATGGCATTTATAGGAGTAGGCCACTCAGTGATGGCCTCCATCTTTGTAGGATCAATCTTAAGTTCTCCTTCACCAATCGCATACCCCAATTACACTAAGGAATGTTGGGCGAACTCACATTTATTGAAATAAGCCATCAATTGGTGGATTTTAAGAGTCTCTAACACCTTCTTGAGATGTGATATGTTCTCTTCCCAGACAACACTATAAACCAATATGTCATTTGGATATACTATAACAAATGAATCTAAGAAAGGGTGTAATACATCATTCATAAAATGCATAAATGTAGCTAGTGCATTGCATAAACCAAAATGCATTAATAACCATTCATATAGACATTTCCTAGTATTTAAGGTAGTATTCCAGGTGTCTTCTTCATTAACTCGCACTTGGTGGTATATCAATTTGAGATCCAACTTGGTAAATTACTTGGCATAGTGCAACTGGTCCAAGAAATCATCGATCCTGGGAAAAGGGTACCTTTTCTTGAGTGTGATCTTGTTTGTCATGTTCCCATTTTTCCAGCACCAAGCAGTAGCCAATGTCACATCAAAACCCCATGGATCATAGTGAAAGTAAATTAATTAATTAATAAGGGGGTGACATTACTTAGGCAATTAAATTATTAACTAGGAATAATTTAGCTTATAGTTGTTTTAATTAAGTAAATTGAAGGAGGTGTAATTATTATTTTTGTATTTAATTATTAATTACATGTGATGATGAGTTGGATGATGACAAGGGTGCATAAGGAGATAAGGTTAGCCTTATGAGTTGTCACACCAAAGATTAAAGTGAAATAAAAGAAGAGCAAAGAAAAAAGGAAACTGGAAGAAAGCATGCACAAAGAAAGGTGTCAGAAAAAAGAAGGAAATTGAAAAAAGTAGTGCATAAAGAAGAAAATGCACAAAGCATGCAAGTGCAGAAAAGAAGCCAGTCTTGAAAAACAGGAAAGTTATCCAAAGAAAAAAAGAAAAAAGTTTCTTGATTTTTGCAACTCAAGAAGGATTAGAAACATCCATAAAAGCTACAGGGTCCAAGTTTAGCAAGTGAGGATGCATCCATGAGGCTAAGTGGGTCCAAACCCAATACAACTAATCAAGGAAACATCCATGCCTCCTCAAATTCAAATTTATAAGATGATAAGCTCAACCATGAGGAGAAAAGTCTATAAAAGGAGGAGAACTCCATTTCACATCTTTTGACAGTTTATTGTTTGCATCTGAGTAAGCTCAAGCTTCTTTAGGCTTTGGTGATGCAACCTTGGCCACATATGGGAGATGTGGCCCATAGTTCCTGTTACATTCTTCTGCACGTGATCCATTGTACCTATTGATGACTAATTTTCATATCTGATCCATCTCTATGATTACATCCTCTCTTCTTTCTATCTTCTGAAGCATTCTTCTCATTTGGTGGAAATAATGTTAAAGGGCCGGAATGAAGGTTGTGGGTTTGACATTTACAAGAATTTTTGGACATTGAGACCCATTCCATTTTGTTTGTAGCATAATTTCCAGTATGAAATGTTTTTTGTCTCATCAAAAAAGGTGTCTGGAAGAGAAATTTATGGCCATTTCACTAGATTCATCGGGTTCCAGCTATGAAGAACGTGCCCTTGCTTTTTGGTATGGTTTGGTGAATACGCCCCTGAGCATATCTTGAGTCTTGGTGCACCTCCTATGAGAAACTACATTCTATATGCTCACCTCTATTGCAGATCCAGATAATATCTTGCTTCTTCTTCTCTTCTCAGACTCCTTCTACACTCAATATTGTAAGAATTCCATGGTTATAGATTCTCTATAAAGTATGAGATCAAAATATCTTCATTTTCTACCCATTATTCTCTAATATAGTATGATTTTATTATTTAATATGTACCTGATCCATATTTTTCATCAGAAGGATAATTTGCGAGCCTTAGAGGCCAATTTTGATCAACTTTCAGAAGACTAGCTCATTGAGCACTTCTATTTGACTAGTTTTGCAGTTTATTTAATTAAAAAGTCTCTATATCCTCAATTTTGGCTATGTCAGTCATGTTGGGTCCCTGAGAAATTTATGAATACCATCCCACCATTATACTGATAATTCATGGATTTCTCTGCATGTTTGGAAGAGGCTGGAAGAAAGCTAGTGGAGTAGACCATCATAGTGTACTTTCTCATTTTACCCCCAAACTGAGTAAAAGCTTCCCTAAACCTCAGAAAATATTGTCCATCATCAAGATAGGGGTTTATTGACATTTTGTACACCTCTGGTTGATTTCAAGTGTAAATTAATGAGTTTAGTATGCATATGTTGGTGTGCCCAGGAAGCCTTGGAGTAGAATTCATCCTGGATGATGCTCAAAACATAAATGGCCCAAGTATCGTACATAGAACTCAGAATCTAGCCTTGATGCTGTTTTATTTGCTACTTCACACTCCCTAGTACATTTTGCAGATCCAAAAGTGTTCTCCTATCAAGCTATGGGTGGGTTATTCACTGACCAAGACTAGTTTCATCTTATCTAGTTTTGTGAGCTAGTTCTGCTTGTGAATTTTCTGATTTTAAACTTTGTATTTGAGATAATATCATATAATGTCAGATCAGGGATATTACAGTGGTATCAGATCTCTTTCCGTAGCTCTTCTTGTGGAAAGTAACTCTGAATGGAAGTTATCTAAAAATTGTTTTCAAGTTGCAATTGTGGAACTAGTGGCAGACATGGAAGATGAAGGATTTGAGTTGCATGAGGAAGAAGAGATAATTTAAATTGATGGAGGATTACAAAGATATGAGGATGGTTACATTTGTGACCTAAGAAGGATTTAGCAAAGAGGATATCTGCAAGTAAAAAATTTCCCTACCACTGCCAGGAGTATCTAGCTTTGGGAGAAGATATTGGTAAGTTCATTTATTTCAAAGATTAATTTTATTGCATATTTGGATTCGATATACAGGATGAATATTTGGATTCAATAGAGAGCAGCAAACCACCCATGGAGGAACCAAGTTGTTATGCCTCTGTGAGTAAATAAGAAGGAAGAAAAACTCCTCAAGCATGCGTAAAAGAAGCAAACAACCCAAGTACGTCTCAAGAAGAAAGTAATTGCTGCCCATCTTGTTGATCTTTAAAAGATTGAGTGAGATCATTGAATTCAACACGATATTCATTAGGAATTCAAGGAATTCATTAGTGAGTATAGTAGTTATAAAATATTTTAAGATAGTTATCGCATTAATATTATTTTGCAAAAGGTATGTGCATATATTCAATTATTTGCTAGAATTTTTTTATTTGTCGCATACATGAAACAGTAAGGAGAGTACAAATACACGCAGATACATAAACAAAGCTTGTATTATATAAAAAAAATTATCGTTACAAAATTGCATAATACTTTTGTTGCAAAAAAAAGAGTGAAGTACAAAGAGGCATCATGCCAAGGCCTAACAAAAATTGAAGTACAAAGACAACGATGGGAGCCATATCAAACAAAATTGAGAGTTACAAAGTTGATTCAAAGTTGCAGCTCAAGGTCCAATTCCATATCATGATCGATAAGACGTTGTGAAAGACAAAGTTCTAAATCCATTGGAGCTTGCTTGATGCACTCAGAGGATGGTTGTGGTGGACAAAGCTACAAAGCTAAGGATGACACATTGGTAGTGGATTGTTCTTTCCGAATCAATTCAGGAGGTCCATAAGCTGTTATTGTTTCCACTCCAAGGATTTGACTCTCATGTTCAGACTAGATAAATCCTCATTAGTGTTGTGATTAACCTGTGACTGTGTGTACCAGTGGTTAAACTCAGACTTTGTCAATTGGGATTTCCAAACTCCCACATCCACTCTCAATCAAGTGAATTATGCCTGTTGTGATTGAACTTCCAAGTGAATATTGTCGAATGAGTCATTAAATATATGGAAGAAGGAATACATAATGGAAGAAGATGAGAAACTCAAAGGCAACTAAATGCAGAACAAGTTAGACAGTGAACAAACAAGGATGATGAACCATCGAATTCTTATCTCTCTTATAGAATCGTAAGGTGGTTCTTCACGCACGTGAAAATAAATTGAAGAGACATTGAGGACTAATGGCATTCATGTCCGCGCGATTCGAAGTTAACTATGGAGACGTAAAAAGTTATTTCATGAGTTATGAATTCGGAAAAGAGGTCAAAAAGTAGAAATCCAACTCATTGTTCCATGCGACCGGAATGATGTTTCCCAAAAGGCTTGAGTACAAAAGAGAGACATAGAAGTTTCTACATGAGTTATTGGTCACATCACCTTGTTCCCATGTGGGTTGACGGATGAACTCTATGTGAAAATAATCTTTGGTTGTCGTGGAAAGATATGCGAAGTCAAAAAATGTAATGAAGATTGATTATAGTGCAATAAATGCGACAATTTAAAGGAACAATTGGATTTTGGAAGAAATTGATAGTACGAACTGGAAGCAGATGGACTTATTCAATGAGCAATGAATATGATAGAAATATGGTATGGAAGATTGAGCAAGAAATGAAGAAGGTTGATTAATGAGTATGACAGGAACAAAAGATCAAAAGAAAAAAGAGGTGAGCAACTGTATAAGGGGATCATATCCAAGATAGCTATAGAGACAATATTGAATGTAAATATTGCAAGGAGCCTAAGCTTTGCGCAACAACTCCAACAAAAGGAAGAGTTGTTTTGATGAGAAATATGTAGTGCCATTGAATTCACATAAAATGTGGCAATACAAAATATCCATGAACTAATCTTGAAGACTTCAAACTCTTTACTTCCACCCATCCAACACTTCTACTGGAAACTAACACTTGTGAAGAGCCCGATCCACGATAACCTTTGAGTCTTATGCTACTTAAATATAGGGAATAGATAAGTGCCTTGCGAAAAAAAGCAACATCCACAGTTCCAAAAACTCTCTTTTTGTATTGGTGCCCATTTTTTCATTTAACTTCAATATAAAAGTGAAGGCATCATTCATTTTGAGAAAAACCCCAGCTCTGCACTTTTGGCCAATATCTTAATCCACCCCATAACAATATACCACTAGTCGATCACTAACGAAAATAGGAACTCTTCCTATTCTACTGACATGATCACCTGTCGCCCCATCCTTGGGCCTTCCCTCTTGGCTTTTCCTATATCCTCCAATTTATTTTCAATTGTCAATCTTAACTAAAATTACCTTCCCTTCAAACAGGGCCACATGATTATGGTGCTTCCAGAACTCCCAACACACAAACGAAGGAAATTCCTAACAAGTTGAACCCAGCACCGGAAGCACTCCAACAAGGACTGTTGATTCCATATGTCATCAATGTGGAACTACCTCCTAACCAAAGTCCATAATTGCTACATAAAATCGCAATGAACCCTAAGGTGGTTAATGGAATCAACATCATCTTTACACATAATACAAAATCTAGGCCCATGACCCCCCCGTTTAATCCAATAATCCCAGGTTAAAATTATTTGTTCCAATGCTAGCCAAAAAAGAAGTTTTATTCTAAGAGGAATTTTCCACTTCCACAACAGGGAAAACCACCATTCATGAACCAGGACCTTTGAAAAGAATAAAACAGCCTCACACACCAACTTGACACTAACATATCCATTGTTCTCATCCAATAACCACGTTGGCTAATTGTCCTCCCCATTAAGCTGAACACCAACCCTCTGGAACCCAAGAATATAGGCCTCACATTCATCAATGAAATTCCCCCAAAGGTTCAAGTATTATGTTGATTTCTAAGTGTGAAATCCCATCCTATCGACCTCATTAACTTTAACTTGAGCAAGATATTGCAGACCCTTGTATCTAACATGTTCAATGAGAATCAAAGAAAACTGGAAGGCCCCCTCTCCACCCACATATGGATCTTATCACATCCTGATACTACTCCCATTACCAAGCTCCCAAGACATCCAATCTCTCAATATATAGAAGGAGTTGACCAAGTTGTTCCAGAAATTTGACACCCCAACTACCCTCACACTTCCTTGTCTAAACCACTCTGAAATTGAGCATTGCTTAAGATACTTTTCTCTAATTACCACATTGTACAGGCCTAGAGAGAATAACCCCCTCCACAAGCTCGTTGCTTCCAAAGCTTGTCCAAAAAAATGGATAGTTTTAATACCCTAGCTATCATACTTCTTAGGTCGAGCTAATTTATTGCACCTTACCACATGTATGCCTTCTTGCTGCTTCTTTCTAAACCACAAGAAACTAAATATTATTTTTCTTATCTTCTCCAAAATGAACTTAGGAATTTTTACTAAATTTAACCAATAAACCGACATATTCTCCAACACCACCTTCACTGAAATCAATCTTCTCCCCAGGGAAAGCCACTTGAAACACCAGTTACTAATCTATTTCTCGATCTTTGCCAAAATCCAAAACCAATCTACAATAGAGTAGTTATTTTGTTTTATAAATTACCCAATGTACTTGAATCCTTTCGCAAAATCTTTAAAGTGGAAAGGAAGCACATAACCCACCTATACCAAGGAATTCACATCCACATTATTTTCCAGAAAATAAGACTTTTCTTCATTGATTGTCATACATGTCACTGCACAGAAACATTCCTAGATGTCCTTGCAAACTTATGATTCCCCCAACTAGCCTACCGAAATAGAAGAATGTCATCCACAAATAGTAGGTGAGCGATTTTGAGGATAGTTTATAGCTTAATCCCTTTTAGACGACCAAACCTTCTTTCTTTTTATATAAATCTACTTAAGGATTCTACTATTAATAAGAACAGCACTAGGGACAAAGGGCACCCCTGTCATATTCCTCAGTAGCTCTTAACAAACCTAGAAGGAACCCCATTAATAAGAACCTCATAATTTTCCAAGCATACACAACCCATGATCCAATTAACCACCTCCATGCTAACTCCTATCTCCAATAGAACCAAAGAGAGGAAATCCCACTTAACCCAATCGTATTCTTTAACTAAGTCCAACTTCAAAACCATAGCTTTCAAATTTTTTGACTTAATAGTGTGAAGGCATTCCTGTGCCGCCCCAGCTGCATCCATGATCTGTCAGTTCTCCAGAAAACCAAAATTTTAAGATGAAATGAACTTTAATAACATAGGCTTTAGCCAATCAACGATCACCTTCAAGATAATCTTATAAACCAAATTACACGGGGAAAATGGTCTAAACTCACAAAAAGAGATAGGATTCGAGCATTTTGGCATTAATGAAATAAAGGTAGCATTCAGTGCCCCTATTACCTTACCTGATAGTATCGACTCCTCTATAACATTAAGCAAATCCTGCCCCAATATTTCAAAGTAATCCAAGAATAATTCTACTTTCCACCCATCTGGCTCGAAATTTTATACCACGCAAACCCAACCAAAAATTGTTTAATGTCCTCCACTGAAACTGGGGATGCAATATTATTTCCTTCTTCCTCCAAGAAGAACCTGGGATAAGATTGGAAAAAATTCAATTAATGAACGATATAAAGATCCCCTAGATCCTTAAAATGAGCTTTAAAGTGATGAACCATAGCTTCCTCAATACGTCTCTAATCAAACAAGACATCTGCAGTTATAAGAAATATCCCAAATCATATTTGATACTCTCCTATGCTTGGAAATTGTATGGAAGAACTATATGTTCTTATCCCCTTGAGCAAGACAAAATTCCTGGATTTTGGGGCACCATGTTTCTTCCTCTAATGTAAGGATGTGAATCCTCTGTGCCTCCAAATTTGACAACCTATTCGCGTCCTTAGCCGACAAAACCCATGAAGCATTGTTTCCATAGATCTCCTCTATTTCTTCGATGTTATTGAGCTCCTCCTTTAGTAGTTTCTTCTTCGATCCTTCCCAACTTATGACTACCGAATTCAATTGGACTTTAATTTGTTAACCAACAATACATTGTCAATACCTCCGTCCACTAATAAATCGCCTTCCACCGGTCCTTAGCCAACTCTGATAAATCATTGTCTTTGATCCATACATGGTTAAACTTAAATGGATAGTGAAGTCTTTCCATATTTCCTTCCACCTTCAAGACTATTGACATATGGTCATAAATGCAAGAATTCACCACCCAGGAATGGTATCACCCTACGAGCAACTCTAGATGATATGCGATATAGAATTGGTCCAGTCTCTTAGCAATACCCACCACACCGATTAGATCAATTTTCCAAGTGGGATGAACATTTACTGGCAATACATCAAGAAGATTAGCTTTGAGGAACATATGAGCGAAATAATTAGCCAACAGATCAATATGAGGTCTAGATCCCCACACCTCCCTATATTTGGTAGTGAAGTTCAAATCCCCTCCAAGAATCAAATTATGCTAATCCAAAATACCATCAGTCACAACTTCATCCCAAAAATCATGCATGTTAGAGTAAGGGCCATAACAATTTATTAATTTGATGTTCCTAGTCACGTCCTTTGACTCCCCTCTAATAATATCCCATCAGAGGACAAGAACGGAGAAAATATTTTCTCCCAAGGATTCCAAGCCATGATCAAGCCACCCGAGATCCCACTAGATTCAATAGAGCACATCTCCTAGTCCATGAGAATATGAGCAAAGACCTCCTTGGCTTTGTTGCCTCAAGCCATCATTCCTTGAATCAGCACCACATCAGGACGAATCAAATCACCCAAACACCAGGTGGATAAAAAATTTAGATGGTCCCCCACACCCCTCACATTCAAGAGATAATTATCATCACTTACCACGATCTAGGGCCTTTTGCTCTATAAGTTCCCTCAATCCTCCCAAGACTAGATCATAACTATCACATAAAGACTTTACCTCCATCAAATATTTTTTTGCACTACATGTCTTTATTGGGGAAAAAATTGGTGCCAGTCCTCCTCTAACTGCACCCTTGACTCCAAAAGACCTAGTGGTCATCTCCTCAACCTCTTTAGCAAAGAAACCAATGTCTCTAGAGTCTTTCTTTCTCTCCACCTAAAAAAATTTAAGCAACGTCCCCGAATAAACTTGTAAAGGTGCTTTTTGAGAATATCCTTGTAAGAATGGATGAGAGAGTTGACTAGATGCTCAACCATGGGCATCACTCATGGTGGCTCCACCTCCCCATCAAGTCCAATATCTCCAGCCTCCCCTAAGACACAAACCCCGACTTTTGAGGCTCTCCTTGAAAAAATTCCCCTTCCCCTTCGAGGTGACATTTTCAACCCAAACTACCTTAAAGGGATTTAAGCACCCCTCTCTAGAAATGAAAGACGAATGGACCCCCAAAGGGTCCTCAAAGTGCCCAAAATAATCAAGGAAATAGGGAGAGGATTTAATAATAGCACCTCTAGGTCCTAGAGCGATCTTTGAACATGAAACTCCACTATTATGATCCTTTGAATCCATGGAATCAACCTAACCACACCTTCGAGAATCCAAACTCCCATCCTCAGATCCCTTATTAGGAGGCTTAGTGCCCATAACATCTAAGCAATTAATCAACTCTATGTCATCTTCATTCAATGAAAAGAACATACAAGGAGAGAGGGATTTTAACTTAGTGCATTCAAGTGAGGTTCATGATGCTAACTAATGCTACTTAGCATCATCCCCACCTATATCATGGAACATAGGGAGTCTGATCACAGGATCAATATTCATCCAAACATTGTGAAATTTCGATTTATTACTGCTCCTACTCCTCTGCTTACTAAAGGTACTACTATCCTTTGTTGTAAAATATTCCTAACACTCTTGAACCTACACTAGAAGACTCCATCCCCGTGGACACTTCCCGAACCTCCTCGTCGCTCCCATCCTCAGAGTTTTCTAGATCCTCAGAAGACATAGATTCACCAGGAGGATAGTCTTTTTCTAGGTGCAATGTCTCCCTGCAAGCTTAAGAACAGAACAAAACCTCTTAGTAGTCCAAACACTGAGAAAAACATGCCCCCTCCATTCAATGTCGATTTCCCCCACCAAACCTTGTCTAATGTCGATCTCCACCAGCATCCTTCCCATATATCTCTCCATTCCACCCAACAGCTTCTCCTCCACATGAACAAACCTTCCCAAGCTATTTCCAATAGCTTTGAATGTTTCCTTTGACCATAGTTGTAGTGCCAACTGTTGGCTATAACTGACCCAGAGGTTTTCTATAAGACCCAAGTTCTTCGCGGTTTCTCTTTGACAAAAAAAATCCCTTCGCACCGGCCCTTTCGGCAACAACCTGCGAGCAGGTTGAGGTCTCACCCGAGGTGTCTCTATGGGGTACTGTGGAATCAGGTTTCCACAGTAAGTGATAAGTTGCTTGGACGGACATACTGTGCAGCACAACAGAGGGTATGTGCTGCGAGGTGAGACTGCACAGCTATGGGAAACGCTGCGGTCCGCACCACTATGTTCTTCTACCGTGAGACTTCTGCTGAAGCTGCGAACAATACAGCTTTATTCTATACTTGGATTATCTTGAAAACACTTAAGGCACTGAGACGAATATCACTCATCCATTCATTCAGGTGCTTAACTGACTATTCTTCTAACATTCATTCGTTAACTCAGGATGTTATGATTTGAACATAGACGACTGATCTAATCCAACTGTTATACATTCCTTTACTGCATATAAGAAAGTACTTAACCAAATGACTGATTCACTGCCTTCATACACCAGACTAAATGTTCACCATTCAACTATTCATACGGAACTTAACATATCATTTCCATACTTCTCTAATGGCAAATGCATATAAAAGCTCTCTCATAACAGTATGCAAGGAAACATCTAGACATTCATTGGCAGAAAACACAAATAAACATTCATTCATAAACACAATTGCACAACATGAGATTTAACGTGGTTCACTTCCCCGGGTGGGAAGCTACGTCCACAAGAATGGTTGGTAATATATTTCTATAGAAGGGATGGGGACAACCGTTCTTAGTCTGCGCACTTAGCTGCAGACTTTCCTTCCTCTCAAATAGGTCTCTGTGCACACAGCTGCAGAGCCTTTACAATATTCTAAGCTCAAAGAGACTTTACAATACAACAATCCAAAATTGTAACAGCAAAAGTAAAGAGTAACCCCATACCATACAAAATTGTCTTCTTAAATAGATCATGCTCAAAGGTCATGTCTTTACACTGCGGAAGACCTAAACCCAAAACCATTAGGGTTTACAAAACTGCGTCGGTTTCCCTAAACTGGTTTACTGGATCCTGGTAGCGTATGATTCATCGTGGTGGTTCTCCACGTCTTCATTCTGTCACTATCGGCCTCCCTGTCACATGTGTGCCAACAGACTACTTCCGTCAAACCATTCATATCTAATGGTCTCGCCCACCAGCCGTGCCAAGATGTCTCTTTCCTTAACAAACTCGTATGTCGGTCACCTTCATGATTTACTCCTGCCCACCGCTCGGCACTCCTGGAGCATATTTCCCAAAAATAGGCTGCTACCAGTCTGGCCGGTACCTGTACCTATCCTTCATCCAGCATTCCACTTTGTTGGCTCCATGTGACCTCCTATATCCGCAGCACTGCTTCTGTGCAATACTGATCTTCGCAGCATCGCTCAAAACATGGCTACTGCGCGCCTCTTCGCAGCATCCCCAGTACTTAGCCAAAATTCAATCTGTTTCAGAGCTGCGCTCAGCTCAGGTTCTTCTGCCTTCAAAAATGTCACCAAAATTGGACCATTTGGGCCAAGCCCAACATACCCCTAACACTTACATGTGGCTTGTCCCCAAGCCACTTTCAATGTCCACCGTCGGAATCTGCTCTCCGATTTGTGCAGTCAGCTTTACTGCGAACTCACTGTAAGTGTTCGTCAGTTTCTCCATTGTTTCTTTAGTTTCTCGCTCAACCTGCTTGACTGTATCAAGCAGCTGTGGTGTTATCTCTTCTCCGATTTGGGCTTCTACCTGTTCCTGGTTGTCGCGTAGCTCTTTCAGTTTATCTTCTATCTACTGCGACACCACGGTGGCATCTTCTAGGAGTGGTTGCGACTGATTGTCTAACGCAATCTCCTTTTCCCTTAATACTTGGACTTCTTTCTTTAGGCTGGATATCTCCCTGAATTTCAGTAGCCTATCTCTTACTAGCAGAGTCTTTACCTCTGCATCCAGTGCTTCCAACGCAATCTGTTTCTCCTTTATCGCGATCTTGATCTGCTGCAGCCCTGGATTCTCTTCAAGGGCCGTGAATGCCTTCAAGGATTCGTCAAGCAAATTCTGGCACCTCGCAACCTCTGCTGCGATCTTTACCACTTGACCTTTCAACTACTGATCAGTGATTACAACCTCTAGTTTGATCTTTGCTTTTAGCAGGTTGATATCAGCTTCATAGAGGATTATCTTGTCCTCCATCTCTGACTTAAGGGTGCGCACCGTGTCCCTTATTTTCAAGACAGTATCCGTAGGATCGTCTTGGATCTGTACTTCTCCAATATCTTCTGAAACCAAGGTAATGGTAGCCTCCAATCTCTGCCTTCATGCTTGTTCATCTTCAACAAACATTCTGCTACACTAGCTCGACTCCTCGAGCTGTCTATTTGCCAATTGTAGTTCTGATTCTGCTTTTCTTGAGTCCACTCCTCTGTCACGTAGCTCATCCCCGATCTGCATATTCAAAAAATGTAGACCTGGTATCGGTATTTTTTCCAAGTCGAGCTCTACCCGCTCAACATTTGTCATATCCAGGGCCACGTCCTTCGACATGGGCAGTGTGATCGCCATTGGATCGAGATAGACAAGTCTTGTTTTTATTGGTAGCGCAACAACAATTTGCGCTAGCCTCGACTACGAGCTTCCTCCGGACCTCCCTTCTGCTCCTGAGTTGCGCGGCAAGGCCAAGCTATTGTGCACATCTTCGACTTTTTTCATTAGCCCTTGCATCGCGAGCCAGTTCCTATGCAGGTCATCTTGGATGGCCTTATCTTTCTTGTCTTTATCGGCCATGAACTCCTCCAGCTGCTCGTTGACTCTCTCTGCTATCATATCAAAGTCGTCCTCCTTCAGTACTGTGTCAGATGTTGCTTTCGTCGCTTTCATTTTCTTCCTCGCTTTTGGCTGTGTTGGGTTCTTTGGTTCCTTCCTCTTTCCCGTTTCTTCCAGAATTGGACATGGTGGTGGAATTATTTCATCATCCTCTGAATCTATGGGGACATCGAAAAATTCTTCCACATAGTACTCCGCGGGCCAATCTTTCATAATGATCTCGATGTCCTCTTCTGTCATGTGGTAGCCCCCAGGGAAAAACTGTGGCTTCTTCATCTTCGCCTTCGGGGAAATAAACACACAACGCATGTCAACAGAAAAATTAACAATGCGTATGTATTTGCTTGTTACCTACTTTGTTATCCTTGGCGTAGAGGCGATCACGATGCACAGCTGCATGTAATACTTGTAGAACACTTCTTGAGTTGTATGCTGGCGCTACGGATCGAGATTTTCCCAGAGGTTCATGTACTTGACTCCTCTAGGTTTTGATTTATCAAAGTTGACGCTGACGTAGTCCTCAAGCTCCTTCCATCCAATAAATGCGATGAGGACAATCAACCATGTGAAATTAAAGTTGCCTCCATTCAACTGTATGTCATTGAGCTTTGCCATAAACTCATTCAATAGATATTGGCACCAGTTGAACTCGACGCCTTCAGCTACTGTGGCACCGAGCAACACTGTGCCCGCAGGCACCTCTAGGGGTCTTTCCGTCCGTAATACCTTTGCTGCGAGCAACTGGGTGACAAACCTGGTTGTTTTGTCTTCAATTTCGTCAATAGAAAAACCCCGTTTTCCTTTCACCAGTGCATGAGTCTTCTTCATCTTGGCTACTGCATCCTTTTCTGTGCTTTTCCCCTACAAGAACAACTTTGGGTCCTTTCCCCGCTTACTTAATCCCGTAATGCGATGGATTAGGTCAATGCCTATGTCAACTGGCCAATCCATCCATAGATATCCTTCGTGGATTCGTGCCATCAAGGTACGAACCACTACATTCAACTCAGCCGACCGTTCAAAGTGGGTTAGTCGCAGCAGGTTCAGTAGTCTTGACTGCACTACCGGTGTCAACCAGCTTTCGGCAACCAGATTGAGGGTTCCTTTGGAATCTTTCTTCCAGTTCATGTACTAGTCTAGATGAAAGTCTGGGTACTTGGGATCATGTGGCTTGTCTTTCTGCACTCCCAAGAGGTCATAGTCCTCCCATTTATAGTCTGGTATTTTGTACAACAGGTTGGTTGTAATTTTGACATGCTTCGAGATTGGCGACAAGGGGATGTCATATTTTGCACTCTTGGCTAGCTTAAAGACAGGGGCATTCAGTGCCAGGGGTGAGATGTACTCAGGGGTCATATTCATAGGTATTTCTTTTGTAAAAATGGGCTGCCTTAGCACCATCGAACCCGACCTTAGCTTATTGGTTCGAGGTGCAGTGATTGTCTCCTTTCCCTTGTCTTGCATGGCTGGATTGGTTCTCGGTGATCTACGGGATCCTTGGCCTTGTTCTATTACAACGTTCTTGGCAGGGGTTCTCATTAACTCTTGAATTCCTCCGTGTCGAAAGACTCTAAGTGTTTCTTCAATGGTAAGCTCTTCTTCTCGATGGAAAGCTTCAGACATTCACAGATTAGATGGCGAGTTTGGTAGTGAGACGACAGATGGATATTAGTGAAATAGTGTGGTCACAAGAAAATTCCAAGTGCTCAGTAACACCCGCGAGTCCTCCAGTGGTGTTATTTATAGGCGCAGCTAACCTTCTATCATGCATGCCCTTCAATGGCTAAATATGCATTAAATGTGCCCTCTGGCGGATGAATCCATCGGATTTTCTAGTCCTTTCCTTCGTCAGTCTGTCCAGAACAGCTATCTTCCCTTTAAATGCTGCAACGATCATCTAACGGCTATTTTCTCAAAAGTGGTATAATGGTTATTTTTCTCTAGGCACTGCACTGAACTGCACGGCAGGCCACTTACACTCCTGCGCAGTTGATTCACAGTGCAAATTTATTTATTTATTTTCTCCCGCGTAGCTTCAACACTACTGTGCGGTACATACATCATCTTACTTATCATACATGTATAGGCTCCTTTACACTTCTAGTGCCCAATTTCAACTATACTCGGCACTTAGAAATTTCTTCCTCCACTTGTTATCCAAGGTTCTGCGAAGCAGTTCTATCATGGTATAGCTTTATCCTGCTTCCATTTATCAAAGTTGGCAAGGTATCACCAGCTAAATTGGCTAACTGGACTACACCAGTGTTAGTAACATGTATCACAGTATATGGGCCAAGCTAATGCATCTTAAATTTGCCAGGAAACTTCATGAATTTGCTATCATACAAGAGGACTAGGTCACCTACCTGAAAGCACTTGTTCTTGATATGGCGATCATGCCAGGCTTTCTCGTAGTCTTTTTTAGCTTGCTGGTGGAAGCCGTCAATGAAGCGATCTTCCTCCAACCCAGCAAGGTGTAGTAATCTTTCTTCTAATGCTGCGCGGTCTACCAACCCTGTGAATGCAGCGATCCTTAAACTAGGGATAATATATTCCATTGGCATTATAACTTCCTTCCCATAAGCCAACTGAAAAGGTGTATGTCCTATCAATTTCTTGCATGTAGTCATGTATGCCCATAACACAGAGGAGACGCGCAGATCCCAATCATCTCTATTTTCATTGCAGACCTTAGTCAGTGCATTCTCTAGTATTTTATTGAAAGCCTCAATAGTGCCATTCACCTGTGGATGATATGGAGTACTGCGCTGATGACGAATGTGAAATTCCTCTGTAAGTGCCTCAATGGTCTTGTTCAAAAAGTGAGTACCTTGGTCACTCATCAAAATCTTTGGATAGCCAAATCTTGACAATATTTCTTCAAAAATGAACTGCGCGCCAGTCCTTTACTAGCTTTGCCTCTTCCCATCTGGTGAGGTAATCAGTGGCAGTAATAATATACCTCACACCAGTTCTTTTCCCTAGTGGGTTTATAGGACCCACAAAATCAATTGCCCATTTCTCAAACACTTGCAAGGTCAACTGTGGATTTAATGGCATCTCATCTCTTTGCGAAGGTTTCCCTGTCCTTTGACAGACATCACAGCTCTTGCAGTGTTCTTTGGAATATTTGTGGATCATGGGCCACCATAGCCCTACATGCAATATCTTCTGCACAGTGGCCCTTCCTGCATAGTGACCTCCCGTGATACCTGAATGCACCTCTGCTAAAATAAAGGGTTTCTCATGATCTAGTACACATCTACGCAGGACCTCATTCGGTCCGAGTTTGTATAACTGACCTACAATTATAGTGAAGTCTGCGGCACGCACCACTAGCTGCTTCTTCTACTGGACAGATAATTCCTGTGGTGTCAGCCCTATTGTTAGAAAATTCATGATATCCTTATAATAGTCATCGGCAACCTGTATAGAAAATAATTGCGCATCAGGGAGACTGTCTTCAATGTTCATCGGCTCTTCTCCTGACTCAATCCTTGACAGATGATCAGGTCCCAAGTTTAGTCTACCTGGCTTAACAACAATCTCAAAATCATACTCCTAGAACAACAACAGCCATCTACATATGTGCCCCCCTAACATTGGCTTATTGACCAGGTATTTCAATGCAGAATGGTTAGTGAACATAAGGAAGTGCGCACCAAGCAAGTAATGCCTGAATTTTGGTAGGGCATATACCATTGCAAGGCCTTCTCTCTCGGTAGTAATATAGTTCTTTTCTGCTGTTGAGAATTTTCTGCTCAAGAATGCAATGGGGTGATCAATTCCTCCTTCTCCCGGCTGAGCTAATACGATTCCCAAGGCAATGCATGATGCGTCAACATGGACATGAAATGGCTTCGTCCAGTCTGGAAAGACTAAGATCGGTGCAGTCACCATCTTTTCCTTTAATGTATCAAAACCTTGTTCGCATTCCGCGTTCCAAATGAACAGTGCGTCTTTCTTTAGTAGCTTTTCCATTGCTGCGGTTATCTGCGCGTAACCCTTTATAAATTTTATGTAGTATCCAGTATGGCCTAAGGTAGAGCGCAACATCTTGACTGAATTTGGTGTTGGCAAGTTCACAATAATAGCAATCTTCGCAAGGTCCACCATCATTCCTTGCTTACAAACAATGTGCCCAAGTAGAATTCTATAAGGAACATAAAAAATACACTTCTTTAGATTTAAAGAGATCTGATGCTGCCGACACTTCTCAAGCATCATTCTGAGTTTCGCACAATGGTTCTTCAATAGACCAAGCACAGTTTAATCATCAAAATAGGCTTCCATAAACTTATGCATAGACTCTTTGAATGTTATGATGACCACTCTGGAAAATATGGCAAGTGCGTTCTTCAGGCCAAAGGGCATTACTGTGTACTGGAACGACCCTCATTCTGTAGCAAAAGTCATCTTATGCCTGTCTGCAAGATCAATCTTGATCTAATGATACCCCAAAAAACCATCAATAAAAGAATAGGCCTCATTCCCTCCAACATTATCGAGCACTTCATTTGTGAATGGAGTGGGGAATGGGTCATGCATGGAAGCATCATTCAATTTTCTGAGATCCACACAAATCCTGATCTCACCCTTCGCTTTCTTGTCTTGAACGACCATGGGACTAGTCCACTCTGATTCCTTGACATGTTTAATGATTCCTGCTTCAAGCATCTTATCCAGCTCTGCGCGTTCTTTCCTTGTAGCGCGGGTTTAGTCTATACGGTCTCTACTTTACAGGCTTTGCGCCTGGCTTCAAAGGTATTTTCATGACCCCTAGGTATCCCAGAATGCCTTTCATTTCTGTAAATTTTGTCGGAAACAACTCTTGATATTCCTGCAAGGTGTATGCGATCTCTGCAACAGTCTAATCATCCCAATAGTCTCCTATTACTGTGAACTTCGGTTCTTCTTTTGTGCCAATATTCACCTTCTTTGTTTTTACTGGTCCACTCATATCTAGGATTTCCAACGGAGATCCTTCTACGTCGCGTGCACCCTCCGATTCTAGTATGTTTATGTTGCGTGAATCGTCATCATCATCTTCATTTCTATCATCAACGTCTTCAGCTAGGTTGTAACACTCAATAAGGTGTTCTTCATGTTCCTTCCATTCTGACTGTAGGTGCGCAGGAACGTGATCTGCCCCGAAGAATTACTCCAATGTCATATTTATGTGAGGATAGTCTTCCCTCAATATGCGTTCCTTAATTATATGTAATGCCTCATGAATTAGTGGGTTCTCATCCTCAAAGCTGAATTCCTTCTGGAAGTTGGCAGTCAACGTTTCCCAATCAGTGGTTTCTCTGCGCAACTCCAGGTCTAGGTACCATTTCTTTGGAATGTCATCATTCAGTGTATATACGAATAGATGCACCCATTCTGTGTGTGGCCTTTCTACCCATGCCTGTGAATAGATTTCAATGTGTTGGCTAGGATCTGTCTATCCATTAAACTTTTCAAAGGGTAAGGTAACCCAGTCAGCAAACCAAATCTGCATCTTAATTCTGCATTGATCCCAAGTGGTCAATGTCTGCTTGTACGCATTCCACCATCTGGCGAGTGTGTCGCGCAGTGCCATATCCAATGCTGGTAATCTGTGCTCATCTGCAATAGCTGCAGAATATTCTTGGATGAAAGTATAAACATTAGCAGAACCATCATATGTGGGAATAGGACTTACCTCCTTCCCAATCCAGCGCAGTGATTTCGTAACCTGCGCGCAGCTTCTTGCTGATACTTCATGCATCCGGCTTTGCCAATTTTCTAGCCCTGCCTCCAAATCAGAGACGCAGGAGCTGTCACATCTCCAGCTAAGTGTGCCATCTGCAGTAGGATTAATGTAATCGTCTTGGTTCGCTGTGAGCTAGTATAGTCTGTCCAAGTCTTGAGCCTTGGATTCCTCCTGAATCGGCTCGGTGTATCTGTCACCATCTGCAGGATCCAATGGTGTGATGACCCTAAGATGCTTTCCTTCAAATATCATCTTCTTTGTTTTTAAGTTGATAATAGCCAAGTTATCCATAGCCCAGTAAATTCCTAACAGTGCAGGAAAAGGCTGAATATCATCCACAATCTCGATAACTTCAAAGTCTGTGTGACTTTGGACTCCATCGGTGTCGACTATCACATCAACTAACCGGACAAAAGGTATGACTCTCTCTTGGTTAGCCATTCTCAACTGGATAGGTGACCATGACAACTTTGGTCGACCCATCTGCTGCCATGTCTTCTTAGTTAAGACATTTACTTCAGATCCCAGATCAAGGATGACTTCATCCATGTCAAAATATCCAATCTGCGCGGTAAGCCTCATTTCTCGGCCCGTTCTTTTATGCTTCCTTATGTGATGTACTGCGCTGTCAGAAATCTCTGTTCCGGTCTACGGCTCATACTAGTTTATGAGCTTCTGCAGCTCTACTATGGCATTTTCACTTTTTAGTAACTTCATGCAGCTTCGCAGGAACTGCGCAACGGAGGTACTAACATTTGTCACAGTGCTTGTTTTGTCATAGGCCGCTAGCATGTCTTCAACATTCGGTGCTTGACTTGCGCAATGGGATCCTCTGTGTTTATGTTGCCGGCTCTCTGAAGGTATCCTGCACGTCGATAAAGACTTCCTTGTTCTTTTGTAGGTCGAGAGCAGGTATTTTTCCCAGAGCTTTCCTTATCCATTTTGTCTCCAGAGGAGACCGCTTTGTGTGAGCCTCCCCTGACGTGGAGGCTTCTGCTCCCCTATCGCGGCCTGTCTGAGCACCACTGCACGTGACCACATTGATGATTGGGTCTACTTGTCTTTTCTCTACTGCGATCCACTGGACGTTCGTGTTTGGTGCATCCGTCCATCTTCTTTTCTGAATTTCCACCTCTAGCACTAGGCAATCTTCAATAACATGCTCAAATGATTTACAATCATTGCACGTAGTACATGGGTTAACACAATATCTGGATACGTGACCTGGCTGGCCACAATTATAACAAATGACCTGTTCATGGCCTCTTCCCTCCGTCGGGCCAGCATTTCTTCCTCTGTCGCGGTATCCAACACCACGACCTCTGTATCCTCCTTGGTCATATTGTGCATTTTATTGTTTCAGCTAGTTATCTTCTTGTACGCGGTACAAGCCAGCACCTCTCATTGATTCCTTATCCCGTTTTCTCTCATTCATTAGCTCGTATGCGCAGCAGTTGGATTCATCATGTCCAACTGATTTACAGAAATTGCAGTATAAATTTTTAGGTGTTTTCACATATTTCTGTATAAGATAGCAGTCTTCAGGTCTGTGTCCTGTGGTTCTACAAATTTCACACCATGGGGCCTGATTCTGATTTAGTGGGTTGGGCGCACCACTATTAATATAGTCGCGGAATAAAGGGCAATGCTCCCGGTCATGGCCTTCTCCTTTACAACCTGTACACCAAACCTCATGTCTAGGTTCATACCTTTGTTCTTTTCCATTCTTCATGCTTTGCAGCTCTAGTGTTAGGGTGGTCAGTTGGTTCTGGATCTGAGACATCCCAGAACTAGTCTCACCAATCGGCGAAGCCTCTAGCTTCATTGTGATCTCCAAGGCCTCTGCCTGCGACATAACCTTATGTTGCATCAATGGCAATCTAATATGGGGAAACAGCGCAGAAATGAACCATTCCTTGTGTTGTTCCGGATCTATAACAAAGCTCACTTGGTCTAATAGGGTCTTGAACTTCTGATCAAACTCCCAAACCGTTTCAGTCGGTTTCTGCTTTATTTCTTTCAACTCGGTTATACACTGAGATTCAGATTTGGGTTTCTTAAACTCAGCCACAAGTGCAGCTTTGATTTCTGTGAGGGTTTGCGGCTGTGTGGTAGAGTACTTCATGAACCAATGTAAAGCTCTGTCTCTAAAAGTGGTGATGAGTTGTGCTCTCTTCACTGCATCATCCTGGATTTGTCTTATACTCCATACGGCTTCACAAAGAAACCAATGCCGGTCAAGGTCTTCTAGGCCAGTTCCTTTGAATATTGGGAGCTTCATATCTGTGTTTGGCATTGTGCTACTAGGTGGTGGGGTGCCCGAATTAGAGAGCGGCTACTGTGAGGGGCTCTGTGCAGTGAATACAAATTGGCTTATCGAGATAGACGTATTGGGATGAGTATTCTGTGGGGTGGGCTGCATAGCGGGTGGGTTTTGAGATAAAGATAGTGCGGTCTCTACAGCCGGTGGGTTCTCAGGGGTAAATGGTGGTGCAACTTCATTGTCAAGGTTACACAGAATCTCAGTATCAATATGGAGTCCAGGGCCTCCACGATTCTTATTAAATTTATACCTCTTTCCACTTCTAAGATTATGGGTATCTTCGTCAGAATCACTATATATATTGTTTACCATGACAAACTTAAGAATATTATTGCATTCTTAAAACACCTTTCTCTGCTAACAACATCTTAATGTATAGACTGAGATTGTTCATCAACTTACCTTGGAATCCTTCGAAAAAGTATGCTTCTGCTTGGCTGTAGGATTTGAGTGTGTCTACAACAAATTCTGTTACAAATCCTTCTAGCATATGATCGACCCAAAAATCAACTACGCATGTCAATGGGTTGTCTATTGCTTTGAGCTACGCTGTGAGCTCGGGAGTCCACTCTGTAGGAACTCCTCCTTGAAAACAAGTTTTCTTCTCTATGAGCTGCGAGATCCACACGCGCAGCTCGTTTGGAAATGATGCCTAGAAAATCTCGTGAATATCGTTCGACAGATGTTTATCTGACCACTGTGTGTCACTTAGACGCAGATGTTTATTCTCTTGCTTCTTAAAGTCTCTTATTTTATCCCACCAAGCTTGGATTTCTGTCTTTTCAGGATGCCAATTGTCAGAGCCTTCCGGGAACTGGTATTCTTCGTCACACATCACGATTGCAACTCATCATGGATTCTAGCGCGGCAACGGAAACATTTGTTGGCTATAACTGACCCAGAGGTTTTCTATAAGACCCAGGTTCTTCACGGTTTCCCTTTGACCAACAAAACCCCTTCGCACCGGCCCTTTCGGCAACAACCTGTGAGCAGGTTGAGGTCTCACCCAAGGTGTATCTATGGGGTACTGCAAAATTAGGTTTCCACAGTAAGTGATAAGTTGCTTGGATGGACGTACTGCACAGTACAACAAAGGGTATGTGCTACAAGATGAGAGTGCGCAGTCATGGGCAACGCTGCGGTCCGCACCACTATGTTCTTCTACAGCAAGACTTCTGCTGAAGCTACGAACAATACAGCTTTATTCTATACTTGGATTATCTTGAAAACACTTAAGGCACTGAGATGAATATCACTCTTCCATTCATTCAAGCGCTTAACTGACTATTCTTCTAATATTCATTCGTTAACTCAGGATGTTATGATTTGAACATAGACGACTGATCTAATCCAACTGTTATACATTCATTTACTGCATATAAGAAAGTACTTAACCAAATCACTGATCCATTGCCTTCATGCACAAGACTAAATGTTCACCATTCAACTATTCATACGGAACCTAACATATCATTTCCATACTTCTCTAATGGCAAATGCATATAAAAGCTCTCTCATAATAGTATGCAAGGAAACATCTAGACATTCATTGGCAGAAAACACAAATAAACATTCATTTATAAACACAATCGCACAACACGAGATTTAACGTGGTTCACTTCCCCGGGTGGGAAGCTACGTCCACAAGAATGTTTGGTAATATATTTCTTTAGAAGGGATGGGGACAACCGTTCTTAGTCTGCACACTTAGCTGCAGACTCTCCTTCCTCTCAGATAGGTCTCTGCGCACACAGCTACAGAGCCTTTACAATCTTCTAAGCTCAAAGAGACTTTACAATACAACAATCCAAAATTGTAACAGCAAAATTAAAGAGTAACCCCATCCCATACAAAAATGTCTTCTTAAATAGATCATGCCTGAAGGTCATGTCTTTACACTGCTAAAGACCTAAACCAAAAACCCTTAGGGTTTACAAAACTACGTCGATTTCCCTAAACCGGCTTGCCGGCTCCTAGTAGTGTCTGATTCATCGTGGTGTTTCTCCACGTCTTCATTCTGTCTCTATTGGCCTCCCTGTCGCACACGTGCCAACGGGATGCTTCCATCGAACCATTCATCTCTAACGGTCTTGCCCACCAGGCATGCCAAGACATCGCTTTCCTTAACAAACTCGCACGTTGGCCGCCTTCCTGATTTACTCATGCCCGTCGCTCGGCACTCCTAGAGCATATTTCCCAAAAATAGGTTGCTACCAGTCTGGCTGGTACTTGTACCTGACCTTCGTCCAGCATTCCTCTTTGCTAGCTCCACATGGCCTCCTATCTCCGCAGCACTGCTTCTGCGCAGTACTGATCTTCGTAGCATTGCTCAAAACATGGCTACTACGCGCCTCTTCGCAGCATCCCCAGTACTTAGCCAAAATTCAATCTGTTTTAGAGCTGCACTCAGCTCAAGTTCTTCTACCTTCAAAAATGTCACCAAAATTGGACCAGTTGGGCCAGGCCCAACACCAGCCCTCGTAAGAGAACCCATAAATGTTTTCGGTGTATTTTCTTCGTATTTGGATCAAATTTATGGTTCCACCTTTTCAGCATGATATTTCCCTTTTGCATGTCCACAAGCCCTCCAAAATATTTAGGTCATTGACCTTAGTAAAAAATTTGAAGCCATACCACCCTTTGTATAAAACGAGGATATTTGCCACATATCCCAGCACTAGCACCCAACTCGCATCCACCCAACAGACTATGTTCTTCTTACTCATTAACCAATAACCAAACTTCCCAACCAAGGCTAATAAAGTAAGTATGACCACCTCCCCTAGAAAAACATCTCTTCCCAACACCATTTTCTCCTTTCCCTCCATTTCCCTCCAAAAAAATTTCACAACATCGCCTTTATGAGGCCTCCTAGCCCCTTCACTTGGTCCATTTCGAAACGCCCCCTTGTTTGAGCAAAAATGTTGAAACTCTGAACCTTTTAGTCCTAAAGAGTTAATATCTTCAGGCCTTGAAAGGAAGACAACTACCCTTTCCTTTTAAGCTACAATGACCATCACTAACCTCGGTGGCCACCCACCTATTCCACTGGCTGAAAACATTTTTCCATTTCGGCAATTTTCTACGGTTTTTTGGGTCCTGAGCTTCCGAAGCTGTTTTGAGGCCCTAAACGACGTTTTTTGGGGAATCTTGCTTAACAAATGTCTCCATTCATGTTTTTCAGCGTATTCCTCGGATAGACCTTTCGAACGAGCTACCGACGCCCCAAACGGAGATCATATGCAAAAGTTATGACCCCGAGAAGTTAACTGCTCAACTAACCACCTTGGGGCCGCTAACTTTATGACGGTTCATCTTCTAGGGTTATGTTTCTGGATGTTTGGGATTCTTTACCTCATGCTTATGATAAATAGGCCATTTCGGCCTCCTTTTGTATTCATCTTGGCACGAATGAGCACGGTGGCCACATCTCTTCTCAGAGATAGAACTACCATTCTAGCTATTGTATTTTACAGTTTGTTCTATTTTCACTATTTAATAGAATATTTGTTTACTGTATCGTTGTGTTCTTTGCAATATATCTATGTATTTGATTATGTATATGCTCTTTTATTTCATTCCCACATAAATCCGGATCAGTGGTATCAGAGCAATCTGCTCTTTGATTGTTTCTCGGTGCATGTCCCCAACGAGGTCAAGATACAGAGAGTTGGGTCTCAAACTAGTTTCACTTAAGAAAGACCACTCTCGCCACCCCAAACGGCCTCCCATGGTGGAAGAAAAAAGAGACGATGGAGCAAGAGATCCTATCAAGTTGTTGCTCAAGGAAGCCCTCGTGCAACAGAGAAACGAAATGAAGGATAATTTCGCCAAGATCCTTCGATGCATGCCAACGGCAACAAATACACCTTTGACAAGCAGCCGTTTCGGAGATGCGACTCCCTTCAAGGTGCAAGTTAACTTTGATATTCCTTTATTTGAAGGCCGGATCGATGCCAATGCCATAGATAAATGGTTGAATCTACTAGAAGGGTATTTCTCCGTCCACAATTTTTTCGACAGGGAAAATATCGTCTTTGCACTCTCAAGGTTGTCCCCCATGTCAAAAATTGGTGGGAAACTTATTATGAGCAAAACTCATCAGACGAGTCAGGATTGTTTGAGGCCAATCCCACTTGGGCCTCTTTTAGAGATGTCGTTAAGGAACAATATTACCCTGTGGGAAACTATGATGACCAGTACACAAAATGGACCATTCTGCATCAAAATAGGGACCAAACGATATCGGAGTACACCAACAAATTTCATACCTTGCGCACAAAGGTAGGTATCAAGGACTCTGAACAACACCTAGTATTGAAATATCGCAATGGCCTACACCCGTACATACGAACAGAGATGGATTTCCTAGACATCTCTTCACTTGGATCTGCCTATCGGTATGCTATCAAGATTGAGCAGAAATTTCAACAAAATAACAAACGCGACTTCGGGCCTATGCAGAAGCAGGGCAAGGGAAACTCTAGCTCGCAAAACACGGGGCAAGGAAAGGACAACCAGTCCCAACCACAAGCGAAGAAGGGTAACGAAAAGACAAAGAAGAAAACCAGGAAGTGATGCAAGTTCCACAAAAGCCCCTGGCACAACACTGATGATTGTCGCGCAAAACAGTCATTGGTGGTTGAGATCAAAGCTTCAGAATCATATTCTGACTCGGAACCTGATTTCATGGTTGTGGAAAAAGGGAAGCAAATCATTGATGCAGAACCCAGTGTTGTTGTTTCCACCACGCAAATTCAACCAAAGGAACCTGAAAAGTCAGAGGCAGAGGAGTGCCTTCTCCACTCACAAATGTGGGTGAAGGGAATTCCCCTACACTTTGTTGTGGACAGCGGCATCCAGAAGAACCTGATCTCAGCGGAAGTCATCAAGATATTGGAGATACCAATAACACCAAACCCACAACCATACACCATTGGATGGCTAAGCCAAGGACGAGGGATCCGCGTCAGTCACCAATGTTGCCTACCATATGGTATCAAGCCCTTCAAAGATGAGGTATTGTGTGATGTGGCCCCACTTGAAGTATGTGATGTTCTTTTAGGACAATCATACATGTGGAAGCGTCATGCTGTATATGAATCTCGACCTCGCAGTGTCATTGTCACTTTGGGAGGACAACTCTATCGGATACCAGAGATAGTTTCACCTACCCTAACCAAGCAAGGCAGGAATATAATCTCTCACACTAGGAAATTTTCCCTATTCACAATTTCCACTAAAGGAGAACATCAGATTGTAGAGACATCCACAACCTCTGCACATTATCCCTCTACTCAGCAGAAACAAGAAAAACACAAATTCAGTGCAGCATCGCCTATTCGAGTACCTTTCCAGTGCGAGGTCACGCATTCAAGGTGCTCCTCCAAAAAGAAACCATCCACACTAGTGTAGACCAAGGATACCACAGCAACCAAAACTGTTGAACAGCTCCAACGCATCCAACAACAACAATTACAACCCTCTAAAAATTTCAAAGAAAGGAAACCTTTTCGCTTCAGCAAACACTGCACCAGGAGCTCAACTCAACACACAACTCAACATATGATAAGGGATTTGACGCAATGGAGACCATTGCTTCCTAAGGAGGGAGGAATGATCTAGATGGATATCGGTGGCCACCCACCTATTCCACTGGCTCAAAACAGTTTTCCATTTCAGCAATTTTCTACAGTTTTTTGGGTCCTAAACTTCCAGAGCCGTTTTGAGGGCCTAAACGACATTTTTTGGGGAATCTTTCTTAACAAATGTATCCATTCACATTTTTTAGCGTAGTCCTCGAATAGACCTTTCCAACGGGATACCGAGCGCCCCAAATGGAGATCGTATGAAAAAGTTATGACCTCGGGAAGTTGCCTGCTCAACTAACCACCTTGGGGCCGCTAACTTTATGACGGTTCATCTTCTAGGGTTAGGATTTTGGATGTTTGGGATTCTTTCCCTCATGCTTATGATAAATAGGCCCTTTCGGCCTCCTTTTGTATTCATCTTGGCATGAATGAGCACAATGGCCACATCTCTTCTCAAAGATAACTACTACCATTATAGCTGTTGTATTTTACAGTCTATTCTATTTCTACTATTTAATAGAATATGTATTTACTGTATCGCTATGTTCTTTGCAATATATCTCTATATTTGATTCTGTATATGCTCTTTTATTTCGTTCCCACATAAAACCGAATCACTAACAACTCCCCTTAAACCTCGTGATTGAAGAAACAAAGCTTTGTATTCTTCATTGGATTTAAAAACACCCTCTCTCGCCCAAACCTCATCATCATTAAGGTCAAGAAGTACCTACCATCCTCTTAGAAAACTCTAAAAATATGCCTTCATAGCCATGAAATTCCAAACCCTAACACAATCTCAAATCGATTCGAAACCCCAACACAATCTCGAATCGAACAATTTTGTACTTTAAAATAAGTTATTTTATGTATAAACTAGAATTTTAGATCATAAATCCTTAAAATAAGTTATTTTATGTATAAACTAGAATTTTAGATCATAAAGCCTATGACCTACCTTATTTTATATATATATATATATATTTTAACAAGTAAAAAAAACTATACTTTATTAACAAGTATATGAAGTACATGGGCATATAATGACCAGAACAAAGAAAATAGAACCAGCAAGATATCAGATCCGTATCTAGACTCCCCTGACAGATGAAAATAACCTAAGAGTACCGGGATATAACCATCCCCCAAATAGTTTAATATCGACCAAGGTTTCCAAGTGCAAGATGTAACCAAACAAAATGAAATAAACATAAAGACATAATTATAGCCGATATATAGTGTCGCAGTAGGTTAGATGAAAAATAAAACTCAAAACAGGTTCCAAAAACCCCCCAAGGGGGATGGGGATCCATCCAAGATCTCATAATAGATACGGCCAGCCATAGCATCCAGTCCAAGATGGGAAAGTTGATCAGCCACCATGTTATGCTCTTGGAAGATATGGATCATGGAAGTCAACACACAATGACGAAGTAGATGCCTGATCTGATCCAGCCAGGAAGAGAGTGCCAGAGCCTGTATAGGTACATTGGAGTTTGCCCAGTCAATGATAAGCTTTGAATCACCTACAATTTGATCAAGATGTATCTTGGCCTTCACAGGAAAAAAATAGAATAAGCCACAATGCAATTAGCTCCCCCTTCGTACTAGTTCCATCACCACCATGCAACCAAAGTTTGATCGAATCCCCATTTTTTAACTCAATAAAGGCCCCAGCTCCACATAGGTCGGAAGATCGCATGGCAGCTCCATCGAATCTGGCCCTGTTGGCCCTGCATAATAGATTTGATGGTCGATGGATGCGTGCAGAAATCACAAGGATTGTCAGAGAGCTACCATAATCCAAAAAAAACTTATGAAACTCGCACGCCACATATGAAGCCACCAGAGGTTTATTTTCAAAAATGAACAGGTTCCGCGATTTCCAGATAGTCCATGAAAGTAGACAGACCTTCAGAGCTAATTGTTTATTCTGTGAATGTATGCTATGGAGCCAATTCTGTACAGTAATGTCATATTCAAATATGATTGCATGAAGTGGAAGATCCAGTAAAGAACAGACCTGTTGGGTGAAGGGACATTGAACGAATAGGTGAAGGAGGGATTTAGGAGCATTTGAGCAAAGTGAGAAGATACTCGGTCCATAGATACCACGCTTTTGGAGGTTGCTCCATATCAAAATTCGCTCTTCCAATAATAGCCAGATGAATATTTTGACCCAAGGAGGAATGTCCTATCCCCAAATCAGAGTGTGCCACCAACGCCCAGCTACAGGATTCTGGATGCAAAGTGCAGTGTATGCCAAATTGGCAGAGACGGATCCATTGGTGGAATTCCATGACCATAATAGTTTATCAGTTGTCGGCCCCAACCTGATACATGAGTGGTATAAATCAAGTGTGAATGCATTCCATTCATTTGCTAATGAACCCGTGAGTCCCAAGTCCGCCAAGCTGATCCATTTATTGAGGGAGGTCGCGTCCCTGTCCATAACCAAAATGTGCTGCAAACAGAAAAAACCTTTAGAGTGTAAAATTTGCAACAAAATCAGGGATAATAAGAATTTTTTAGGACCAGCAATGATCGGGTCGACTTCAATGAGAATATGGCGACCATCTCCAGGATACCATGCAAGCCATTCGGCAACGAGAGGAAATGCATCCAGTAAACCAACCCAGAAATATGAAACTCCTTTCAGAGATCTGTGCCCCTAACGAATCCAATTTATAGTGTTGAGCTTGCCAAAGTATTTGTCTTTCAGAATGTCACTCCAGAGACAGTCCACCGCCAATGCTCTCCATAGGCTTTTCGCCCGAAGAGCCATGGAAAATTTATAAATGTTTTTAAGGGCCCAGCCACCTTGATAATAAGGCTGACACAGAGAACACCAGTCCACAAGATGTATCCGATGACGACCAGAACCCGACCATAAGAATTGATATATTAGTTGTCGGATCTTCGATAAAATGGATTTGGGGATCTTGCAAAGGGTTAACCAGTACACCCCTAAGCTCTGTAGCACAGACTTCACGAGTTTCAGACAACCACCACTAGAGAGCCATCTCCATTGCCAATTTCTAATGCGAATTTCAAATTTTTTAACCAGTCAGATACTTTGTAACCATTTGGCTTTAAGAAAAAGCCAAGATATTTTGTTCCATCGATTAAATCTCTGACAGGTAATGGAATAATGTTTGTAATCTCCCTTATAGATGAAGCCTCCAAATTATTTTTTAGTAATCTTGATTTTTTTTCATTGATCAGCATACCAGAGGCCAAGCAAAAGTTGTGTAATATCTACCAAATGTGATTCCATTCTAATGTGTCTGCAATGCCGAAAATCATAACATCATCAACAAAGAAAGAGTGAGTAATGGAATGGTGGGCAGATACCTGAATACTGGAGAATAAGTTGTTGACAAAAGCCCGGTGGATCATCAGGCTGAGCCCCTCGATCACTAACAAAAATAAGAGAGGAGATAGAGGGCAGCCTTGACGAAGGCCCCGAGAGCATTTCAAAAACTCCGTAGGACTGCCATTTATCAGTGCAGAGTAATTTACAAAAGTAATACAGGCCATTATCCATTGTGTGGTAGCTCATGGAATGCCAATCTGTACCAATACAAGATGGAGGTAAGTCCAGTTCACGTTATCAAATGCCCTCGTAAGGTCAAGCTGCATGATAATGCCCGGTAATTTTTTGGATTTTATACTATGCATGACCTCCTGAGCAACCCCGACAGCATCCAAAATCTGTCGGTCGTCTAAGAAACCATACTATTCCAATGACAGACCCTTTGATAGTATAGGTTTCAATCTATCAGCTAAGATCTTTGATATTATCTTGTAAACCAAGTTGCATAGTGAGATGGGGTAGAAATCCATGAAAGATGTAAGAATGGAAATCTTTGGTATAAGATTCAAGAAGGTGGCATTGATGGCCCCATCAACTAATCCCATAGTCCTAGATTCTTCTACCATTTCGAGAATGTCAAAGCCCATGATGTCAAAAAATTCCAGGAAGAGTTCCGTGGTCCAGCCATCTGGACCCGGACTCTTATCTTTTGCAAAACCTTTGAGTACAGATTGGATCTCCAGCAAGGTGATAGGGAGCATAATATCCATACCTTCCTGTTCAGTGAACATGTAGGGATATTCTTTGATAATCCCAATCTGTTCTATAATGGTGGATTTATGGGGATCCCGGTAGTATTCATGGAAATGATCAAAGGCAGCCCTCTCCAAGTCCTCCAGAGCTGAAATGGGTTCACCATCCCCGGCCGGCAATGCCCAAATAGTATTATAGATGCACTGACTATTTACAAAACGCTGGAAAAATTTGGTGTTTTTATCTCCCAAATTAACCCAAACAGCTCTGCTTTTTAGCCTCTAGGAGGCCTCATTAAGATTGAGTAGTACCAATCGATTACTTTCCAATTCCATAAGCTTTTTACGGGCCCCCTCCAGCAGAGGAGCCCCACAATATGTTTCGTTTAGTGAATTAATCTGTGACTGTATATTAGCAGCCTTCTGATGTTCAGATAATTTTCAAGCTTTCGTCCACCTTTTAACCACCACCTTTAAATGTAGCAATTTCTGAATTAATCGTTTGGCCGTAGTAGGAGACTCCCCACAGTCAAAGTTAACCCACTCAGAACGAACCAGGCTACAAAAATTTTCTATCTGTAACAGAGAGTGGTTAAATTTAAAAGGGAGAGGTGTATTGTAAACCCCTAGGTCCACCTCCATCAATATTATTCTATGGTCAGAGAGTGAGGAAAAGTGAGTCCATGTTCTATAATTTTGCCAGGTTTGTGATAGATATTCAACCCGTCCCTTTGGGACCTACTTGGTGTAATGGTCGCCTTGGAGAACACAAGATATCTAAAAGATTGGATAGATTTATGTTAGGTTGTGAATGCATGTATTTTAACCTAACATTTTAGATTACTTAGTTAATTAATTATATATCCACCTTCCAAATGCATTTTAAGAAATTATTATTTGTATATATAGTTTTTGTAAATATTATTTTCCAGTCCTTATGGAGGTGCCTCTCTATGAACCTTCCTAAATCAATTTTTAAGTTTAATGGTATTCTTTTCCGATTCTTTCGATTGTAAGTAAGTAAATTGTAATAAACACGTGTTAAAGTCGTACAATGATATGTGTAACAAACTCCGTTGAATATCAACGGAGTTTAAAACCTGAGTCATATATATGCAGCAGAAAGGAAGTGAGAAACAGAAACAGACAAATGGATAAATACAGGCATATATTATTTTGTAAGTCGATTAGGTGACAACCTGTGAGAAGGAAGGTTCTTCCACCAGAAAAGTGGCAGTCAGTAGGAATGCTTTTGATTACAAAATTCAAGGGGCCGTACTCTCAATTTTGTTTGAAACGATCCCTCTTTTTCTGCGTCTCTTCAAAATCTTTTTGGTTATGTCATTTTGGTTGTCATGGGCTGCTGAATAATGACGACCAGGTCTCTTACTCAGATTGGATACTACCAACCCTAAAACCCCACCCCGATCCTTACACAACCTAATACCAAAGCATTAAGGCACGCCTGTGTCAGCCTGCCTCTTATATACATATAGAAAGATTAGGCAGACAGGAAGTAAGACACAGAGAGACAAACACAATTTTGAATTTAGCAATATAGTCGTCAGAGAGGCAAATACAAATCTGATCATGGGACGTGCACCTTGTTGTGGCGATCATGTAGGTCTGAAGAGAGGACCCTGGACAGCCGAAGAGGACCAGAAGCTCACCCATTATGTTCAAAGCCATGGCCCTGGCAACTGGCGTACCCTTCCCAAACTTGCAGGTATTATTTTCTTGGTACTCTATATTACTATGTATTAGATTATAAACAAAGAATTCGCTAATTTAAAATCACTGTTTCAAAAAAATCGAATAAGCCTTGATCGATGTTACAGCAGAACCTGACCAAAAATGTATTTTTGTGTGAGCTTCAGGGTTATCGAGATGTGGCAAAAGCTGTAGGCTGAGATGGGCGAACTATTTGCGACCTGACATCAAGCGTGGAACCTTCTCCGTGCAGGAGGATCTCACCATCATTCGTCTCCATGCTGTCCTTGGAAATAAGTAATACCTTAAGCTTGCTTCCTTTCATGATAGGAATTAAGCAATATTATAATTAGATTGGTTGTGTTTCAAAGTTTGTATATGCTTTCTTCTCCACACATATTCAAGTTCTGTACTTTTGTTTCAATTCTAGATGGTCGGCTATAGCCTCGCATCTTCCTGGGAGAACAGATAACGAGATAAAGAATCACTGGAACACCAAACTGAGAAGACGAATGCTTTTACTGGGAATCGATCCAGTGACTCACATGTCACTGCCTACACAAGATATACTGTACTCATATTTCATGGCGTCGTTGAGCAATGTTGAGCATCAGTACTCGTGGCAGCTATCCCAAATTCTGAGGCTGTTGAGCACGCATCATAACCCGGTGTGGGCACATCCATTGGGGTCATTGTCTTCCATTTCAACTGATAAAGTCCTCCAACCCGATGAAATAAGATGGCTGCATTCAATCTTCCAGGACAAAGTCATTAATCAGGGATTCGTTTCAGGGCAGAAGAAGGATGATTCTAACGAGCATAATGCGTTTTCAAAAGAATCTTTACAGTTTTCAGACCTGGAAAAGATATCAGAAGAAAAGAAGCTACCCATCAGTACCAATCAAGGGAATGAGCATAGGATAGAAAGCCAGCCCTCATCATTTGACAGAGAAATCACTGATTGGAATTCAGTGCCCATTCTAATGCCATCCAGCAACCCTGATAAGAATGAGCATCTGTACTACTGCAGCGATGAGAAATCTTCAGCTACCACTTCTACGAATTCCTGCGAGGGAGGATCAGAAATTGTAGAAAACAGCATTCACTATCACCAGGACGACATGTTCGGATCGGCGATAAGGACTTCAGAAACCATGTCGCTGCCATCAGCAAGGACAGATCTACAAGAGGACGAAAGTAGTTACTGGGCAGACTTGTTAAATTCGATAGATAACGCAATCCTGATTTAATTATTTGAGCTTACCACAACCTACTAGTCCGTAACTACAAGTATCGTACAAATATTTTTGCATGGTGATTATTAGCTTCATAGGAGCATCGAGACCTGCCTCATCATTACGTTGATTTAGGCAGAAACGAATTGTTTGTTTGTTCATTCATTCATTTATTAATTACTTCTTTAAGAAAAGAGCAACTGGGGATGAAGGTTCGGTTCTGGAATTTGAGCGTAGTTCTGTTGCACAGAGCCACAGAACGTGAGCACAAAAGCAGTCATGTCAAATATATAAAAAATCATTTATAAATTATATAATAAAGTCGGTTCCTTAAAATATAAGGAGCAGTTGGATTCAAATGGTTAAAAGAATTGAAGCGCTATAATATTGACCTGTCAAAATAATATTGACCTATTTCACATTAAATGAATTCAGGTATTTTAATTAATTGTTAATTCAATCTTTCATGTATTTTACATTAAATTTGAAGTGTTGTATTCATTGTGTGATTTTTTTGGGTTTTAGTTTATTTGGTTTATTTTATTTTAATTTATGTGTTTATAAATTTTTAATATGAAAGTGTAAATATGAAATCATCTAAATATTATAGAAATAGGTTATAAATTAATTTGAAATATAATTAAATAATTAAATTATTATTATAAAATAATATTATAAATTTTAATTTAAAAATATTAAAATATTAAATAATATGTAATTAAATTTATATAAAAATAAAGCTTTGTTTCTTAAACTAAAGATATTTTGGAGGCATGTTTTTATGTTTCATCTCCACAAACTCTTCAATCTAACTATCAAGCTTAAAAAATGGTTATAAAAACAACAAAACAATCCTTCTAATTGTCGACCAGTATTGATTAACTTTCTCTTAGCCAAGCTTTAAGGTATTATTTTGATAAAGAAAATCAATGTATGGTTAAAAAGTGAAAGTAACAAAGAAATTTTAAGCATCCATAATTTTTTTAAAGTGTTGAAACCTTCCTAATCTTAATAATTCTTAAATTTCCAACCATAAAACATTGGGTGATATTTTTGTGAAAGAAAACAAATTTCTAAGGATTTATATAGTTTCTAGACAATTTTGGCAACATAAAAACAACCCCTCTAATTATCGGGCATCAAACCATTATGATTAACTTTCTCTCAGCCAAGCTTTAAGGTATTATTTTGGTAAAGAAAATCAGTGTATGGTTAGAAAGTGAAAGTAACAAGGAAATTTTAAGCATCCATAATTTTTTTAAAGTGTTGAAAATTTCCAACCATAAAATGTTGGGTGATATTTTTGTGAAAGAAAACAAATTTCTAAGGATTTATATAGTTTCTAGACAATTTTGGCATTTTTAGAGATAAAAATTGTTGTCCCGTGGAATTTGGGGGAATCAATTTAGAAAAGAATGGAAATGGGTGAAATTTTTTGGGAAAAAATGTTGAAAATTAGCCCATGGGCTAAATTTCACTACTAAAATTTTCCTTGGAAGATAAGTGGGCTAAAGGTCGAGCTGGCTTTAGAAGACATCACTCAACCACATACCACCTTGTTATATGTCGTGATGTGGACTTTAGGAAAGCTTTCGATATTGTCTCTAGGGAATAGATTAGAAGAGCTTAAGGTTCCTTTCGAATTGAGAGCTACCATGATAAGGCCATATAAGATTGTCATTTCCAAATTTAAGAGCATTGAGGGGTGGTCGAAAGATATTAATTGTAATTTTGGAGTTAAGAAAGGGTGTCATCTCTCCCCTACCCTTTTCGGCATATACATCGATAAGATAGAAGATTGTTTAGAAGAAGCAGGTTCCACTAGCATGGTCATAGCTGGAATAGTTATGATCCTTCTTCTTTATGGTGATGATATTGTTCTTATGGCAAGGTGTCCCTTTGATCTTGATAAGAAATTAAGAAATCTTAAATATTTATGCTATAATATGGGTATGACTATTAACACTGACAAAAAAAAAGTTATGATTATCAAGTCCAAGAAGATCACCTACCCTAATTTTTTTATGATAATAACAACATAAGGTGGAAAGCAAGTTATTTTGGTCTTAAAAACAATTGTAAAACAACAAACCTTGTGATGTGGTATAAAAATAAGCTTCTTTTTGTCACTCTCATTGTCTAGTTGTACGATCATGAAATTTGGGGTTGCAACATTTCTAGGGAATCCTGGAGAAAGATTGAACAAATCCATAACTATTTTATAACTTACAACCTCAAAATTAAAAGCGATGTGCGCTCTATCATATCCTCCTAATAGAAGTGGTTCTTCCCCCAACCAAGAGCATTTCTATGAATAGGTACCTAATGTATGAATACAAGATAAATAACATAGGAGACTAAAGAATTCCTAAAATTGCTTTAAAATTGATTTAGGATCACCTGCAGCTTAAGAGAGGATGGTATAAAGATTCCATTGCTTAGTTAAAACATTGGGGGATTGACGAAAATATCACTCTGCAAAACATCAATAACATTAAAAATATTATTACATTTAAGTTTAAAGAAAAAATGTGGGACATGAAAGACTTAGAGGCTAAAAGAAAATTAAGGTGCTATAAGGAGATCACTAACCCTAATCTAGAAGAGAAAACATATCTCTCTTTCTTAAATAGTTCAAAGAAGATAATTAATATAGCCAAGAAAAGAACGAACTCTCATGAGCTTCATTGTGAAAGAGGACGTTGGGCAATTCTTAAAACACCATGGGTGGAAGGGATTTACCATCTCTATGAGAATATGAGCATTGAGGATGAAAGGCATTTTCTATTAGAGTGGCATGCACATGCCCACATTAGCTCGTAGCTTCATAATATTTGCTACAATACGAAACGTTTCTTTCTAAGCTTTTCGCGCATAGGAATAAAACCTTATATCAAATCAAATAATTCATTTCTTCTTTCTTAAAGTTTGATAGACTGAAATTGATATGAGTAAAGCAACCCCATCATCATCATCAAGAAATAAAATTTAACATATAAATTATTACATTAAAATAATTACCTTTTATTAATTTCATATTTTAAATAGTAAAATAACTTTATTATTATTATAATATAATTTGATAAATGTTAATTAAAATAATTTTAAAATTATATAATGCCGATCTGTTTTTATTGTTTAAAATTATTCATTATAATTCCACAATAATGTTTCTATGTTGAAAACACTTTTGTTTTCAATATTACATTAAATTTGTCACTTAAAAAATAATTCTCTTAAAACATTTGTTTTATTATTAATTTTTTTAATCATTTAATTCATTATGACTCTAAGATCTAATAACACTTTTATTAAAAAAATCAAACACAAATAAAATTTAAAATTAAATCCTAAATTCAATAAAATAAAGTTAATCTCAATAAACATAAATCACTATTATCATCTATATTATTAATAATAACCATTATCATCAATATTATTAATAACCAAAATCTTTTTATAATTTTATTTTTATTTTTTAACTCATATCTTTTAATATTTTATACATCTTTTAAACTTTTTATAAAATACCTTATTATTATTAAAACAAATGCGTTGTCCCTTCTACTTTGTATAAAAATAGTTAAATTACATTTCAAAAGAGTTAAAATACTATACTATAAAAATAGTTAAATTGCATTTCAAAAAAGTTAAAACAATACACTATAAACAAGAAAAGTGTTCTTGCATGAATGTGAACAAAGTGGAGGGTCAAAGTTGTTGTTAGAATTAAGTAGCATGATTCTCTTTTGATTATGTTTTTGGTCTTAGAGTTTGGTTGTTATAAATAAGTTTAAGTGTGGCTACTTATAAAGAGTTTGTATCATGTCTACAATATGTAGTTGTGGGAAAGAACAAAAACGAGTCTGTATCATGTCTACAATATGTGGTTGTGGGAAAAAACAAAAACAATTGATTGGATTAATTACTAGATAATTTATTTTCAATCTAAAAAGCAAATAGATATATGTTTTCATTTAATCTCCAAAATATTATAAAATGAACTTTTTAAATTATAAATAAATAAATAATATAAACGTTACAATCTCTTTAATATTGAATTATAGTATATATTATTTCTCAATATAACAAATTTAAAAATTTAAATTTAAAAACCATCTGTTAATTTATTTAATTATATATATTTCTCACAAGGGAATTGGTAATGAGTAATTAAGATGATATGTTGTAAATGGAAGGTCACAAGTTTAAATCTCCATGAGAACTTACTTAGAAAAAAAATTATATATTATATTAAAATGATAAATAATATATAAAATGAAATAATTGAATTTGAAATATTTTTCAAAAGAAAAAAGCATGCAACTTGTTATTCTTTTCGAATCAAAGTTACATATAATTGTCTTCTACTAAAAAATAGATTCACTTCAGATCCTACCAAAATATCACAAACTAGAACTGCCTAGAGACCATAAACTACCTTCCTTCAAAATTGTCACAAGGATCAAAAAAGACTAACTGATACTATTCCATGAGCATAAGAACTTCCAAAAGGATAAAAAGACTAACAGAAAAAGGGCAAAAGATAGATCTAAAGAACATTGTAGTGACCAGAGTCTATGCCAGGACCCCATCAGTAAATTCCTCATAGAGAAGCAGCCCGTTCATTTCACCCACAACCTATTTTGAAAGCTCTCCTGCTTCTTTATTGAAGATATGATAGATATGATCAAAAGAGATTCTATCAAAAGACATAATCAAACTCTTTACTCGGATCACCCAGTGCTGAAGGAAAATAGAGTGCAGAGAAAAAATTTAAGAAGCTCATTCAATGTTAATCTTGGAATCATTGAAAACTTTGAATTCCAAGAAACCTCTTTTCCTTGCAAACCACAGTAATCCCCAAAGCGCTAGGAGTTCAGCCAAAGTATTAGTTCATATTCCTTCACCCATCTATAAACGAATAGTATGATCTTGCCTACATTTTATAACCATTCATGTACCACACTAGCCATATTTCTCTACGCCATCGAAGAAACCAGTAGGAACCTACCCATTCAAAAAAGGCATGCATAACATCTCTTTCTTCTTTAAATTTTTCCCGAAACCCCATTATTTTAAAGCAACAACAACTTTGATACTTACAACATGATGGGAGAAAAAAGTGTTTTGAAAAATTGCTAGATTTATCATTTTCCAAATCTCCTAGATGAGAAAAAAAAAAATCTTAACTTTAGAAATTTTTGTTAGCCAGTTTAGGAAACAATCTTTAAAGTGACCCAATCCCCATGTTTCCTGAACATCAAAAATACGACAAACATCCTCCCAAACATAATTAAAACCTGACAATTGCAGAATAGATGAGAAACGGTATCAAAATCCTTGAAGCATAAATGAAATATGCCTGTTCCTTTCATACTTGTTTTCAGTAAGTTCTCCCACTTAAGTATTTTATTAAAAAAAGAAAGCAAAGCAAAGCATTTTATATTCAAGGGGATTTTCCTTTGCCAAAAAAAAAATGCCACCATAATGTACCGATGCCTTCCATCTCTTCTAAAGAAACATTGTAAGCCAAATTTGTAGTGACTTCCCTAGATACTTTATTATTTTCCCACACAATCAAATCCTGAGTATTGTTAATATGATACCAACTTGAGATAGATGCAATATATACGAGTTTCACTCAGCGGTCGCCATATGAGGGAGCTTTAGGTGATCTATATTTAACCAATATCCTTCATGGGAAGTTGAATATGCCTTGTCTAATACAAATACATACAATTCATTTAATGAAGTTCAGATAATAATTCTTCAGACAACTGAAAAGAACCTCTGAAACTGATAATTGGATCAATCCCCACTAGAATATGAATTCCACAACCCACCTTCCAGCTAAGGAAATGACTAAGAATGGGAAAGGTTTTTAAAAATCTCTTCCATATGATAGAACAGTTCCGTTTTGTATTAACCAAATCACGTAACCATTGAACAAGAGGAGACTTAATGTACTTTGTCATAAGTACTTTATTCCAAAGAATTTTTTGAAATAGAGCATGCCAACAACTCTTTGCAAACAGACCCTTGTTAAACTAGTGAATATTTTTAAGACCCCATCCTCCCATATGTTTTGGAAGAGATATGTTCTCCCAAGCTGCCAAATGAAATTTTGTACTGTCCAACATTCCATCCCATAAGAAATGAAAAATGTGTTTTCTAATTTGAGAAATGACACAAGAAGGCATCAATAACAAGGAGAACCAAAACACTGGAATGCTATGCAAGATAGCATTAGCCAAAACTAAATAACCCCCATATGAAATCCACTTAAAATCCCAACAATTTATTCCTTTTGCCACTCTTTTGATAATCCAATCCTAGTCATAAATGTATTAGGAGTTAGGTTTAAGATAGAAACCAAGATACTTGAATCCTTCCCCAACATTCGTCATTGTATAAGGGAGAACAGTGGAAATATCATCACATATACCCTCATCATCACAATTTAAGGAAAAATGGGATTTATGTGGACTAATTTTCATCCCAGATGCTAGAAAAAAGGACTGGAAGATTTCATTGTAGTGTCTCCATTCAACAACCGAAGCTTGGCCAAATATAAGGATGTCATCTACAAAGAGTAGATACGTAATATACAAGGAGTAAGAAATTATGATTCCTTTTATTTTTTTCTCCTTCTTTGCTTCAAGTATAATCTTGCTCAGTCCTTCTATAATCAGTTAGAATAGAAGAGGGGAAACAGGGAATCCTTTCCTAATCCCACTTGAGGTGTTAAAAAAATGACCAGGAAACCCATTAATTAAGATTCAGCATAGTTTGCAGATCAAATGCATGCCATGATCCAACACATTATTTCATAAGGGAGACCTATCTGGATAAGGATGAATTGAAAAAAGGACAAATTCACTCTATCATAGGATTTCACCAAATGTGCACCAAATCTACTTTTAGAATGAGAGGTTGGAGTTTTTTGGATTTTATCGAATGCAATCACTCCTGTGCAATACCAACTGCATCTAGTATTTTCCTGTTGGGTAAGAACCCAAACTATTCCTCTAAGATGAAATTTCCCATGGCCTCTCTAATTTTGTCTTGATAATTATCTTTGTTACAAAGAATTTAGACGAAAGTCATTGAAGGACTCAGGTTTGTCCCTTTTTGGAATTAGAGCAATGTACATGGAATTTAGGCATTTAGGAAGCTACCCCAATCTTTTGGAATCATTTATAATTTCAGTAAGTTCATGTCCTAACAAGTCAAAGAAATGCAGGAAAAACTCGACAAGCCAACCATTGACTAAGCCTGAGCTTTTTGCCTTTGCAAAATATGATAAAACATATTTGACTTCAACACCAATTCTTTGACCTTCCTCCTCATTAAAAAATATCAAAAAGTTTTTTAAGATTTTCAATTGATGTTCCAAATTGTTAGAACTATCTTCAATGTAAATCTCTTTGAAGTAATTAACTGCAACCCCTTTTAGCGAAAGCTAGTCACTAATTAAATCCCTCAAACTTGATTTCATCTCCCAAATCAAGTTTGAAATCCTTCTTTGATTTGAAAATCTATGAAAAAACTGTGTTATTATCTCCAGCTTGAATCCAAAGAGCTCTACTTTTTAAACACCGTGTTTCCTCCATCTGTCAAGAATTTTGTTTCTCTGAATATGCAGCTAAATAATTATTTGTTTCCTTGAAAATGAAAAGAAATCATCATCCACCACCCCCTGAAGCTTATCGAGTTCAAACTCAATCCTTTCCAAATCCTTAGAATTTTTTTCTTTCTTCTCTTTCTCCCATGTTTTCACTTCCAATCTGAGTAAGTCTAGTTTTTCTGCAAAACACATCATAGAAGGAAACTTAACAGAATGAGACAGATGCTTCCACTTATCTTTCACATTACTACAAAAGATTGGTCATCCATCCAATAGTGGTTGAATTTAAATGGATAGTGTATTTTACTTTTCTCACGATCCATTTGAAGCACAATGGCTTTAAGGTTCGATACCCCCGCCACCACAGACCAAGACCTGTAACGACACAAAGCATTGCATAATTGTTCTTCCATCAAGAATATGTCGAGGCACTTTTCAATTCCCACCGAACCAACTCTACCATTTGACCAAGTAGGGACCAAAAAACTCGGAAGAATGTCAACTAACCCATAATTCTCAAATAAAATCCTGAAGAAACCAGAAAGAGGATCGATAACATTCCCATCACCCCAAACTTTGTTTGCATCCATAGTTAAGTTGAGCTCCCCCGCCAAAATCAAACTATTATCCTTCAAAAGACCACCCCTCTCAACCTTCTCCCAGAAATTTTGTCTATGATTGTATGTCCCATATACACTAATAAATCTAAGAGGAAAATCAAAGCCTTTGATCTCCCTTCAACCATCAAGCCTGCAACTGTAACAAAATATTTCAAATCATCATATCTAGGATCCCATGCCAATAAGAGATCTCCCGACAAGCCCGCTGCATCAATAGCACAACATTTCCATGTTGGTTTAATCTTAAGGAAAAAAGTACAGGCTGCAAATTATGTAGCCATAGTTTCTTGCAAAAAGAGAATGGACGAACAAATTGTAACTGTAATATTTTTAGCGCTCCTTTTTTGGGCAAGCCACCAAGCCCTCTAATATTGAAAGAGACTATCTTCATTGATAAACCTTGTCAAGGGCCGCATATTCTCTAATATCCCCAAAATTTGAAGAGACGGAACCCAAACCCCTTTGAAAGAGGGACGAAACCTCTGGATTATGCACCATTTCTCAGTCTCAGACACCACAGTAGAAGAAAATCTTTTTTTTTTAATTTCTAGGAGGTTTCCTAATGGTCACATTATTAGTTTTGATATAGGATAAAGGAAGAGTATCTTGAACACAATCAGAAACTGCAAAATAGTTTGGGGTAGGTTTTTTAACAATTGAATCCTATAGAGACGGGAAGTCTTTTCTACGGTAAGGAATAGCAGAGTTCAGCAGGGAAGAGGGAGAAATGACAATCTCTAAAGGAGGCACAATCGGATGCTGAAAGGGAGAGACAGACAAGCCTACAGAGGGATCCACATTGGGGAAAGAAGTAGGAGTTGCAATTACTGGAGAAAGGGAAATAGTGTTTTCATCCCCAATAACAAGAGTCATCAAGCCACCTTGAAAACCCTCCCCTGAAGCAAAATTCACATTCTCTCAATCTAAATATCTATGAACAGAGCCCTTATTAGCTTCCACCATGATTTGATCTCTTTTTTTAGGGTTTTCCCCCTTATTAGACTCCAATAAAGGGGAAAGGGAATTCTCGCATCAATCTAGATTTTCTTCAAAAATCTATGAGAATACCCTAATTCCCGTAAACCTAGACCCAACTCAGGGGAAAAGAGGGAATTTGAAATATCATCAACAGATGAAAAAATTTCAAAACAGGGATTGAATCACAAAACTTACCCATAAATTCTGCAATTGAGGAAGCATCCAAAGGTAATGGAAAAAAAAAACCTTATCTAACTCATATTCAACATCATCATTGATTGAAATCTTCCCTTTTGTTTCAATTGAACCAAATCGAGAATTTGTGCATTGGATTTTTACATGACCCATCTGTCTACACTTGTGAATGTTAGGATAATCAATACTCCAACCTTGTCCACCTTGGCACTATTTACCTTTTCTTAGTAGTTGATGATGTTGTTGTCTCCCTATTGGTGTGAATATGTCATCTAGGATGCATTTTCCACTTGATGTTCCCTACATGCATGATTTTAGGACCACCAGATTCAATTCTCTACATTTTAGGAGCTAACTCGATATTCTAGTTCAATCCACCTGAGTTCCTGACTCTAGTGGTCGGTTTGAGCTTCGATCACCACTGACTGTGATATCATGCTCCCTTTTCTACTTTATTTGCATGTCAAACTCAGTTATGCACCCTTCTTGGTCAGTTGACTGAGATTTGGTTGAGTTGAGTTGAGTTTGGAACCTCTGGAGCACTGCAGTGGTGACAATTCCTATACTATACTGACTAGGATTCGAATCCTCCTGGGATAATCGAATTCTCTCCATTGGAACATATCATTTGACTATACTGATTAATGGATTATGACACACATTTTTGTGCACATCTGAGTTTCAATGCATGACTAATTTTACAGCTTAATTCACTGCGATTTTCATTGTAATTCATCTTTTCTGCTAATTCTTTCTCTATTAGATATTTTGAGGCTCTATGATCTATTGTCTTCAATAATTTCACATGGTAATAGATCCAAAAAAGGCTGGTTTATCTCCAATTTGATATTTTTTGTAGGATTTTGAAGGTTTTTAAGTGCAGGAGTTTCAGTTTGTATTCGCTCCAGCATATTTAGTTTTTATTCGCTCCAATAGTTTCACATGGAGAATTCGAATGCTACTTTGTCTCCAAGAATCATGAAACCCTTCAATTATCTTGATTGGAGGGATAATATGCAGATGGTATTGTGCAACAAGAGTCTGTGCAGGGTCACAATGGGCAAGGAGGTCGAACATCAAGTAGATGTTGAGAATGCCAAGTACCTGAACAGATTAGATGAGGCTTTTGGTTTTATGTGTATTCACATATCCAAATATTTTCTCTTCCACCTTGATGGATTGAAGACTCCAAGATAGGTTTGGTTGAATCTTGAGACACTCTTTGGAAATCAAGACGAGCTGAGAGGCCACATTTTGGAGAATGAATTATGATTGCTCTTAAACCCAGCAGTTTCAAAACCATACAACGGTTCTTTTATAAATTCAAGTCCTTGGTTATGTAGTGAAAACAATGTGGCATTGAGAACAAGGATGAGAAGTTGTTGCTATCCATCCTAAGCAAGCATGGTCCTGAGTTTTCAATATTTGTTTCTACCTTCTATTTAGGGATATTTCCAATCCCCAATTGGAAAATGCCTTCTTTAGATGCATTCACTAAATCTCTCATCCAACAAAAAGACAAATTGATTCATATGGGTTCCTTGAAGACCTCCAAAAATCAAGCTCTTATCGAAAGAGAGTCAAAAAGTGCAAATGCTAAAGGGAAGCAGAAAGGTAAAGAAAAGAAACAATTTGAATCCAAGCGGAAGGAGAACTCTAATCCATCAAAAGGAGCCTCCAACACCAAGAAGGATAAGCAAAATAAGTTTGAGAAAACCAAGTGTATGTACTGCAAGAAAGGAAACCATTCAAAGATCTCTTGCATGAAGAATACCATAGATTAAATGGCCAAAATTCTTGAACAGCACAACATTGTCATCCCAGAAGGTGCAAGGAAGATTGATTATGGAAGCAAGATAGATGATCATGAGAGATGCCATGCATTGAAGACTGGATTATCCCAATCACAAGCCTTCCTCATAGATTCTGGAGCCTCCAACCACATGGTTTCCTCCAAAGAGTCATTGTATTCTCTAAATATCATTGATGGTCCTAGTATCCACATGGGAGATGATTCTCAAATCTAGCTGAAGGGAAGGGAACAATACAACTTGAGCATGGAAAGTTCAACAATGTTCTATATGTTCCTTCTCTAGCAGCAAATTTGTTATTTGTTTATTAGATGACACACACAAGTTCCCCAAATAAAGTTTTTTTTGGACCTGACACAATTGAGGTTGTAGATATCTCATTTGGAAAATTGATATCCAAAGGTGTAGCAAACCATGCCTCAAAGGCATATGAGTTCTCCTATTTTTTTCCATATTTACATCAAAGTGCTATCTTGACTCATGCAAATGAGACTAGCTGACTCTGTCATGAAAGATTCAGACATCTAAATTTCAAGTACTTGCAGCAGTTGCACAAGGAATACATGGTTGAAGGATTTCCCGACATAAAATTCTCTCAAGGAATCTATAAAGGTTGCTTTGTAGGGAAGCATCCAGAGTGAAAGTATGATGTTGGGAATGTAAAGAGAGATTCCTCCACACTTGATTTGATACACAGTGATGTCTCCGGACCAATTCCCACAGCTTCTATGAATGGATACAAATACTTTCTAACCTTCATCGATGACTTCTCTAGGTTCTGTTGGATCTACTTTCTTAAGCAGGAGTTTGAGGTATTCAAAAATTTCAAAGTTTTCAAGGCCTTAGTTCATAACACTGCTAGGAAGAGGATCAAAGCACTCAGATCAGATAATGGAGGGGAGTACATCAAGAAGGAGTTGCAATGGTTTTGTGCTTCTAAGAGAATCCAAATGCAACATTATGTCCCATACACACCACAACAAAATGGTGTAGCTGAGAGGAAGAATAGGTCATTGAAAGAGATGGCTACCTGCTTGCTTGAAGTAAGGGATATTCCACCATATCTATGGGAAAGAGCAATGAAATGTGCCACATACATTCATAATAGGGTACCCCACAAATATATGGATGGGTTCACTCCATTTTAAGCACTAAGGGACACAAACCTGATGTCTCTCACCTGTGGGTTTTTGGATCCTAGGCATGGGCCAGAATCCTCTCTAACAAAAGAAAAGGTCTTCAACCCCAAAGTAGTGAATGCATTCTGTTAGGATATGCCGAAGATGCAAAATCTTACAAGCTGATGGAGATTGAAACCAAAAGATGCCTCATTGAAAGAAATGTCAAGTTCGATGAAGATCCATTTCATGATCTACAACCAATTGAAGAACAAGGTATAATTGATTTTCCTACTTTGTTTGCTCCTAATGATGTTTTTTCATATGATCCACATTCATATTCCGAAGATGAGGACCAATATGAATCAAATCTAGATATTGACTATGAATATCAAGTAGATCTAGATCCAGATCTAGAACCTACTCCCAATCTAAAGCCTAAATGGGATCAAAAAATCCTTGAGGCTACTAGGAACATAGATGGAGATCCATATGACTATAGAAGAGCCAGATCTCAGTACCAAGATGCAAATATTGCACTGTGTCTTATAGATCCACTTCTCCCTGAGAAGTGCTACATGATGGTGGGGTCTAATCCACAGTCCTTCAGAGAAGCTTGCCATGATCTGAGATGGCAGGCTTCCATGGATGAAGAATATAAGTCACTGTAGAACAATGAGACATGGGATCTTGTCCCTCTTCCCCCGAGGCGAAATCTAGTTCAATGAAAATGGATCTACAAAACAAAACTTGCTTTTGATGGATCTACAACCAAGTACAAGGCTCGGTTGGTTGCAAAGGGGTACTCACAAGTTCAAGGTTTGGAATACAATGAGACATTCTCTCCTATAGCAAGAATGGATTTAGTAAGAGTTGTTTTGTCCATTGTAGCTTAGAATCTATGGGAGGCACATCACACTGCATGGATATAAGAGTGCCTTCCTACATGGTGACTTAGAAGAAGAGATATATATGAAACAACGTAAGGGGTACACTGATGATCCATCCTTGGTATGAAGACTGAGGAGATCAGTATATGGGATCAAGCAAGCCCCAAGGGAATGGTATGACAAGATGGATTATTTCTTACTATCACGGAAGTTCGAGAGATGCAAATCTGACTGCAATGTCTACATGCAGCAAAAGGGAGCTTTCCTACCTTTTTTTTTTTGTATGTAGATGACATGCTCATCACCGGTGGTTCATCTACTAGGTTGAAGAACATCAAGTCTGCTTTGAGTAAATCCTTATCCATGACAAATCTAGGGCTATTGAAACAGTTTATTGTCCTCGAAGTAACTCAAAATGATTCAGGGATCATGATTTCATAGTCTAGGTATGCATCTAACTTGCTCAAAAAGTTCAACATGACTGATTGCAAAGATGCAACTTTTCTCTTCCTATCTAGCATCATATTGGAAGAAGGTGGTTCTACTCCCTTGGTCGATAGCACTTTGTATAGACAGTTGATTGGTAGCTTGTTGTACTAAACACATTCAAGACCATATCTATCATATGCTATTGGTGTTGTGGATACGTACATGAAGGAGCCACATGAGCTGCATTGGAAGGCAGCAAAGAGGATCTTTCACTATGTGCAGGGTACGAGAGAGTTTGGTATACCTTATTCTGTTTGTGCTTAGTTAGATCTAGTTGGTTTTACTGACTCAAAATGGGTCGAAGACAACACTGACAGGAAATCTACTTCAGGGTGCGTGTTCATGTTGGGATCAGGACCAATCTGTTGGTCAATCAAGAAGCAAGTAGCACTTGCACTCTCTTTGGCAGAAGCAGAGTATAGAGGTGCTGTGAATGCAGATATCTAGGCATTTTGGTTACATGGGATCCTAACAAAGTTTGGCATTCACACTTCTCCTTTAGTAGAAATTTTCTATGATAATCAAAGTTCCATAAGGATCTCCAGTGATTCAGTTCAGAAGCAAAGGACCAAACATATTGAGGTTCACATGCACTACATCAAGGAACTAGTGCTGAACATGACCATCTCATTGCATTATTGTCCTACAGAGGAGATGATTGTAGACATTTTTCACAAAACATTTCACTCATAAGAGCTTTTCCTATCTCAGATCTCTACTTGGTGTGAAAGTTGTTTGAGTTCCCTATTGTTCATTTTTGAAGGGGGGGGAGGGGGGGTGTTCCCATGTGGTTTTCCCCAATTCCTTAGTTTCATGAATAGTTATCTTTTTATCATTATTTGATTGTATGGGTGACCTTTAGTCTAAGTAACCAGGGCCTAGGATTTCTAAGTTTGGATTAAGGGGGGGTGTTAGGATAATTAATTCTCCAACCTTGTCCACCTTGGCATTTTTTACCTTTTCATAGTAGTTGATGATGTTAATGTCCCCCTAGTGGTGTGCAGATGTCATCTAGGATGAATTATCCAATCAATGCGCCCTGTATGCATGATTTTAGGACCACTAGATTCATTTCCCTACATTTTAGGAGCTAACTCGGTGTTCTAGTTCATCCCACCTGAGTTCCTGACTCTAGTGGGGGGTTTGAGCTCCGATCGCCACTAATTATGATATAATGCACACTTTTCTGGTTGATTTGCATGTAAAACTTAGTTATGTGCCCTTCTTGGTCAGTTAACTGACAGTAGCTTCAATTAACCGAGATTTGGTTGAGTTGAGTTGAGTTTGGAACCTCCGGAGCACTGCAGTGGTGACAATTCTTATGCTAGACTGACTGGGATTCGAATCCTCCTAGGATAATCGAATTATATCCATTGTAACATATCTTTTGACTATAATAATTAATGGATTATGACACACATTCCTGTGCACATCTAAGTTTCAATGCATGATTAATTTTACTGCTTAATTCACTACAATTTTCACTGTAATTCATCTTTTATGCTAATTATTTCTCTGTGAGATCTTCTCAGGCTCTATGATATGATGTGTTCAAGAATTTCATAGTGGCATCTGAATAGAATTTTCCAGAAATCCAAACGTTGAATAAATGATCCTCCATCCCATAAGACCTCCACTTCTTCCGGAAGACCATCCCGAGAATCTATTTCAACAAGCATTCTAGGAACCTTTATGTCTGAGGCTAAGAGTTGCTCTTCCTCCATAAGGATAAATTTTCCAATTGAATTTTCTACCACCATGAAACCCGCAAGACACAAGCAATGTAGAGGAAATCCCGACAACAAGACCCATAAGTGTCATTTGTGCAACTTTTATTTCCATGGATTAAATCTAGAATTCCATCGAATTAGGATTAAAGATCCATTTCCCACAACCCAAAATCTCTCCTCAATCTTCTTATGGTCTTCTTCCATCATAAATTGGAAACATATCCATCCATTCATCAACATAAGAACCCTAGGAACATTTTTTATTAAGGGTTTCCATTTCAATTGAACCCATTCCAAAATATCCCTTCGAGAAAGCTTCACAAACTCAAATTTCCCAAGCAAAGACCTCGTAGACAGAGTCGAGACCATATCCAAAGTAACATCATTTCCTAGGACACACAAGGAGTGAACTTTCTTGGCTTTCTCAAATTTTATCCTTCTCTTGGATTTGAAATAATCAACTTTGGAAACCGATCACTCATGACCATTACCACCCATAGAATCGCCCAAAGAATGGTCAGAAAAGTGTAATTTCCTCACAGGATCCTTCCTTGTCTCCAGATCTTGAACAGTTGCATTAGGGATAAACTCATTTGCAGCCAACTGATCCATCGACATAAAATCAACTAAGGAATTAGGGTTTGTTTTGACCCGGGGTCCTAAAAAAGTGAATATCACCAAAAAAAATTCCATTGTCAAGTGTAAGGAGGCACGTGAGCCAAATGGAGAGATCACCGGGGATCGCCAGTTTTCCTTAGACCCAAAAATGTGAAACCCTTTGGAATTTCCCTTGTGGGCCATAAGAAAAAAACCAATAGAAAACTGTAAGAAAACAAAAAAACAAAAAAGAGAAATGGAAAGAAAAAAAGTTACTAAAAAAGCCAACAAAGGAAAGTTCTGTGAAAATGCAGCAGAAAAATTCCAATTTTTTTGAATGGTTGGTATTAGGCTAGCCCAAGAACTAGCTTGACTCCAATAAGATGAATAATACACATGAACCTAACCCTGAGATGTTTTCAGAAACCCTAATCTCCTTTCAAAACCCATCATAAAAATCCAAATTTGAAATATTTTAAATTTACATATATTTAAATACATAATACTTACTTCATAATATATAGTTTTGTTAGAAATATTATGATATGAAACGATTCTCAAGGACTATACATTTGAGAAGACTTTTGTGAATAGTAGTGTGACTAACATATAATATAATTCTTACTTTATAATTGACCAAATATATGTGTAATTTCGGTTTTATTACTTTGTAGTTTACACATAATTGAATCATTTGCCAATTCTGAGATTCTCTCTTTCAATACTCAATCTATGGGGTAGTAAAAAAATACCATTTAATAAGTCAATGACTTGATTTTATTGGAATTTATTAAAACAATGTAATGATTTAAAAATCAGAGATTTATCAATAAATTAATTTTAATAATTTTTTAAAAAATATAATAAATTAAATATAAAATATTTTTTTTTAAATGTAAAAAATATTTTAAATCAAAATTAATAATTTTTAAAAAAATCCAATAAATTAAATATAAAAATAATTTTTTTTAAATGTAAAAAATATTTTAAATCAAAATTAACTAATGCAGGGTTAATGCATAAGTGATTATCTTATAACCGTCTGGCACGCAAAGATAATAATTTGTCCTACAAACTAAAAACAGTCCTAAAATAGAGACGCTCATGATACATAATTGGTTCTTCAACTCATTCTTACTCACGAAGAAGACAAAGAAAATGCCCTCAGTTATTGTGCACGTGGGTGGTTTTCCTTTATCACTACAACGTCGCAAACATTAATTTCTTTAGAGATGGGTCTCTTCGACATAGGTGTTTAGTATTGGGCACTTTAACTATTATAAAATCATTCTTATAATATGGTACAAGCTCTCACATAATTGGAAAGAGACAAATATGAATACCAAACTAATTGTTATGTTACGCTATTTAGTTTCACATGTCTCATAACATTTAAGATACATTTATTTGGTATATGGTTCATCCCAAGCATACATAATAGTTTACTAACAAAAATGTATGCAAAATTATATCATGGTTAGCAAGTTAAAAGATAAGTAATGTATGCAAAACTATATCATGGTTAGCAAGTTAAAAGATAAATGAGAATAAGAATTACGAATGGGAATACTCTACTTAAGTTAGAATATCCATGTCCATAATTAGGAAGATAACCATGAAACAAGAGAATAGTCTGCAACACTAGTTAACAATGGTTTCTTTATTAACATACAAAGAGAAAGATAACCATGAAACAAGAGAATAGGAAGATAACCATGAAACAAGAGAATAGTCTGCAACACTAGTTAACAATGGTTTCTTTATTAACATACAAAGATACCATAGAGTGTTAAAAGGAAAGCCCATTATTTAAGTGAAAGGTTCATTTTATGCTTTATTATAACAATTAAACAAGAGAATAGTTTGCAACACTGGTTAACATGGTTTCTTTATTAACATACAAAGATACCATAGAGTGTTAAAAGGAAAGGCCGGTATTTTTAGGTGAAAGGTTCATTTTATGTTTTATTATAACACTTGGCCTTGCTACTGATTTTCATAATCGTTGTACTTATGAAATTAAAAAATCACAATATTTTGGCCACATGGGAGGCTATACATCACACAATCACACACAATGACATTTGTTTTCATTATTGGTATATTTTTTCTCTCTAACTCACATACTTTCACCCCCTTTGACTTTACTATGGTGTATTTGGACTCCATCGTGGATTGCATTATCTTCACACTTTAATTCATTTGGATCTAGTATGGGCTCAATAGTTCATTTGATTTTATTTTACATTTTGAAACAACTTCACCTAGCACCCCCTTTGACTTTACTATGGTGTATTTGGACTCCATTGTGGATTGCATTATCTTCACACTTTAATTCATTTGGATCTAGTATGGTCTTAATAGTTCATTGGATTTTATTTTACATTTTGAAACAACTTCACCTAGCAACCCTGCTTGTGAATCTTCTTCTTCCTCTTAATTCTTTGCACATAATAACTTTGTAAAGTGAGATTAATCATGAAACTACATGACATACAACATAATAACAAAATTAACCTAACTAACTTAATATTGTCAATACATATTTCATAACAAATAGAATTAAAATGCAAAAATAAAATTGATGAGCAATAGCAAAGGAAGATTTAGAAAAACCCATAACCCCAATCAAAAAATTGTGCTCTCACTCATGTCCTACTCCAAGTATATGTGATCTACCTCTATTTATTCTCACCTCAGTCATATTGTAAGTATGTTATAACATGGATCTACACATGCTTAAATAAAGCTTCCATCGGTATTACCCATATAACATGGCTTTCTACTACTTATTAACTCAAGAATCATTTGAAAGGATATTATATTTTTCCTATAATTTACAGTGTTGTTCATGAGATGTTAGATCCCAATACTAAAATGAAAACTATAGATTTGACATGTATGTAATTTAAACTTGGAGGCTACATGATAAGTAAAGCATTGCACAAGTCAATAACTTGTAGAGGATTTCAATAGTTATTTAGAGATATTTTTCTCCGAATTTGAGAGCTCTTTCAGTCAACTTCTTTCTTTGAAATCAAATAGCTACATGGTGGCCTTGTCCCTAACAAGATAATATAAGATAATTTTAAACTCAAGGACTATGAACACTTATAGTAGTAATAAATCTTCTCCATTTATTATATCAAAGTCAAAAACTTACCCCTGTGCACTTCTATGTGTATTCAATATTAGTTTCTTTTGTGATATTTGCATTACAAATTTGTTGTTCAACAACATAAATATTACTTCAAAGAGATATCACTATTTCTCGAGACCTAATTGTTTCATGGAACATTGATTATTTCGATTTCCTCTTGTAAGTAGGGGCAACATTCCCTTTATAAGTCCAAAAATTTCTCTTGAACTATCATCATTGCTAAAATGTATTAAAAATACTTCTTATTCCAAAGATTCCTAAGCACTCACGGATGAATCAATATTTATTTTGATTCATCATCATCCTCATGTACAGGAGTTTCAAAGGTTGTTCTTCCTTATTACAACCATTATCACCATGTTCATACCATTGAGAAACAACACCAAGGTGACCTAGATTATAACCACATTCAATAATGTCACCTTGTAAAAAAAACAACATCACCACATTATCAAGAAGTTTCATGAAGACTTAATGGCACTAATTTCATGGTATCCTTTTGTTCAAGTCATTTCTAACTAAGCCCCATATCATCTCATTAGATCTTGTTGACTTCTCTTCTTCAACTCTTTCAAATTTCTCTATGATATTGGAGAAGCTTTCCCAGAAACAAAAAGAAACGGAAAAACAAGAAGAGTGCCTAAGGCGTGCACAATTTTTAAGACTAAAAAAAATTTCTCTATGATATTGGAGAAGCTTTCCTAGAAACAAAAAGAAACGGAAAAACAAGAAGAGTGCCTAAGGCGTGCACAATTTTTAAGACTAAAAACATAATCTAATGTATTGCATTAACACATAACCATTTATTACATACTTGAGCGGATTTTTTCCATTAATCTCGATAATAGATTAAGGACGCACTTTTAACCTTGTCACAACCTTATCGTTGTAAACCTATAAACCTTACTCTTATCCTTATAACTATAGCTATATTTTTCTATGTTACAACTATAGCCATTTTGTACATAAACTTCTTTTCATTTATAATGAAAATCAATTTCATTTGATTGTATCTTTTCTCTTTCAAATTGACCATTGGATTTCAATGTGTTTTGATTTTGTGTGGTATTGGACTATTGGCCAAGTTTATTGAACTTTGGTCATCCACTTTATTTGATATAGGTCTTTATTTTTCTCTCAATCTCTAAGAATGAACCTAAGAAATATAGCTTCACATGTAGCATTGCATAATGCTTTGTATTAATCTTTTGTTGAGAATAGTGAAACAATTGGTTGTTTCTTACTACTCCATGACACAATATTGGATCCTATGGTGAATGCAAATTTAGTAGAGGACTTTCAATCGTCTAGATTACCTACCCAATCAAAGTCTAAATAATATGTCAACTCAATATTCAAATAATTAGTATATTCAATACTAATCAATGGTTCCCTTTAGGTACATTTGTTGGCGTGGTAGAATATCCATTACAAGAATATATTTCCTGACAACTAGTGTTATGCCCCCCTCAAGAACTAATAACATTTTTCTTTTTGTGTGGTGGATATTCTACACCAGAGCTCCACTGGATACCAACTCCACCAAATATAGACAACTACCAATCAAACCTACGGTCTTCACTTCACGATTTTTCTGATCTACAACTAATCCAACTCTAGTCTCTAAAAAATTCTATCGTTCCTCACCCTCATCATTAAACTTCCTCATCTGCTCTGGTGGTACCTACAGATCTTGTTCCAAACACTGCAGAACTTATAGGGGATCGAATCTAAATCCTTTGCAATATAGACCCTCTTTATGGAGTGATATCTTTGGATATGATAATGCCTCACCTATCAAACTCTCATGAGTGTAAGCAGAAGGAAATTTTTCGGATCCATTGCCAATGGATCAAGTTTATAGATCCCATGACCATATTTCCAAGTTGTTCATGAAAATGTTTGATTCGGAAAGAGAGTCATTAGAATAGTCAAAGCCCTGGCCGACTACAAAAAAAGAAAAAACCCTTCACCATTTCACTATAAAAAACCAAAACCCTCACCATTTCACTATGCATCCTCTTAAAACCTTTATTTATCCCAATCGACTCATATATCACTGAAATTTAAATTCTACGTGTCTCGTAATGTGTATAAAATATTTCAAGGGAGGCAGGTGTGGGAGGGTCATTTTTTACAGAGGGGTAAATAAGATTAAGTCTTTTTCCTGGGGGTTAGGAAGGCGAACGAACAATCAAGATGAATGGGTTGCACTTATGCAAGGTTTGGAAACCATGTATGAACTGAATATTGACGAATTCAATGTCTTTGAAGAATCTTGGATCGTCATACAATCTATGCATGGCCTTCGGTCCAACAAGGTGAAAAATAATGGAATCCACCAAAGAGTGTTAGCCTTCTTCCCTAACATATCTAAAATGAAGTTTTATCATATTAAATGTCGGAATAATATTGAAGATGATAGGATTGAAAACGTTGGTGCAAGGCTTAGGAAATGGGAAATATAATTCAACAACTCCTCCCCCCTCCTTGAAGAATCTTGGATCGTCATACAATCTATGCATGGCCTTCTGTCCAACAAGGTGAAAAATAATGGAATCCACCAAAGAGTGCTAGCCTTCTTCCCTGACATATCTAAAATGAAGTTTTATCTTATTAAATGCCAGAATAATATTGAAGATGATAGGATTGAAAACGTTGGTGCAAGGCTTAGGAAATTGGAAATATCGTTCAACAATTCCTCCCCCCTCCTTAAATGGTTATGCACCTTTCGAGTATAGCATTACAGGTTCATCCTCCCAAGAGAATTTGGTTTTGGGACAAGGATGACATACGACCAAAAATCATGTTAGGTGGTTCGATGAATGTGTGGATTGGTGTGGGCATGTTATGTCTTCGTCAGAGCTCATTTAAACCTATATTCTTTGCTCGTGCTTGCAATAAAATCTTGATTTTCTGGGTTAATTGTGAAGTAATGGTGGTCTTTTCCATCGCTTCTTGATTGGCTTCCTATAGAAACATCCAGACCCAACCCCATTCTCTGCATTTCTCTAAGCCCTCATCTAGCATAATGGGGTTGGTTGTTCAAGAGGTGTTAATGTTGGATGAAAGTGATTGTGCAATGGAGAAATATATGAAGGGGCCCTATTATGCAGAGGACATCACTCTGAAACATTTGATGGAAGAAATTTGTGGCCTGAAACACGACATGGTGGACTTCTAGAAAATGTCTAGATGTGTTTTCGAGGTGGCGGAGGTTTGTTTGGAAGAAACCAGGAAAGTCTCCCTGGACATTTCCTGTGTAGACTCTCGTGTGTAATATGTGGAAGGAGGCTACAGGGCCCAATCCAGTGATGTTGAAAAAATGAAGTGGTTCATGATCGATATGGAGAAGACGCTGAGGACTAGGTTCAACGAGATGCGTGGGATGGCTGCAGAATTAAAGCGCGTCGTGCAGGAACAAAGCATGAATGCCTCATAACAAAATGAATCATGTTTTGTGTAGCTGAAATAAATTCTGGAAGAAGTCCAAGCGGACATTAATGGTATGTGCAGAGGAAACATCAATCCTTCAGGAGACCAAGCCGAAGCTTCCCCAATGGATGAAGTCTCCATTGTCCATCCTGAAGCTTATGAAGAACTCCCCCGAGAATGATGTTTATGTTTCTATCTCCTAGTTTTTTAGATTTTTTTGCCAATATATAGATGGACAGTTTATCAAAACATACGATGGTAGAAGTAGCAAAACAATTTTTTTAAGCAATGTAAAGCTCCATATCTGACAAAGTATTTTGTAGGTCTTGATTGCACTGATATTCTGTGCTAAGACCTTAATTCTAGTTTTTTTTTGCCTTGGAGGCTCTTGTAACTTCTGTTTTATAATATATATATAAAGGCTTTCTCGATTCTGTTAAAAAAATGTGTATAGAATATCTAAATCCAAGATTAATTTATAGTTGTTAACATATTATTTTTGTATATACATGCATAATTTCAAATAGCACTTATTGCTATTTATAGCAATATTGGAGAGATGCAATAAAATGAAAAGTGATAAGAATCATTGTATTCGAGAATTGCATCTTTTAATTAATCATTTTTTATGATATCTCATTTAAAAAATAAAAACATCAATGAAAAAATGGATGGGTTACGAGATAAATTATTTAATTATATATAATGGGTAATTTAATTAAACAAGAATATATCATCCCAATAAATTTGTTAAAGTAAATAGTAGTAAGACAAAGTTATCTATCATATTACCATGACAAATTGTTTCAATATAATATTAAAAAATATATTAGATAAATAAAATAAAACTAAAATGTCGCAGCCATGGACGAGTCCATTGAGACCAACCATGGGCACCGCTGCCAATGCAACCGTATTCAATTCTTTCTTAATCCTATTTCCTAAAAAAGAAGTACCTTATTAAGATGCATACAACCTTGGGTTGCCAAGTTCAATACAATGTGGCAACTTATTAAAATATAAGTCATCTTAATTTAAAATTCTAAGCTTAGTACTGTTAAGACAACTTTGTGATCTATTTAAACCTTCATTTATATATCATTATCTATTTTTAAAAAGTTGAGATTGACATAATGCACTTTTGCTAAGTTTTAGTGTTTTTGTTTTCTTCTTTTTTCCTGTGTAAGGAGGTTGCACATAAACCTATATCATTTTCTTAACTCCCTTCACCCATTGGCTTGATCTCACCAATCACGTCACCATAAAGGTAGAGAGAAATAAGAGAATGCAAACACAATTGCCCTAGTACACCATCACACTAAATTTAGAAATACTACAGTACACCACCACACTAAATTTAGAAATACTATTGGTTAGTCTACATAATTGTTCAAGTAGAAAATCCTGCCAAACTTAAACAAAGAAATAAGGAATAATTGATAGGAGCTTATTATTATAAACCCAAAACCTAAACAATATGGTTGGGAGGCAACCCCAAGGAACATGCTAACCCAATCAATATGGACATAAATCTTTATGTAAATTCATTTAATTTTTAGTAGTCTGAACTTTTCTATTTGTGTGGGTTACTTGAAATAATGAATTTATTTAATTATTATGATATATTAAATTTTATCTAACAATTATGTACTTTAAAATAAGTTATTTTTATTTATACACTCTGAGAATATAAGATACATTTAGGACTTATCTTATCTTATTAGTTCTTTCCTTTAGGCTAGCAGGGACTCTAGTAAATGGTATGCTTCTTTTTGTATTAATTTATATAATACAATTTATATGCAACTTCATACATTTATCCTTCATTTAACCTAATAATTATTTAAATGAATCTTTTATGAAAAAAGTTTTTATTAACTAATCATATATTTGGAGGTTTTATTTGGCCTCAAATCGAGGCCAAGGTCAATTCAAGAGAGGATAATATTAAACTTTTTGGTTTAAAATTGTTGTGAGGCCAAGGCCAATTCAAGAGAGGATAATATTAAACTTTTTGGTTTAAAATTGTTGCATATTTATATTTCATACCAAAAGATAAATTAATGCTAAGCCCATTTAACAATAGTTGAGAAACAATTAATGTTTGTGATACAGAGTGTTACAAGTTACAATTTATAGTAGTGTTGTTAGTAATACTCTAGTGATTACATATTGACGCTTGTTTGTACTACCGCCTCTGTCTTGCCTATGTATATGGAACTGTGAGTGTTTTTACAAATATTCTTCAAACTTTGCTCGAATTTTCTAGAGCTCTAGTGCAATGTTTCCTATTGATCCCCTAACATAAAAGACAAGAAGGAGAAGTAATCCAAAGAAATTACCTTACCCGCTATCATAGTCCAACGGTTGGGAGAAGCAAAGTCGAATGTTAGATACAACCTAGGGAAATCTTCCAATACAGAACTTCAAGAGCTCCAAGAAGCTATCAGGAAAGAATAAGAGAAATGTTAGTCAAGTGCAACTAAAGATTTGAAGCAATGATAGAAGGAATCAAAAGCATGGGAGCATTGTAAATTTGTTAGAGCCCACTAAATTGTTGGTGTCATCAATGTTGTTGCCATTGATGCGGGTGTCATTGTTGCAGCGGTTGGTTCTGATGGTTCATATTGATGTCGGTTCCATTGGTGGGGTGTCATTTATGCTTGAAACATGTGCTTCTAGTGTAATATCTTCATGTTGGTACCATTGACACTAGGGAAAATTTTAGGGGTGGAATTTCGCCCATGGGCTAATTTTGCATGTTTTTTTTTTCCGAAAAAAAAGATTTGTCAATTTCCATTTTTTCTTAACCCAATTCACCCAAATTCCACGATATATTTTTTTTAATCCAAAAATCACCAAGAAGGTCTCAAAACAATATAGCATTCTTAGATTTGAATATATTTATAAAATTATCACCAAACATTTTATAGTTGACATTTTGAGAATTAGTAAAACTCACCAACATTTCAACATTTTAAGATGAGTATGGATCCTTAAAATTTTCCCTTGTTCCATTGATTCCCTGAACTAGTGACTTTCAAAGAGGTGCTCTGTCGACAGAAAAGTGGGTGACTTTCAACAAAATAATTAGAAAACTCACAGCATGCATTGTTTTAACTTTTGCATTAATAAATAGGACAAGATATCATAAAAGCCTACCGATAGAACCAAAAAAATAGATAGATGTACAACACATCACATATCCTCTTACATTTTGTATATAAGAAGCTATGTCTCTTTTAGACAGGGCACCATAAGAGACTCAAATTACAATGTATTTAACAATGGAGCAAGACTATAAGCTTTAGTACAACAAATTTAACTATGAAATTTAGGTACAAAAAAATCATCACGTAACAACGAATAGAATCAATGTCCACCTCTCAAATTTAATATGAGCCCAAGTCTTTTCAAGGGACCAAACAACCCTCAAAATGCTTAACTATGTTCAGATCCTAGAATATTAATCCAATACAACCTACCATTTAGCAATTCCAAGAGTTAAACTAAACATGATCTGATCTTGAGGTTGAGGGAAGAAATTAATGCAGTAACGAAATAATGCATTCAAGTTCGAACAAATAAATGAAGTTAAAAAATAATGCATTCAAGTAATGATGTTGTATTTGTGAAATATGCGCAGGGCTTGTAGAAACAAAGAAGGAAATTAGGAAAACCTATAGTTTTTACTATGCTCAAACGAAGCCATACACTTATGTTGGCCACGCTGACGCAATAAAGCTTCCGCAATCACTAAAGAATTCTCAAAAATGAGGGTTTAACACGTTGTATCGCCACTTTAACCATTTGAAGATAAGAGACTTGGCTAAAAGGTCTTTCCTCCAACATTAGATAGGGTAGTCTTAGTTCATGGTGTGGTTATAATCCCCTTTCAATGGCTCCCTCAATGGCCAGGTTGAAAATATGGATGGACGCATATATAAACCTTTGATACACATATCCATAAGTTCAGGTTCAACTGACTCACCTATAATATAAATGCTTGGAAACTGAATACAAAAACTAGGTTTAAGAGCTTGATTAAAATATCTATAAACCATCCCTCACTCATTAGTCTGCCCTTCCTTTCGTTCGAGCAAGTGTCAGACTCTCCCATGAAATATTAAAGACCTTTAAGAGGAGACATCAGTTTCATCTAAGAAGGAAGAAGGAAGTATTAGACTCTCTCTTAAGAGGAGATATCAGTTTCATCTAAGAATGAATGAAGTATCAGACTTTCCAATGCAAGCTTAAATATACAATATGAGTACTAGTCGAGATAATCAAGGTGCTCTACAAATGTATCTGTTTGTGTAGCCACTTGTTGTTGGTTGTGGAGCCTAATCTTTCTAATTCAGAGATGTTGTTGTTCAACCATGTTTGTACCCCAGTTTTTATATGATGTGCAAGTGGAATGTACACTCATCCCAACAAGGGGGGGGGCGGTGTGGGGGGGATTCCCCCCCCCACGAGGGTCTGGGGACCAGCGGGTCCCTCGCACGGGTTTGGGGGAAAATCCCTCAAAAGATTTTTTCGGGTTGTTTGTTGGCCAACAATATATGGGCCCATGGTATTGGGTAGCCCATGGTATTTTCCCATGGTAATTCCCCTTTAAAATGAAGACATTGTAATGCGGTTGTGTATTGCAATATTGTAAAGATCTTTGGGATTGTGTAAGAGAGACTATGAGAGAGTGAAGAGGAAGTTGCAGCGGATATATTGCAGGTCGTATCCCTTCATTTGTTGGATGGTATAAAATAAAAGGACTAGCAATTTCTCCATGGATGTAGCCCATATTGGATGAACCACGTATATTGGTGTCACTCTTATATTGTGTTTATGTGATTTATATTTACATCTTGTTTATTGTTATTACTCTGTGATCTTATTTTTCTAACACCTGCTTCTCATTTTACCTATCGAACAAACTCCGATAGACCAAATGTTGAACTCGTGTAGACCAAATGTTATTTTGTGAGAGGACCTATGAACACATGTAAGACAACTCGTTATCTAAACTTGCTTATTCCAACTTAACAAGTTCGCAAGCATCACCTTGTGATTATACACTAGAGATTTTGGTTTATTTCTTGGTTTAACAATGTTATCAACATAGCAATTGTTTTCATAAGTAAATATATTTATCATATTTATAATTTTGTTTTAACTTTTGTAATTATGTATATCGTAAATTAGCATTAATCTTCGTCGTGAGGTATGTCCACGAATCACTAGATTGGAAATAAGCTAAGCAAAGCACTTTATATAATCATTGTAAAACATCAATATATAAATAATTGCTGAACTGTATGTAATTGATGGTCCAAAAAGTTTGTATAATCGATTAGAAAAGAAGATTATATAACCATCGGACTGTAAAAAATCTCTAGGTAAAAAGATATAGTTTTCGTTGGAATTCAAATAAAATCGTTCGATAGTCAAGAGGGAGTAATAACCATATGTATTTACTTAAATTGCGAGACCAGCAATGGAGTTGAGACGTTATGTACATTTTAAGACAAATCGAACCTCGGAACCGTCTTCATCTAGAGCATATTGACACTTGTTGAATGCACACGATGGGCACTTCTGGCCTTCCATGTGAGCAAATATCAACACTTTTTCAATACCTTCTCTTATACCTATAGGATATATTATGTCTGGACCGGAATTTTATAGGGGGTAGATTCTGTCCTAGTTACTAAGGTAGAAGATATCTGGCATTGCCTCCCCATGGGTGTCTTACCTTTCCTCGAACGAATCACATTGTGTTGCAACAATAACCCGATCGACTCTTTCCAGTACAGCGTCTCTATGTCTCTATGTTTTGGTTTTGTTTCTCAATCAGTTATTTTTTGAAAAAAAAAACCATAAACTTGATATTTTCAGTGAGAAAATCAAAGTTACAATCGGTAATCAAAATCACAGAGTTAATCTCTACATCCCAGGATATAAATCTATGCGAAAGAGGACCAAATCATCAAGTCTCCTAAAACAAAAAAGTGCTATAAGACGTTAACGTATGATAGTAAACTATAGCATAAGACCTTTAAAACATGTTCTAGACTGACAAAATACAAACGGAACTGATCAAAAAACAAAGCCAAGTTCGTCAAGCCATCCTCATAGTGCCTAGATCGATAATAATGTTGTCCAAAGATTCAACAAAGTGCAGAATACCATCCATAAGACCCATAGCCTCCTTTGAAAGCCGATCAGCGTCCATATTTGCTTCCTGGTAAATATGCTCACAAGAGAGATGATCAAAAGAGGCCATTAAACGTTCTACTTCCCTAAGCCAAGGCTCCAGCAACAAAACCTCAATTTTGTTCTTCCGATTGATCCAGTTGATAATAACCTAAGAGTCTCTGAAGATGGACAGAGAAGAATAACCCCTTAGAGATGCGAACTAGAGAAGGCATCTATCTAGCTGCTAAAAGCTCAGATTTAATGTTATCTCCTTTGCCAATGCCCATTTTTAGATGAATGATGTGGTTTATGCGCAAATAGATAATCGCACCAGCTCCACAAAGGCTCGGTTTTGATGCCCCATCAAAAAAACTGCAGATGCTTTCGATGTCAATAACTGGGTATCTGACTGGTCTTTGTTTCTTACACCTCGAAACATCCGGATAGCCACTGTACAACCACAAGATCCTTTTACAAGCCCCATAAATAGAAGGAGGGTTGTTTTCAAATAGGAGCTCATTCCTACTTCTCTAGATTACACTGATCATAAAAAAAGGAAGAGATATGTGACGAGCCGAATTAGGGGCCACCGGAGTAAGCAATCCATGAGGGAGTCGCCACTCCAATCATAAATAAAAGAAATCCCATGTTGTAAACCATTCCAGACATATTTGGTAAAACTACAAAAAACAAAAAGATGATGGATGTCTTCACCGACTGCCCTGCACAAAGGATATACACCCAATCCCTGAAAACCTCTCTTTTACAAATTTTCCCAGGTGAGAATTTTGTCCTAAAAACAAAGCCATAGGAAGCACTTTAACTTTAACGGGATTTTCCAGCTCCACAACTTTTTGTACCACCAAAAATGTTTAGGAGGAAAAGAAAATTCAGGTAATATCAACTTGTAAACCTGCGCCATAGTCAACCTCCCATTAGAATCGGGTCCATCCCGGATGAGTCTATCAGGGGAGTCCACTAAGGATATGCCCGCAAGAGAAATGTTTTCAATATAACTGTCCCAAACAGTAGCCCAACGAACATGAAGATCCAAGTTCTGAGCATTAATCCAGTGTGGTTTAGCAGAGACCGAGCCCTTATGATAAACCTATGCAAGAACAACACGTTTCCTTTCATGCAAGGCCTTAATTAGACCCGAAGGGAGCAAGTAACATCCATCACAACCTATAAAAGGCTCGATTCCAATGAAAAAATCTGTGCCACTTCCCACCTTCCAATTGAGCCAAGGTCCAATAAAATGACAGGTGCTAATGAGACCGCACCAAACAACCGAAGCCTGATGAAACTTGAGGACCGGTTTTTGAATCCACTGAAGCACCGAGAAAGACTTTAGATATTTCAACCGAATCACACGACTCCAAAGGCCTCCATCACCCAAATCCCACCATAAACTTTTAGTCCTCATAGCCAAGTTAAAACATTCAAGATTCTTCAGGCCCCATCCTCCATTTTCCTTAGGCCACAACAAACTCTGCCACGAAGATAGATGGAACTTTCTCAGATGAGGTTTACCAGACCAAATAAATGAAACAACTTGCTACGAATCCTATTAATGATAGAGGAAGGAAACTTCTGCAAACCAAACTAGTACACCAATAAACTCTAGATGACCGATTGAGCCAGAATGAGTCTACCGCCAATGGAGAGCCATTAAAAGCCCAATTTTTAATCCGTCGGTCAATTTTCTGGATTAACCATCTCCATTCCTCCACCCTGTAACAATTGGCTTTAAGGAAATACCCCAAGTATTTAAAACCGACGTCAAGTGAGTTAAACTTGAAAGGAAAAAGAGCTTTAATCTCTTCCAAAACACCATCATCAATATAGTTAAACAAAAAACAAGACTTGTCAACGATGATGGCCATTCCAGAAGCTAAACAGAAAAATTCAAAAAATTTATTGTAAACCAACCACTCATTCAAAGACACTGCCCCAAAAATAAAGACATCGTCAACGAACAACAAATGCATGATAGCCAGAGCCCCAGATATGTTAATACCTTTAAGATTACGCTCCAATTTTGCTTCATTAATAAGTCGGATCATGCCTTCAATGGCTAAGATAAACAGTAATGGGGATAACATACATCCTTGTCTGATCCCCATGCTACTCGAGAAAACCTCTGAAGGAGCCCCATTAATCAACACATAGAAATTAGAAGAAGATAAACAAGCCATAATCCATTGCACCACATTGATCGACAAACCAATCTGAATGAGAATAAATCTGAGATAAGTCCAACAATCGATCATGCGCCTTTAACAGATCCACTTTCAGAATGAAATATTGTAAATCCTTAAATTTGACCGAGTGCAAGCACTCTTGAGCCACCCCCACAACATCGATAATTTGTCAATTGAAAAGAAAACCAAACTGTTCCGTATAAATATGCTTAGCCAAGAAGGGCTTCAGGCACATAGCAATAATTTTAGAGATCAACTTATAAAGAGTATTGCAGAGCGAAATGGGTCGGAAGTCATGAAAAATCTCCGAACAATCCCTCTTAGGAATTAAAGCAAGAAAGGTAGAATTAAGACTTTTGGGAATGGTAGTGTTTCTTCTAGATTCCTCCACAACCAAGAGAATCTCATGCCCTATCAAGTCGAAGAAGTGCAAGAAAATCTCCACCGTCCATCCGTCAGGACCGGGGATTTTTTCTTTGACAAAGGATGTTAGGACCTCCTTCAGTTCCTCTAAGGACACTGCTTCCCCAATCCTAATGCCCTCATCTTCTGTGAGAAATCTCGAAAATAATCTCACAATTTTCAATTATACTTCTAATTTGTTTACCTGGTGCTGATGATAATTAACCCGAAAATGATGCTTTGTTGCAAGATCAATGGAGGCCTGATCCGGACAGAGAGTACCATCTACTTTCTTAATCTCCTAGATCGAATTCACATTCCTCCTTTGCTTAGCTAAATTCTAGAAGAACCTAGTATTACGGTCACATTTTGAAATCCATAAAGCATGACTCTTTAGTCTCTTGGAGTTTTCATTTTGACCGATTAAGGCTTCTTTCCTCTTGAAGAGATCAATCATATATGCCTTCCGGTTCGAGGAGAAATAATCCCCTTCCACCGACTCCTCCATCATTTTGAGTTTATCCTCAATAGAGCCCAATTACTCAAACATATATTTCCTCTTAAGACAATCCCAAGCAATCACCTCCAATCTAAGAGTGTATAGCTTTCCTAACGGTGACTGTAAATGAGAGTGTTGATCAATATGTGCCAAACTTGCCCATTTATTTCTGACCAACTTGTAGAAAGCTTCATGTTCTAGCCAAGTACTATTGAACTTGAAAGGATAAGCCAAATTTGAATCCTGAACCTCCAATTGAAGAAAAACCACCTTATGATCTGAGATACCAGTGGGCACACTCCATGATCTAAACCTGCTCCCCATGCCAACCAGAGAATCATGAACAAGAAACCTATACAGTCTGTTAGCCACACCGAACTTGCCAGTCCGGTCGTTGTTCCACGTTGGAACCAAATGAGACAGTTGAATGTCAATCAGGCCCAAAGAATCAAATTGATCTTTGAAATAATGTGCTAAAGGATCCTCAAGACAACCCGATCCCCAAATTTCATCAGAAGATAAGGTAAGGTTTAAATCTCCACCAACAACAAGTTTCTGGTCTTGAAAGGTGCCACTATAAAAAACAACGTCCCAAAAAACCTGTCGATTGTGGTATGGACCATAAATATTCAAAATGTTGTAAGCCCGATCCATCCCCCGAAAACGACCTTCTAACATTAAGCCTGCACAGGTTTTCAAAGCCGCAAAATCAGCCAGGGTGGGATTCCACGCAGCAAGAAGACCACCTGACATGCCAACAGAGTCAAGCACACAACATTTCCAATTCAGCCATATCTTCAAAAAGAAATCACGGGATTCAGAACCCAAATGCATGGTTTCTTGTAATAAAACAACACAAGGCTTGACAGAGTCGAGAATCCTTCTAAGGGATGCCTTTTTGGGATGGCTTCCAATCCCTCTAATATTAAACGAAGCAATGATCATTGGGGAACAAAGGAGGGGCCTTCACTCGCTCTAAGTGACCCATAATACTGGAAGGAATTCAAATCCAAGGTAATGGCGGATACACTAGTAAGTTTGGGATTGAACCACTTCCCCTCTTCAACACCATCGTGACTTGCCTCTTTAATATTTTTCTTGTTTTTTTTTTACGAGTGGTAACATTTTCCCACCCGATAGAGCCAAAAGAAACCCCTAACCCAGGATCATCCACAGATTCAGTGCCTCCAAAAATAGTTAAAGGGATCATGTCCAGTTTCGGGGTACTCTGTAACAAGGGGTTCAGCTCATCTATGACAGGCTTAGCCGAGCAAGAAGAGTCGCCTGGTGATCCAAGGTGAGGAGAAAGAACAACAGGGGCGTCTGAGACCCAAGAGGGCTTACTAAAGGGGGCATTTTTTACAGGGGAAGAAGAAAGGCTAATACCCAACCCATCCCTCCGAACAAGGTCTCCCTAGGACTAAGAAACAAAAGAACCATTAACCCTAGAAAGTGTCGGGGCTTCCCCAGGTAAGGTGGGAAATAAAGACTAGGGAACCATGGAGGGACTAGGTCCCCTTCCACTAGATTAAGAAGCATTTCCATCAGCCAAAGAATTCAAGATATCCTCTAAAGGAATGGACTTCAACAACAACGGGAGAAAAGTTTTGAGGTTAGATCCCACTTCCTATTGAATTGAATGACGGACCAAAATCCTTTATCATCTATCTGATAAAACCATATTCAAAACATTAGTAAATCTCAACAAAGAGAGCCGACAATTGTATTATAGAACATAAATGAAAAACACTTTAATTACTGTAAAATCTTGTGAATATGAAAAGAGGAGCCATTTGATGCTATCCCCCTAGGCATTAGTCTTCTTCGTTTTCCTATCGTCCTTTTTATGGCTAGGCCCCCTCTTTGAAAAGGAAATTGAATGGCTAGGCTATGGCTATGGCCCCCTCTTTGAAATCCCAATGACCAATAACAACATATTTCCCATTAAGAAAGCAACCATGATGCCAAAAGTATATACTAACTATATAGACTTGTCACATCATAGCAATGCATTCATTGATATGTGAATTCAACACATTAACAATATTTAACCCTTGTCTCCTTTATTCTCCGACTATGAATACAGTGGAAACCTACATGTATCTTACCTCCCCACATTGTAGATTTCATTTCAAATTTGTATTTGAATATTTATTTCTTTTATGAAATCTTTAAAGTATGAAAAGGATCCTTTACTTCGAATATCTTTGTATAACAATGATAGTTCTATTGCCTACTTTTTTTTTCCAATAAGAAAAAACATTGGTTGCTTGATATTCAAGAGGTTTGAATCAAAGACAACACTACAAAAACTCCATTACAAATACTCCATTGAGAGTAAAACTTATCTATTTACTGACATAAAATTTAATCATCCCCCATGATGTTTGTTTCCATACTTGTATACATAATCCATCTCCATTGACTGAACTAAACAAAAATATGTTTCTACCCTTTCATTCAGATTTACAATAAGATACCCATAATTGTCTTAGAATATAACTAAAATATGAACATGACATATATAGTCCTATAGTTGATAGATCTAAAAGAAAACAAAAAACTACCGTATACAAAAAAATAAGATAGATCGAGACAAAAAGTTAAGCCCCACCATAAGCTAGGAAGGAGCCGCCAGATGCAATCTAAGAACTTTCTCTAAATTCTTCAAAAAATAACACACCCTCTAATTTATCCACTTCCCTCTTTGACATACAGTTAGCTATGTGATTTAGTTATATGTAAATGTGCTTGAAGTGTAACTTTTGAAAGGAGATTTGTACATAAGGAATTACCCAGGCCAAAATGTATCTTAAATAAGAAAAAACATAAATATTCGAGGAATATTTCGTATTGTGGGCATAACTTTTCACTAATAACTCGGAATTGGGAGGACTTTGGACCGTTGGAAAGCTCTTGAAATTCTATATAACTCGGAATTATAGAAAAGCATCTTTCGAAAGATACGTTTTTTACTAAAATGCTTGCATCTCACAAATGGTAAGGAATCAGAGAAAATGCAGAACACCAATGTTGTATATAATTTCAAGAGATTTCCAACGGTCCAAATTCCACCCAATGCCAAGTTACGAGCAAAAAGTTATTCTCAAAATATGAAAGATTCCTGGAATATTTAAAAGCATCTTTTGAAAGATGTTTGTTTTACTAAAATGCCCACATCTCACAAACGGCAAGGAATCAGAGAAAACTCAAAACATCAAATTTGTATAAAATGTCAAGAGATTTCCAACGGTCCAAAGTACACTCAATTCCGAGTTACGAGCAAAAATTCATGCCCAAAATACAAAATATTCCTGGAATATTTCTTAAATAGGATAGATTTTAGTGTTGGGTAGAATGTTTTGAGATCTGAGATTCTACCTTTCCACTCCTCCATATAAATCACTTGTAGACAAGATCGTCTAGCAACCCATTCAATAATCGTTGTGAGTCACCGAATATTTGCAAGGATATGATGCCCTTCCATCTAGCAAAGAGTAAGAATCTGCATAGGGCCAATAACTCTTCTCTAGAGTTTGTTCCTCTGCCGCAAGCCATACAACACTAAAAGAAATGTTCCTTGCCCAATTTAAGAACCATCCTTGAACCACACGTACCTTCTTTTTATGCTCCACCGAAAAAGCCAACTGGACAATCTTGTAATATGATTGGCAGATTAATATGATGCTTCCTGGAGACTATAGTAAACTTTGGATGTTCCTTGAAATCTCCAATGATCTTAGAGGTGATGTAGAAAATATTTCTCCTTTTGTTCTCAAATATGATCAAGTTCCTATTACACCAAATGATACAAATGATAAAAAGAGGCAAATTTTGAAGTGAACCCGCAGATTGAGCATAAGATTTTATATTATGTTCGAAAGAGGAAAGGATTGTATATTTGTAGTCATTGACAGATTAATGAAATATGCTCATTTCATTAGTATTTCATCCAAAGCAAAAGCAAGCCAAGTCGCAGATAGTTATGTAAAGAATATATTTAAGCTCCATGGGTTTCCCAAGGTTATTGTTAGTGACAGGGACCCCAAATTTACCAGCAACTTCTGGAAAGAATTGTTCCACCTAGTTGGCACTTCATTAACTATGAGTACCTCGTACCACCCCCAGACAGATGGACAAACAGAAGTAGTAAACAAATGCCTTGAAGGATACCTGAGGAATTTTGTGAACGACCGACAAACTCAATGGGTACAATCGCTACACCTTGCAGAATGGTGGTACAATAGTACATATCATACATCAACAAAAATGTCACCTTTTGAAGACTTATATGGGTATCCACCTCCTACAGCAAAAGAATATGTCATCAACAATTCCAAAGTTACAGCAGCAAGAGATTACCTAGCGACGTCAGATGAGGTCATCCACATTTTGAAGAACCATCTCAAACACGCAAGAAACCACATGAAACAACAAGCAGACTCAAAAAGAACCGATCGAGAATTTGAAGTGGGGGATTGGGTGTTTGTTTGCCTTCAACCGTACAAACAAACTTCACTAAAAAATTCCAAAAATCATAAACTTGCACCCAAGTTCTATGGCACATATTAGGTTCGAAAGCGAGTGGGACAAGTGGCCTATGCTCTAGACATCCGAAATAAAGGAAAAATACATTATGTCTTTCATGTATCATGCCTAAAGAAGAAATTGGGTTTAACCACTCACATACAAACTGAATTGCCTATGTTAGATGATGAAGGAAAGTTAGTGTTGGAACCAGAATACATTTTGGAAATTAAAACCAGAACACTTCACTCCAGGTCAGTCAATGAATACCTTATAAAGTGGAGAAACTTACCATAGGAAGAAGCTACATGGGAGAATGAAGATTTTCGTTCGCGCCACCCATCCTTACCAATACTTCGTGGACGAAGTATTCCAGAGAGGGATGACTTGTAATAAAACTAAATAGTTTAGTTTGTGTTATTTATTAATTAAACGGCTTCATAGGTCACCTCATTTAATGGTGACCCTTGATTTGTATAAAGCCGCACTGTACTCCTTGTAAAAATCATCAATTCAATAAATAAAATATATATTTTGGAATATACATTCCATAATCGGCCAAGTAAGACTTATCTACAAACCTCTCATAACTTCAACCCGAATTTCATGATTAAAGGAACATGCACCAAATAAATGATCAACTGAATCATCCCCCAATAGCAAAAAACACAATGAAAAGCCCTTAAAAATCCATGTTTTTGTAAATTAACAGCTACCATAATTTTCTCCTCTAAAACTAACCAACAAAAGAGTTGCAATTTCAGTGGATCCTTCCATTTCCATATCTCCTTGTCCCACCATTTCTCACACAAACCATCCAATCCAAAAGAAAAAGTATCATAAACTAAGGATGTTGCTACCTTCCTAGTCATGGTATTCCATGTCCAAAACAGTTGATCCTCACAATATTTAAGTCTAATACCACAATGAACGAGGCCCATGGTGTAATTCTCCATTCCAACGCATAATTTCCACCCAAACTGAGCTCCACTAACTTGAACCAATCATTTGTATCCAAAGAACCAGCCGTTGGGTTGTGAACATGAGCCAAAACATACAACCCACAAAATTTGAGGTGTCATATAATAAATAGTGAGAGGTTGTACCAATATGAACCACCTATGATCAGATCCATCCCAATTCTAGTATAGAAACCATTTCCCACCCACCAAGCAAGTCAATCCTTAATAACAGGAACAACTAAGAGTAATCCACACCAAATGATCGAAGCAGAAGCATATTGATATTTCAATTTTTTCAACCATTCCATAACTAAAATCATTTTCAAATATTTTCCCATAATCACCTTCAACCATAATCCATTGTCAAACATCCCCCTCCACATGCTCTTACAGGAAAGTGCTCTAGCAAACTAGGGTAGGTTTTTTAATCCTTAACCCCCCAACCCCTTTGGTAGGGATGTGCTTGTCCACTTAGCTAAATTAATACCATCGTTTTTCCTACCTCCCTTCCATAAGAAACAAAAGGTCGATTGTCGTATATTTTTTAGAATGCCCACCTAGGAACTATGGCTATAGAAAGCTAATAAGCCGACATATTTTGTAGAACGAATTGAATCAAAATGTAGCTCCCTTCCAGAGAAAGGCACTTGTTTGACCAATGATTGATCCCTTTCTCAATTTTCCTAAGCAACCAAATCCAATCCACTGAAGAATAGTTATTTGGTTTTGAATTGTAGCCTAGATACTTGAATACCAGTTCAAGCGAATCGAAGTGAAAGGGAGTAATAGAAGCCACATTGTTGATGGTATCGCTCTCTACCTCATGGTGAAAGAAGGATGATTTATGCAATATTACCTCCATACCACTAGCCTCACAGAAAACACAAATAATATCACTGAAAACCTACCACTTTTCCATAGACCCCAAACCACAAAGGAGGACATCATCAACAAAGAGCAAGTGAGAGATGTCACAGTTTTGTTCCATTTTTATGCCCTCAATTTTCCTATCAACCTTATCATGAATAATCAACCTAATCAAACCTTCAATAACTAGGAGGGAAAGTAATGGGGAGAGCAGTAAACCCTGTCTCACCCCCCTAGAACACTTAAAAAATTCAGAAGGAGATTCATTAATTAGTGAAGAAAAATTTGTTGACTTAACATATCCCATTACCCAATTAGTTATCTCCAAAGAAAAACCCACTTGTAGAAGGATCATCCTTGAAAAGGACTAGTTGACCCTATCATAGGATTTTATAAGGTCCATTTTCAGAACTAGGGTGGACATCTTTTTCACCTTAATAGTATGTATAGTTTCCTAGGATACCCCTATAGCATAAAAATCAAACTATTCTGCAAGAATCCAAATTGCTCACTTGAAATCGCCTACGCCAAATAGGGCTTGATTATGCATGCAGCCGCTTTAGCAATCAACTTGTACACCAAGTTGCATAAGGAAATAGAATTAAAATCAGTGAACGAATCAGTCTTATTAGTCTTCGGAATCAGGGCAATGTAAGTAGCATTCATTTCCATAGAAACCTGTCCCAATGCCCTAGACTCTTCAACAACCTGAAGTAGCTCCTCTCCCACAATGCCGAAGAAATAAAGAAATAATTCAACAAACCAACCATTCAGGCCAGGGATTTTATCCCTAGCAAATTATTTAAGTTTAGATTCGATTTCCTCCAAAGTGATCAGAGCCCCTATAACCCCATAGTCTTCATCACTGAAAAATCTAGGAAAAGTTCGAATAACCTTCCCCTGTGCACCCAAAGTGTTTATGCTAAGATCCCTGAGATAAGAACTGAAATGATTCACAGCTTCTGACTTTAATTATGAGTCACCTGTAATATAATATCCTGCACTGTTAAACAACCCCCAAATATATTTCTAAACACGTTGACTACCCACAAAGTGATGAAAAAATTTAGTGTTTTTATCACCAAGCGATATCCAAACAAACCTACTTTTCAATCTCCACCTCTCTTCCTCCAAACAAAGAAGGGTGGTCTTTATGCATTCCAAATCAACAATAAAATCTCTATCTTGCGCCAAAAATACCCTTGAGCGATTCCTATCACAACAAGATTGAATCTGGAACTCAATATCGTCCAACTCTGCTTGCATGGTCGCTTTCTATTTTTGCTCCCAATTAATAAAAACCCACCACATTTCTTTTAATTTGAAGGTAATTCTATTCGTGGTTGAGGAACCCATCACTTGAGAAAGGGAGCTCCACTTACCCTGAATCAACTTCTTAAAACATGGCACTTCAATCCAAGAATGATTGTATTTAAATGGATATCTAACCAAAGGAGCCAAGCCCTCAATTTGTAAGCAAATAGGAGCATGGTTAGAAATGTTTACACATGCAAGATAGAATCTATAATGCCCCAAATAAGGAATAAGATTCTCCTCCAACAAAAAATGATCAATTCCCTTAGAAATACCATCCATACCCAATCTCCCATTCCTCCAAGTCAAATCCAACATAGTGGGTTTGATGTGAAAAAGGCTAGAATCCTCAAAAATATTTTGAAAACAACCTACCAAGGGATCCATATGAGGACTAGAGCCCCAAATTTCCCTATCCCCCAGGAGTAGGTTGAGATCACCTCCTAGGATCAAATAAGAAAATCCCAAAATACAACTATACATGAATTCCTTCCGAAAAACCTACCTCTCATATTAGGGACCGTAAACATTTAACACTTTGAAACCAAAGCCAAAAATACCACAAAACCCCTCCAAGAGAATACCCTCATAGGTTAGAAAGGTCCTTATCCTTAAAAATTTGGGTTCCAAGCAAACAATAGCCCTCCCGAAAGGCCCTGGGAATCTGTTGAGGTACATTTCCACCCAGGTAGTAACTTAGGAAAAATATCTCTCGCCTTTTCCCCGGGAACATGGTTTCCTATATCATAATGATATCAGGTTTTTCAAGATCAAGAAGCCTCTTAAGGGCAAGAAATTTTTCCTTGTCCCCCACCCCCTAATATTGAAATAAATTTTTTTCATTAAGAAACCCCAAACGATGGAACTTCTTCTCTAAGGGCCCTAGAATCATATACATGTACCTTAGAAGAAGCTCCCAAAGTCTCCAATCCACCACCTATGACAGAAGATAAAGAACCAAAAAGATTTGAATAAACACCAAATAAACCCCCCTAATAGTGCCTTTGATGGATTTAATGGTATTCCTTCTGATAGGGACATTTGATTTGTGATGAAGAGAAATATTACCCAGATCCCTACCCCCCGTCGAGTCGAAAGAATAAATCAACAATTGGATTTTGCAAAAAAAATCTTTGAAGCTAGGACTAGTCGAAAGAAGCACCTCAGGGTCAAGGACCCTGTCATAAAGAATCCCCTCATCTAAAGGAGCACCCAAAACATATACCGTCGGAAGAATGGTGAAGCCCATTGAACCCCTACAAGGATCCCCCAACATAGATGGGACATTTTCGACTCCCGAGACTCCCCCCACACATCCCAACTTCTTAGATGAAAAATTCCCATCGACTGAAATCTCCGAGAAACTATCCCCTGAGCCCAAAACCATCGAATCACCAACCACCTCCGCCACCAAAGAACCACCCCAACAATAGAATCCACCCCGACCACCTAAAATTCCGAAGGATGTGCATTTTCATCCATACCCCTTGCCTCTGCTGCTGCTAAGAAGGAAAACTCTTCAACTTTTAAATAACTATAAAAGGATGGGAAAAGGGAATTTAGCATACCGACGAAATATTTTGTCACTAGAGGATATGGAGCCATCTGAGTGCTTGAAAACAAGTGGGTTTTTTCCTCCTCTGGATATGCATCAGAAAGCAGATTGTTCGTTGTTATCAAAGGCGGGGGAGATTGACAATGCTGACGAGACCCTCTCCGAACGAAGTTCCTCCTCCCTGGGTATTCCTTCCACAAGTGGCCAGTTTCATGACACTGGTGGCATCTAAAAGGAAAATGGAAGTGGTCAATCTCCTGTGGGATAACCCTATCCCCCCAATGGACAAAAAACTCACCCAGTAACCTCTTCAAAAAGTCAACCTCCACCAAAACCCAAGCAACCCTCTTATCCACCTGACGCAGTGAAGAGCCATCAAAAAAAAAAATCCCACAGCGTTCGCCAAATCCACTAACACCTTCTTGGACCAAAGCACTAAAGGGAGTCCCAGGAAAAGGACCCGTACTTGTCTTCCCTTAAACCTCTCTTTGTAATAGTTAAATTTCATATTCAAGTGCTTCAATAACAGAACCCTTTATCCCTTACCCAAGAGAACCCCAAAATCTTCAATGGGTGTTCTTCTTCAACAAACTGAAAGCAAAACCAATTATTCTTGAGAATAACCTAAAATCGACAATAACCTAAAAGTGTCAGACAATAACCTAAAATCGATTCCCTTGCCTGATCAATCTAACTAAGCATTTTGAGTATGTTCATAGACATATACATAAGACGACCAACAAGATCCCTCTTTGCCAAAATCTCCACCCTATCAAAGTTTACCTCTTTCCCCAGATTCATCAGCATTATCTCAGAGATAGAAATAAGCTCCTTTGATTGCCTTTATGCTTTTTCCTTATACCAAAAAATTGTATGGGTTGGAAACCCACCGGAAAGAGACTTCTAGGGAAGGCCACTCTCAACAGGAACACAACCATAGTTACATGGTTCTGAGAAGAAAGAAAGATGCACATTGTGCAAACTAGTACCATTTCTCAAATACTTTGAACTATCCTCATGCTAGGAGTCAATCCCCATGTCCTCCCACCCACCATGATCAAGAACGTGTGTGGCTCATGCTGAGCATGAGCGTCATTATCCAATTTTTGGTATTCCTCATTCGGTTTTATGATACTAGCTCTTTTCGACACCGGGTCATCATCTTCCCAAAATATGCTCGCCAGAGAATGCATACCAAAAAAGAGTCAACAAAACGCCAGACCCAGAAAACATGACAAATAATCTTATGCACCAGAGACGATCCACCCTAACTTCCCAATCCTATTACCTACTTTGAATTTTCATGGATATTATTATCAGTTCAAATTTAAAATTAAATATATGAATCCACGATTGTTATGAACCTATGAAATGGGAATTAAAGTTTAGTAGCTATAGTTTAGTCCATGTAAGGAACAAATATTGTTCCAACTATCAATTTGTAACTATGTACAAGTAATATATAAAATACAACTTGGCCTTTGAGTGTCCACATAGTGAGAGGAGTGCTTTCAATTGGCATGTTTAAGTATTCATTAATTTTAGTTTGATAGAATTTAGTGAGAGGAGTGCTTTCAATTGGCATGTTTAAGTATTCAGTAATTTTAGTTTAATAGAATTGGCCCATGGTCCAGTATTCATTAGTTATAGTTTTATAGATAAAATAAATAAAAAAATTAAGAACAATTTTTAGATAAAAAAAACTAAACCAACACATTGATCAATTTTTCAAATTGAGTTTTCTTAAAAACACAAAAGAGAATGGATCAAGGGCTTTTTCTTTTTCCAGCAACAATCTCGATGCTCAAAGCTTAGAGATCACCTAGATCACAACTTAAGGGTATTTTTCTTAGATCATGGAGCAATTGATTGCTCACTCGAAGCAAAAGCAATAGTATACACTTTTCAAGATTGTGGATGAAATAAGTCAATGTTATTCTTGAATAATAGATTTGTTGCTCTTTATTAAAAAAATTGTGTTTTAGTTAATAGAAGCCAAACACTAAAGGCAGGATTTCTCTCCAAAATAAAGGCATGATTTCTCTCCAAATAATGTAAATACATATATTTTAAGCCAAACATTCTATCAAACAAATTTTAGATTTAACTAGTTATATATCCACCTTCCAAAAATATATATGCATTTTAAGAAAATATTATTTGTACATGCATTTTAAAAAATCATTATTTTCCAATGGAGGTGCGTAACTATGAACCTTCTTAAATCAATTTTTAAATTAAATCATTCTCTTTTCAGCGTGCTTGTAGGTCTGTTGTAATAAACATGTGTTAAAGTCGTACATTGATATGTACAACAAACTCCGTTGAATATCAAGGGAGTTTAAAAGCTCAGTCATATGTGCAGCAAAAAGGAAAGTGAGAAACAAACAAATGCATAAATACAGGCATATATTATTTTGTAAGGTCGATTAGGTAACAACGTGTGACATTGAAGGTTATCCCACCAATTACGAAAACGATCTCTGTTTTGTGAGTCTCGTCAAAATCTTTCTCATTATGTCATTTCGATTGTTATGGGCTGGGCTGACGACCAGGACTCTTTCTGGAATTCGATAATACCAAACCTAAAACTCTACCTCCACCCTTACGCAACCTAATACCAAACCTAAAATCCCACCTCCACCCTTACCCAACCTAACACCAATGCATTAAGGCGCCGCCTGTTTAAGCCTGCTTCATATATATATAGAGATAGAAAGAAAGATTAGGCAGCCGGAAGACTGAGAGAGAGATAAACATAATTCATGACTTTTAGTAATATAGCAGTGAGAGAGGCACATACAAATCTGATCATGGGACGTGCACCTTGTTGTGGCGATCATGAAGGGCTGCAGAGAGGACCTTGGACGGACGAAGAGGATCAGAAGCTCACCCATTATGTTCAAAGCCATGGCCCTGGCAACTGGCGCACCCTTCCCAAACTTGCAGGTATTATTTTCTTTGGTTCTATATTACTATGTATATTCAAACTAATTAATCTACTTTTAGATTATAAACAAAGATTAGCTAATTTAAAATCACCATTTCAAAAAATTCGAAAAAACCTTCAATGCAGAACCTGACCAAAAATGTTTTTTTTTTTTCCTGCAGGGTTATCCAGATGTGGCAAAAGCTGTAGGCTGAGATGGGCCAACTATTTGAGACCTGACATCAAGCGTGGAACCTTCATTAGAGAGATTTTGAGGTCAAAAAAGGGCCTCCTAAGAGATGTACTACAAAAATATGAGATATATTAAAATATTATGAATTGGGGGTTTTATGGGGTAGGTATATATGACAAGTCACCTCCAACACTATTTTCTATGCACAATATAAATAACCATGGTTGAGTTACTTTTCAAAATTCACTAGAAATAAAATTAATAAAATAAGTCTACATTGATGTGACTAAGATTTATTGTAAATTCCCAAAAATGTATTGTCCTTTAACATTTATTTGTCTTGAACTTGCAAATGAAATTAAATAATAAAAAACATTTTTAAGAGCTTTTTTTAAAAATTTTATGTTGACTTTTTATATTTAGTACTTTTCTCATGAATTTAATAATGTAATTTAATTGAGAATTTATTTACATGTAAAATGTCAATAATATTATTATAATCCACATTGCATTATTATTATTATTATTATTATTTATTAAATCTATTATTATTCTTTATTAGTTTGACATTATGTTATTAAATAGAATAGAGTGAATATATAATTTAAAATTAAAAACATAAAAATGATAATATATTATTTTATAAAAAAATGTGAAAGGACTTTCTTTATGAATTAAGAGTACTTCACTTGAAAATGACAATAATATTATTTTATGTGAAAGTGTGAAAAGACATTCATTATGAGTACTTTACTTGAAAATGACAATAATATTATTTTATGAAAAGACTATCATTATGAGTACTTTACTTTATGACTTAAAAGTACTTACACCACTACCTTGGTTAACTATGTGTTTTCATCCACCATAGAAAATTTGACAAATAAGTTTTCTTAACCCATGCAATGCCACCTCACCAAGGGGATGATGTCATCTACTAGAATGTGATTGGTTGTATTTTATAGTACATTTTCTTTGTTTTGAGACCCTTTTTTGACCTCAAAATTTCTCTAATGCTCCATGCAGGAGGATCTCACCATCATTCGTCTCCATGCTGTCCTTGGAAATAAGTAATAACTTAAAGCTTGCTTCCTGTCATAGGAATTAAGGAATATTATAATTAATTTTTTCTGAGTGTAGTGTTTTATATAAGCTTGCTTCCTTTCATAGGAATTAGAATGGTTGTGTTTCAAAGTTTGTATATGCTTTCTTCTCCCACAAATATTCAAGTTATGTGCTTTTGTTTCAATTCTAGATGGTCGGCTATAGCCTCCCATCTTCCTGGGAGAACAGATAACGAGATAAAGAATCGCTGGAACACTAAACTGAGAAGACGAATGCTTTTACTGGGAATTGATCCAGTGACTCACATGTCACTGCCTACACAAGATTTCATGGCGTCGTCTTTGAATAATGCATTGGCTGAAGCTCAATCAGGACGACTGGCCAGAGATTATGGGAATATTTCTCATGTCTTTGCTAGCAGTGTTGAGCATCAGTACTGGCCGTGGCAGCTATCCCAAATTCTGAAGCTGTTGGGCACACATCATAACCCGGTGTGGGCACATCCATTAATGGGGTCAGTGTCTTCCATTTCAACTGATAATGTCCTCCAACCCGATGAATTAAGATGGCTGCATTCAATCTTCCAGTACCAAGTCATTAATCAGGGAATCGTTTCAGGGCAGAAGAAAGATGATTCTAACGAGCATAATGCGTTTTCAAAAGAGCTTTTACAATATTCCGGCCAGCTGGAAAAGATATCAGAAGGAAAGAAGTTACCCATCGGTACCAATGAAGGGAATGATCATAGGATAGAGGGCCAGCCCACACCATTTGACAGAGAAATCACTGATTGGAATTCAGTGCCCATTCTAATGCCATCCAGCAACCCTAATAAGATCAATGATCATGGGTTCTACTACAGCGATGGCAAACCTTCATCGACCGCACCTACGATCAATTCCTGCGAGGGAGGATCAGAAAATGTAGAAAACAGCAATCACTATCACCAGGAAGACATGTTCGGATCGGCGATAAGGACTTCAGAAACCATGTCGCTGCCATCAGCAAGGACAGATCTACAAGAGGACGAAAGTAGTTACTGGGCAGACTTGTTAAATTCGATAGATAACGCAATCCTGATTTAATTATTTGAGTTACCACAACCTAGTCCGTAACTACAAGTGTTGTGGAAATCTTTCTGCATGGTGATTATTTGTTTCAGAGCATTGGACAGCACGCTTGTTGCATGCCTCATCGTTTCATGTTGATTTAGGCACAAACGAATTGTTTGTGCATTCATTCATTTATTTATTTTCAAAAAGCAACTGGGGATGAAGGTTCTGGAATAGGAAACCCCACGATCATACAGTTGCGCTATTCCGAGCGGGATAGATATTTTAATTAAATGTTAATTCATTCTTTCCATGTATTTTACATTATTGTTTAGGTGTTGTATTTTCCATTGATATAAAATTTTAATTTAAACTATTGGGGAAGGTTGAAGGAGTGACCGAAGCGACTCTCACGATGAACACGAAGGATCCCACGGTTCTAACGCGATTTATAAATAAACTTAAACAGGATCAGAAATGATCTCCAAGATAGGTAGGTCAGATATACATTCAATTGATTAATTACTAAACTCATCACATCACTAATTTTATTTTTGTTTCTACTTACTTGTTTTGTTTTGATTTGTTTTGTGTTCTTGGAACTCGCTCCCTATAGGAGAAGAAAGAATGCCTGAGATGCATCGCGGCGTCTCTGTCTCCCTCCCCTCGGAGTTTCAGTTTCGATTTACGACGATGATAAGTTTGGTGCAGTACAATTACACTCTCATTCTCCCGCCATCTTCACCGTCTGAAAGAGATCTCTCCTCTTCAATGGCAATGGCTTCGGCTTCACAGTCTAATTTGATAATTGATTCATCTTAGTCTTCACATTTAATTTTTATATCGAAAGGAAAACTATAGATTGGACATATATATGTCATCAACATGGAAGCTACTTCCATGATAAGTAAAGAGTTGCACAACTCGATAACTTGTAAAGGATTTCAACTAGTTATTTAGACATATTTTTCTAGGAATTTGAGAGCTCTTCCAGTAACTTCTTTTTTTAAATCAAATAGCCCAAATAAGATAAGATAATTTTAATCGCTAGGAATATATGAACACTTATAGTCCTAATAAATCTGCTCCATTTATTGTTAAAGTCAAAAACTTATTCTCTCTGCACTTTTATGTGAATATTAAACCTTAGTGATATATGCATTCAAAATTTGTTGTTCTACACATTTAATTGTGTGTAATTCAAAGAGATATCACTATTTTCCATGACCTAATTGTTTCATGGAACTTGATTATTTTGCTTTCTTTTAAACATTAGAGAATGAACTATTTAGAGAATGAAGTGAAAGCAGCAATATAAAATGAAAATACACATACAAATATTTTGTAAAAAGAACAATAATAATACATCTCAAATTTTACTAATGAATGGAATGTAAATACATCGTAAGATGCAAATCAATATGAACTAGCTCACATGTTGGTAGTTTATCTTTGAAGAGAGATGGGCCCTTGCACAAAGTTGATGGACCCTTGTATTCAAAACGCACTAGCGTTTCTTAGAACTAGGCATGGGCGGGCTTCGATCCTTCTATATTACTTAACATGTAGGATAGGATTCCATAAAAATAAACAGCGGACAGCAGCCACTATTTACCCACTCAAAACCGGAACGCTCGAGGGATTGCGACTTGGAAAAACGAGAAGAAGTGAAGGGAGGCCAAATTCGAAGCTCAGCTAGGGAGATTTCGTCTTGCAAGGTTGATTGGCAAGGTAAGCATCCAAATCCTTGCCTCATTTCATCACTAAAAATATAAATTTTTATGTTGCCCTAAATTAAAAATCATTGTAAATGAAATTCCAAAACTACAAATTTTAAAACGCAATCCCCTTAATTAATTTTACATCCACCCAAGCAATAAGTTAATTCCTCCCTACTATCAATCCCCTTAATGAATTTTACATTCACCCAAGCAATAAGGGATTGGAATCCCAACACCCACTTTTCTTCAATATTTTTTCCACATATATTGCAAATTGGAAAAAAAAACATCCACCATTTGGCTAGGAGGAGGAACTATGGACTATAACCTAATCTTGGTTTCTAGACTTGACTCAACCAAACCCTATATTTTTTTCCCACGCATTCTTTTACCCTAAAAATTTCCAACCAATGCTTGTGAAACCAACCCAATGGCATGATGGATTTTACATCATCCCCCAAACACCAAGGGACTAGGTTCCCCTCCCTTGCAAGAACACCGCTTACTTCGTTTCTATGATGAACTACCACATCTTTTTTGACCTCCTTCACCACCAAGACACTCAATCCATGGTTTTAGGTCTTCATACCTAGCAATTGATAAGAGATTTACTTCATGGAAAAAGCTTAGATCGACCCTCACATTCAAAATATTTCCCCTTCTTAATGACATAGAGGACTTCGCCACCAAATCTTCCTCATCATACACTAAATTATGAGCAAGGAAAGGGCCACGAACATGAAATGAATTAGATACAAAAGATAAATTTCTGAAGGAAGAGTATGACCAATAACATCTTCCCCAAGACCTCGGCTCTAGAAAGGTGTACATAAATTGCTTTTAAGGCCCCCATTGTCTCGATCCTTCATTAATAATTGAATTAGGAGCTCTCCGCCATCGATCATTAATCGATTTACATGTAGTTGATCCTCACCTTCCACTTTGGTTTACATGTAGTTGTTATTATAGTATTTTGAGATGATAGTTATGTTTGTAATGTATTCGTTCTTGCACAAAATTTGTACATTTTTCATTTTTGAGAGATATCATTATAGCACATGTATACGTTTCTAATGATTTGTTTTTTTTTTATTTTTTGATTGCAGTGACGACCATGGATGCACATTCAGACATCCAAAGAGAAATTGAGAGGCTCAGATAAATTCGAGCCTCAATATCTATTGTTGATGATGGGCATCGTATGCTTGCAGCCAATTTGGATGCAATGATAGAGACCTTTAGTAGGTCTAATGGTGCACTGCAAGATATTGCTACATTCAGAGAAAGAAAGAGGCAACAATATGCTGATGGAATTATCTACAAAGAACTTAAGAAGTTGAAAATAACAAAACAACATATGTTTTCCCTCTTTAGAGATCCACGGACGGGTGAAATCCCGAATGCAAACAAAAGGCATATTTCTATTGAGTGGTGCACATATCAACCATTCATAGAGAATTGGATGGACGGATGGTACATGGTGTTTGATCAACCACCACATAACAACACGGAAATGTCTCTATATTTTATGAGAAAGATGTACGCAGAATTTGTTTTGGGGAAGCATGTGAATTATTTTGATATCTTGGAGTACCAGGGCGTTGGGATGGGGATGCCTCAACAACGTCCCAATGCGAGGCACATAGATCCCAATCACCCAACAACTCCACCTCGCACGAATCTACCCAGGCCAAATGTGCCGCCTGCACATCAGTTTATCCTAGAGATGCAGGAGTCATTCCTACTGTTGACACAGGTGACTGTTTTCCGTAGAACATATCTTCAAGGTATGTACCAGTCAGGGCCATCAGAGCCACCATCTATGGGTGGAGTAGAGCCACCAACTCTCGGTGGGGTCGATCCACCACCTCCCGGTGGGGTAGAGCCACCACCTTCCAGTGGTCAAGGAGCATCTAGTACTGGCACTAGACCTGCACATCATGAGCACAGCCGAGAGCCCCACCCATGCACAGTATGTGACCATCCTTGCTTTGGTCCTGTCCAAATAGATGATACCTTTACTGGGTATTTTACACAGGTAAGTAAATGGTTAACAATTTAGTGTCATTTGTAAATTATTTTTCCTTACTATACACATATATAGATTGCTAATATTTTTAATGATTTTAAAACTTGTAGTTGCTACAAGAAGGGCACAAAGTTGAAGACCTTTCCACTGATGATGCAGAGCATAGTCCATAGGCTCATGCACCAACACTGTCCAATGTAGAAGATGTTGTCATACTTTCAGTGAAAACAACTCATACTGAGGTAACTATTTCAACATGACATTAGTTTAATACATGAGTAAATGGTTAACAATTTAGTGTCATTTGTAAATTATTTTTCCTTACTATACACATATATAGATTGCTAATTTATTTTTAATGATTTTAAAACTTGTAGTTGCTACAAGAAGGGCGTGAGGGGCAAGAGGCTCATGTAGCAAAACCTTCTAATGTACAAGATGTTGTTGTACCTTCAACGACAACAACTCACATTGAGGTAACTATTTCAACATGACATTATTTTAATACATGTTAGTTTGTTATCACATGTTACTTAATTAATGCTACACGATCTAATATTTACAATTTTCTAAATTGTTGGTTGTAGATCCCCGTCAGAGGGAAATGATTTCATCTAGTGATCTCCCCCCTGGTGGGAATACAACCGATAGCGTTCCCATAGAGACACAACGGGTGGCATAACATTTCTTAGAATTGGTTGAAGTATACAGCACATCGGTATGTATTTCATCATTGTCAATTTGTTAATACATGTTATTTCATTGACCAATGCATTTCTAACTACATCAATAATTGGTGATTGTAGCCACCAGCCTCTATACTTATGAGACAGTCAGCAGTTGGATCTCCTCATAGTCCAAATGTGCAAAAGGGACAAGTGTATAAGAGAGGCTCCACTCCTAGAAAGGGTGTGGATGTCCTGATAGCAGACACACGAGAGATCCATCTACCCCTCACCTAACAAGGGTCATTAATGCTGCAGTTAGTGTCGCATCTGTAATAGCCACAAGTCATACAGAGGTAACTATTTCAACAATCACAATGCATAGTATTTAACCATGTTACTATATTGTTTATTCATGCATGTATAACTATTTCCCCATTTGGTGATTGTATCCATTAGCGGTAGAAGTGCCTAGCCCCTCTGCTCAATCCATGGTTCTGACCAGGTCTCCTCTTGTGGTGAGATGTTCATTAATGACCAAGTTTTTTTATTCAATTTACCCAAACATGTTGATCAATGTTGAATTGTTGAATTAATTGAGATATGATCTTTTATTTGCAAATCACAAGTATAGAGAGGCCTTCCATGAGCACACCGCATACATCTATACCCCATGAGGATTTGGTGAGTGTTTGCCATAAGTTAATTTTTTAATTTTGTTAATGGTAGGGTATTAGTGCAGTTATTTGATAAAAATATTGATCTTTTTTTCGCAGACTCCTGAGATGTAGAGCGATCCCAGGGAGATGGTCGATAGAGGAAAGTCGAGGAAAAATAAATGAAAGATTGATTTTTGATGTTGCATAGTCCTGTATATATGTATTTTGACATACATGTACACATTGTTGTACTTAGGGATACATGTACATTGACAGGCCATTTGAGGGCCGATTACTTTGCCATATTTTGTATTACAAACATTCAGCTATCAATGCATGATACAATATATTCCATATTTTCTCTTCCACAAATTGATAAATTATGCTATTGAAATTTAGATAATTACATTTTAAGCAATATTTATTCTCTTACATTTATTGCATTGATCAAGTAACATCTCACCATTGTGTTATGAAAACATTATCTTAATGGAAAAAACTAATAATATCTTTCAACAGTTCAATGAACTTAGCACATGCATGCTAATTTGATATCTAATTTAATTTTTTGTTTTTTGTCAAATCTAAGGGTTCATACCCATTGATCAGGATTGTGGTTGCAAGGAAAAAACAAAAGTTAACCAAATAAGTCAAAATATGTTTGAATAACCTCTGTCATAATAGTAACATGCTATGCATATCATCAATGTAATCCTATGACATTTTCGCAAACTAAGAGGAAGTCTAATAGATGCTACACATTTCATCAATGATACTGTATTTCATCAAACGATACGTACATGAGCATCTATGAAGTTCGGTTGAAGTGTTCCTACTCTAGCATACTAAAAACAATGGCAAAGTATCAAGTACAATGGCAAGGAATGCATAACTAAAATGTAATAAAATTCATTGTGCCTTCATGTACATATGGTCAAATATATGTAACAAATATACCCTAGTTTGTAAGACCCTAGTTTGTTCCAATATGCTAACCAATAGTTGGTCATGAATTCACTCTCACAAAATCGTTGAAGATATAAACCCTATCCTTACTAAACCCTAGTATGTAAGACCCTCGTTTGTGCTTTACCTCTTTCATATGTCCATTTTCCACTTGTCATAATGCAAAAGTAATCATACAGAATTCATGGAAAATGAAATACCTAACTAGTTTAATGATATTCCTTGATAATGTTGTTTTGATGAAGGAAAATATGATGTTCATGGTCCTATGTTTGTAAAAAAGATGGATTATCCTCATATGAAAATGTATTTAAAATTGAATGTACTTGATTGATACAAACGATGATGTAATGGTTGTTCATTGTGATTTGGAAAGTACTCCCCCATAACTTGATGGAAAAGGTTCATGGTGACATTGATCTAACAAAGCTAGCAAGGATCAGAGGGATATCATCAATGAAATATTGCCTCCATTTTTTATTTGGAACTTTGAATTCTTAAAAATGACATTAATTACTCAAAATCCAAATATAGTGGAACACTAAGGAATTGTTAAAAGACGTGGCACACTAAGGACATAGCAATCTACGAAGGGTGAAGTGTGGTAGGTTTGATTGCCACTGTTTGAATGTCTAGTTCTAGAATCAAAATCAAAAAATTCAAAGTTGACCCCCATGTGCAAAACTGCACACTCCCTTACTGAGCAAAAACCCAGTTTCCAAAATGGACCTAGAATATGACACCTGGGCCATGGGACCAGAGGAGAGGGGCACCCCTAGAACTATCATGATGTTCTGAATCCAACGGATTCGATGGTTTGTAGATCCGAGCCACAGGCATCATCCTATGGCTCATTCCATATCGCATCCAAAAGGCCTTCAGGGACACCTGTTGGATACCTACCGGGGCCATAGAATTCAAACTGTGCAACAAAACTGGGTTCCGGGAAGTCATGTAAGTGTGTCTAGGAAGGTTCCAGCATGGAACGCCAGCCATAATTTCCTGGTCGATGATTTTGAAAAGTTGATCCCCATGTGCAAATATTGCACACTCCCTTACTGAGAAAAACCCTAGTTTCCTAAATGGACCTAGAAGATGACACCTAGGCCATGGTACTGGAGGAGAGGGGAACCCCTAGAACTATCCTAATGTCCTGAATCCAACGGATTAGACGGTTTGTTGATCCAAGCCACGATCGTCATTTTATGGCTCGTTCCATGTCACATCCAAAAGGCCTTCAGGGACACCTGCTGGATACCTACCGGGGGCATAGAATTCTAACTGTGCAAAAAAATCGGGTTCCGGGAAGTCATGCAAATGTGTCTAAGAAGGTTCCAGCTGGGAAATCTAGCCATAAGTCCCCGGTCAATGATTTTGCAAAGTTGACCCCCATGTGCAAAAAGTGCACAATCCCTTATTGAGCAAAACCGTAGTTTCCTAAATGGACCTAGAAGATGACACCTGAGCCATGGGATCGGAGGAGAGGGACACCCCTAGCACTATACCAATGTCCTGAATCCAATGGAGATGACAGATTGTCGATCTGAGCCACGGTTGTCATTCTGTGGCTCATTCCATATCGCATGCAAAAGGCCTTCAGGGACACCTGCTCGATACCTACCGGGGGCATAGAATTCCAACTGTGCAACAAAATCGGGTTATGAGGATTCATGCAAGTGTGTCTAGGAATTTTCCAGCGAGGAACACTAGCCATAAGTCCCTTTTCTATGATTTTGTGAAGTTGACCCCCATGTGCAAAAATTGCACACTCCCTTACTGAGCAAAACCCTAGTTTCAAAAATGGACCTAGAAGATGACACCTGAGCCATGGGACCGGAGGAGAGGGGAACCCCTAGCATTATCCCGATGTCCTAAATCCAACAGATTCGATGGTTTGTCAATCCGAGCCACGATCGTCGTTCTATGGCTCATTCCATATCGCATCCAAAAGGCCTTCAGGGACACCTACTAGATACCTACCGGGGGCATAGAATTCCAACCGTGCAACAAAATCGGGTTCTGAGGATTCATGCAAGTGTGTCTAGGAATTTTCCAGCGAGGAACACTAGCCATAAGTCCCTTTTCTATGATTTTGTGAAGTTGACCCCCATGTGCAAAAATTGCACACTCCCTTACTGAGCAAAACCCTAGTTTCAAAAATGGACCTAGAAGATGACACCTGAGCCATGGGACCGGAGGAGAGGGGAACCCCTAGCATTATCCCGATGTCCTAAATCCAACAGATTCGATGGTTTGTCAATCCGAGCCACGATCGTCGTTCTATGGCTCATTCCATATCGCATCCAAAAGGCCTTCAGGGACACCTACTAGATACCTACCGGGGGCATAGAATTCCAACCGTGCAACAAAACTAGGTTCCGGGAAGTCATGAAAGTGTGTCTAGGAAGGTTCCAGCTAGGAATTCTATCCATAATTCCCCGATCAATGATTTTTCAAATTTGACCCCATGTCCAAAAATTGCACACTCCCTTACTGAGCAAAACCCTAGTTTCCTAAATGGACCTAGAAGATGACACCTGGGCCATGGGACCGGAGGAGAGGGGAACCCCTAGAACTATCCCGATGTCTTGAATCCAATGGATTCGACAATTTTTTTATCCGAGACAGGATCGTCATTCTATGGCTCATTCCATCTCGCATCCAAAAGGCCTTCGAGGACACCTGTTGGATACCTATCGAGGGCATATAATTCCAACCGTGCAACAAAATCGGGTTTCAGGAAGTCATGCAAGGGTTTCTAGGAAGGTTCCAGCTGGGAACTCTATCCATAAGTCCCTGGTCGATGATTTCACAAAGTTGATCCCCATGTGCAAAAATTGCACACTCCCTTACTAAGCAAAACCCTAGTTTCCTAAATGCACCTAGAAGATGACACCTGGGCCATGGGACCGGAGGAGAGGGGCACCCCTAGCACTATCCCGATGTCCTGAATTCAATGGAGTTGATAGTTTTCCGATCGGAGCCATGATCTCCATTCTAGGGCTCGTTCCATCTCGCATCCAAAAGGCCTTCAGGAACACCTGCTGGATACCTACCGGGGGCATAGAATTCCAACCGTGCAACAAAACTAGGTTCCAAGAAGTCATCCAAGTGTGTATAAGAAGGTTCCAGCTGGGCAAGCTATCCATAAGTCCCCGGTCTATGATTTTGCAAATTTTACCCCCATGTGCAAAAATTGCACACTCCCTTAGTGAGCAAAACCCTAGTTTCCTAAATGGACCTATAAGATGACACCTAGGACATGGGACCGGAGGATAGGGGCACCCCTAGCACTATCCTGATGTCCTGAATCCAACAGAGTCGACATTTTGTCGATCCGAGCCACAATCATCATTCTATGGTTCGTTCCATCTCGCATCCAAAAGGCCTTCACGGACACCTGCTGGATACCTACTGGGGGCATAGAATTCCAACCATGCAACAAAACCGGGTTCCGAGAATTCATGCAAGTGTGTCTAGGAAGGTTCCAGCTGGGACTGCTAGCCGTAAGTCCCCAGTCAATGATTTTGAAAAGTTGACCCCCATGTGCAAAAATTGCACACTCCCTTACTGAGCAAAACCCTAGTTTCCTAAATGGACCTAGAAGATGACACCTAGGCCATGGGACTGGAGGAGAGGGGTACCCCTAGCACTATCCCGATGTCTTAAATCCAATGGATTTGACGGTTTGTCGATCCTAGCCACGATCGTCATTCTATGGCTCGTTCCATCTCATATCCAAAAGGCCTTCAGGGACACTTGTTGGATAGCTACTAAGGGCATAGAATTCAAACCGTGCAACCAAACCGGGTTCCAGGAATTCATGCAAGTGTGTCTAGGAAGGTTCTAAGTAGGAACTCTAGTCATAAGTCCTTGGTCGATGATTTTTCAAAGTTGACCCCCATGTGCAAAAATTGCACACTCCCTTACTGAGTAAAACCCTAGTTTCCTAAATGGACCTAGAAGATGACACTTGGGCCATGGGACCATAGGAGAGGGGAACCCCTAGCACTATCCTGATGTCCTGAATCCAACGGATTTGATGGTTTGTCGATCCGAGCCACGATCGTCATTCTATGACTTGTTCCATCTCGCATCCAAAAGGCCTTCAGGGACACCTGCTAGATACCTACCTGGGGCATAGAATTCCAACTGTGCAACAAAACCGGGTTTCGGGAAGTCATGCAAGTATGTCTAGGAAGGTTCCATCTGGGAACGCCATCCATAAGTCTCCGGTCGATGATTTTGCAAATTTGACCCCCATGTGCAAATATTGCACACTCTCTTACTAAGCAAAACCCTGGTTTCCTAAATGGACCTAAAAGATGACACCTGGGCCATGGGACCGGAGGAGAGGGGCACCCCTAGAACTATCCTGATGTCCTGATTCCAACGGAGTCGATGTTTTGTCGATCCAAGCAAAGACTACCATTCTATGGCCCATTTAAACGCACACCCCAAAGGCTTTCAGGGACACCTACAGATGGCTATACAGGAGAAAATCCAACAAAATAATAATGAGCATGGGGATAGTGATAATGATCATGGAGATGGTGATGGTGATAGTGAGCATGAAAATGGGCATGAGGATGTGAATATTATGGTTTACTTAGATGGGAGAAAAAACAAATAAAACAAATCCATGACGAAACTTGTGCAATTTATCAAGTTGTACCAAGTCTATGCAATTTACCAATCTATCAAGTTATCAATGTCTAGCTGCAATAGTCAAAATATTAATGTCAATACTCAATGAGACCACGAAACAAAATCATAGCATACATGTACACCACATAGCTATAACATAGTACACAACAAAACATGCAAACCACATACCAGATTACCTACCTATGGTCATTCTACTAAACCATCAGGATCACCTCGAATACCAATGGTTTCCTTTAACCTCTTGTGCTCAGAGTAAGGCAATAAGTATCGTGCCTTTAATGAGCTCTTCCTTGGAATTGTTTGCAGCTAGAGGTTTGTGCCAATAACTAAGTTTGTATAATGGTATACAATCTCACATGGTCTATAATCTTCATATGTATACCCTTTTCTATTTGCTGAGTGGGAAACGTGGTTCAAATATTCTCCCTTTATAACCATCGACCCAATCGGAAAATCATTGGCCTCAGAGTCCCGTAATGGGACATTTAGGGTTTGCTTCCCCTCTAAGCAACGTGCCAGCCAATATTTGGTGTGCCATGCATTGCATCTCGGGGAAACCACTGCATATATGTGCCCTGGATAAAATATAGTTCCAACGTTTCAGTCAACTAATTAGACATAACTAGTTGTCAAAAATATAAAAATATTAATCGAACCTGGTTGTACAAGATCTGATATGTGGTCATAGTCTTGTTAAATACTTGATTGGTCCTCCTCCAACTTGGATGATTCTGTAGCTATCCATCGACCAATGGGGGGTGATACACGGTCCCAGCTATCAACCCAATCCATGGATTCACATTCGTCACATTCACCACTACTGCATGGAGAACAAAAACATAAGAGTTTCCTTGTCCACATTTCAAGTATAGCATTGTCCGACGTTCTAACTAAATGAAATGCACGAGTTCCTTGGATGGTCTTGCACTCATATAACTGTGATCGATCTACATCCACCACCTCCAAAAAATATCTATGTACATGTGCTTTCCTAGTTGAGTGATCTTCCTTCCTTCTTGCTCCCTCCCCCATGACTGAAGCACACCATTCAACGATGGTTTATGCATCTTGTATGAGTGATACATTTGTGAACTTCATTTCTTTCCTACGTAATGCAGTCTTGATGAGCGCACCTGGTCCATCATGTTCACCTTTTCCGTGTCCGGTCTCAAAATAGTTCCAAATATGTGGCACCTTGTGCCTTTTGTGGTGCATACACAACCATTCAAAGACACGGGCATTTTTTAATTTCCCTGCACAACCGTCAAACCAAATCCAATGTTGTTCCATCTATATATTGTTATCCTTCAAGTGATTGTAGAACATTTGAAAGCTGTGTTGTACAAAATCCAAGTCGTGACACCTGTCATCACTCATGTAGAAGTGATACTCCTTCAATATAACCCTGTTGTCTTTAGTACTATCTGCCCCATGTCTATAGGTGATATGGACCATTATGCTGACCTGGTCTGAGTGATAGTATTGACTCTAAATCTCATTTTGCGGTTGAAGAGTGTAGTTTTCCACAAAATCAACCACTAACAAGATAGTCCCAATAGGAAATGTATCCATGCACGTTCTAAACTGCTCATCTTGCCAATGAGCCACATGTACATGCTTTACATATTGTTGTGTTTTTTTCAAAGAATTCCTCCATGAAGTCACAAACCCGTACCTGGTATATCAACAATGAAGACATATATCAATAGATTGTTACATATGAAATTGCAATCTGAAGAAAAATTAGTATCCAATAACTCATTACCAACCTGAGAAGTGACCAATTGTATTTTTTTTTCTTTTGTTCCCTCCATCAATATCATACGTGACATATTTGAATGACTGCAAGTTCACCTCGTGCCTCCCAAGTTCATGCTCATCAGTCACATGTATGCATTTTTTCAATAATGCCAATCCACCACACCCTAGGCATGTCCCATATATGCAATTTTTTTGATAAAATGTGCAATCGTTTGGCCTTCTACACAAAATGTTATGAATAAAGTCTCTAGATGACATTGGTGGTAATGTAGCTGAGCATTCCTGCAAAAGAGTGTTATGCAATACAAGAAAAATATATGTATATGTGTCATAATAACAACCATACTCAATGTGGTATCGACAACAACATGTGTTACGAATTGTGTTTATTTTAGCATACCATGGTTTGCATTTTTCAAAGGATCTTTGGCCCAAGTCAAGTTCGTTATGTTCATTCCTAAATCTCTCATATAATTATGTTTGTCTCATATCAAGAAAATGTTTGATGTGTGGTTCACGATCCTTTGAACCCCTTCTCAATTTTAATACATCTTTTTGGTTGGAAGAAGGTCTAGTGATGTCATGCCAAAAAGCTTGCGCTAATCCCTTTACCGCATCAATGAGCTTCATATCAGAGCATGGAAACCTGCCAATGAAGGCCCAAACATCTATTTGACCGGTTTCAAGTTGTTCTCTTCTAACAAAATACCTACGAAGTGTCTTCACATTAAAATTAATAATTTTGGAGGTAGGCTTAAGAAAACGAAGTGCCCTAGTGTTTTTGTTCA